>OX422208.1:676007918-676530090 GCA_949130495.1 Sambucus nigra | reverse complement strand
TCACTCGCACAAAGATGAAGCTTCTCGATGTACCTCTCACAAAGTTCAAACCCAAGAGATAAACTTATGAAACACAAATTGTAATTGGAACTTTGATGTACTTGTATTCAACTCTCTTTGTAAATATAAAATTCACTTTATAAAGTTGTGAGGTTGCTTGGTGCCCTTGAGGGACCATATCTGGCAGGGTATGGAGAGCTTACATGCTCTATCGAACAACCTCATTTTGAGTATCTCATGAGGATTTGGCTTGGAGGATTAGGTGCAAGGAAAACGTTAGAAGAGACCAACCCTTTTAGGGTACTTAGGCAAAACCTTAGTTTATACATAACATGGCTCAGTAATACCTCGAAATACCATCTCTGGGAACCCACTTGAGGGTCCCCAGTCCTAAAGTTGGACAAAAGGTTACTTAATGTTTACATACACCACAAGTTGCTCAAACAGTTATTAGTCGAGCAACCTTCAATTCGATGAACTACTTTTTGAGTGATGTGACAGAACATCCTTCGCAGGTTACTGTTTAACAAATCTTTGACGTCAGCATGCCTGACATTCAGGAACTCGATAAAATAACACTCAAGCGAAGATATTCCTAGGATGGTAGGTCCATAGCTGACACATCACGTCCTATTTAATGTGTTCACAACTCTAAGAGTCTAAACAGTATTCCCACCAAAATATCATATCTATATCATTTAATGCAATATCTTTGGCATTAAATGCACAAGATTATTGACATCAAGAGGGGTCAAACGCATTTATTACAGGACGGTCACTCAAATGATCTTGCTCTGCTACAAATACCTCCAAAGTTATACTATTTAGGGATCGCACTTTTGTAGCCTAAAACTGATGCCAAAATACTCCTAGACAAGAGAGTTTACCGTGAGAACATTTATTGTGTGACAAACCCTATTTACACCATTCATGTTTAAGGTTACTACCTTGCCTTTATTGCACTAAAGGTGCTTGCTCCTACTCCATCCAATCAAGTCAACTGTGGGATTCCTTTTTTCCTCATTGATTTTTTCGTTATAGCATTTATGTTGTAAGAACATATTAATACGGGAGTTTTATACATTGAATGTGTCGATTTGGGACTTATATATATTACCATTGATGTTTGTTCTAAGTCCCTAATCACCATATTGAAAAGGGGTTATGCCTCCCATGACATTAGTATCATTTCGATAACTTACTTCCTACAATCATAAAAATGCACGTGTCTCATAGTCCCAAACTTGGGACATACCCAAAGTCACAAATATTTCCTAGTCTCATAACCATGAAACTAAAAAACCCAGAACCATTCCCCAGTTCCATACTCAGGAAATAACTAACCGAAAAAGTAACACTCTCTAATCCCATATTTAGATAACAATAACTACTTATAATATAGTTATGAGCATAAGTTAATGTACGTAACCCGATAATTCCAATGATGTCATTATTCTACCATATGCCAAATTTCTACAATTATTAGATTATCTAGGCCAAAGTCATATTCTTTTACTTCATCTTTATTCAAGCTTGATTTCATGTGAATTATATCGATTTCATTGCATTATTTGTAAGATTAACATAATGTCCCAACAAGTTGTCAAATTCCATCATTATAATCCATGGGAGTTTTAACCAAATTAAAGCATATAATGACTTAAACATGAGAATTAACCATTCTAAGCAACGTATTCCATGGTTCTAACCAATTTTCATCAATTATTCGATTCCATAACCCTTAACGTATATTCGGGATTCATATAGAATCAACATGTAATATTATCCAATTCCCACATCAACATAACCCAATTATCCTACAACGTGAGAGAGTTAAAGTATTTAGTCCCATTCCATAGAGTTAATTAAAATAAAATTTTAATTATGTTTACACTTTCCCTAATTAGGTTCCTATTCATTTTTACAAAAACAAATATAATTATGACTTAGGCAACATTAAAATCATACAAGACTTAAGGAGAATAGTATAGATTTTTTATTTTTTATTTTTTTTTGGGGGGGGGGGGGGGGGGGAGGGGGGCTATTCTGAAACTTTATTTGAGAAACTGGTTCTTCCTCCAAAAATCTTCAAAAGTTGTTCTTTGATCTTGTTTAAAATCCAAATGAAAAATCCCAAACAATAGGTTTGAATGTGTTTTAATGGAGGTTTAAGGGTTTAGATATGATGAAGGATTTTGTGACTTCCTGGTTTAGAAAATTTGTGTAAAGTTTACAAAACCGTCTAAGAGTTTATTTATTAGCAAAAACAGCCTCATCTCGCAACCTAGGTCGTGAGAGGATCGCGTGCTTAAGTGTTGCGATCACTCTCTCCTACCCCTATGGTCGCGTCTAGGATCATCCGTGGTTGTGGGTCAACCCCATGTCCTACTCTCTCTTTCTCTATTTTTAGAGTTATAAATTACATTATATTGTCAAAAGTCAAATAAAATTATAGCTCCAAATAAATTAGTAAATCTACACATGATTGACTCTCTAAATCCCTAGATTGGAGTCCAAATAAGTCCAAAAGACTAAAAAGCCCCCAGGGTTTTCACCCAAACCACAAATTATCACTTAATTAAAAAAATGTTAATTTTATTCATTTAATAATCCAAAAATGTCAAATTAATTTAAATTAATTTTTTTTATTTAATTCAATATCTAACCTCACATTATTTATTTTAATTAATTAATCCATGTTATCATAATTACAAGGTATCACCAATCATCCCATTAGTCGACCTTGTGAACTTGTCAAGATTGCCCTTATTAAAGTCACTACGAGCTCTCTCTCAAACATGGTGTTAGTGCAACTGGCCGAGGTGGTGGTGGCTACAACACGACATCCATAGCTGTGACAATAGCATAAGCAATAATAGCAGTTGAGTTCGATTGTGATGGTGCCTGTACCAATGGAGACTCATCTACAACAACCTCTCACGCCTTTGAACTAATCTAGTGTTTTCCATCCAAAAGGCAATTTCAAAATAACCTTAGTATCATACGAGATAAATATAGAATACAAATCCTACAAAGGATAGCTCTACACAATATCAAATAATGCTATGCAAAAATGGTGAACCTATCCCCCATAACCCTAAGACACTAGAACCTGGAAGCTCTGATACTAATTGTGACACCTCATATTTTCTATACATAAAGTGTCCATCCCAAACATAGACAATAAAGTTTATTAAACAATATGGTATCATTCTGAGTATGCAAGAATAATTACATCACAAATATAAATAAATGATATAAATAGATAACTTATATCAAGTAACATTTATCCACTGATACAAAACCAACAAACTAAGAGTATCAACTGATAATCTCAATTCATCAGTAACTTGACTCAACCCAAAATTAAATACTGAAAGTAACTGATAATTGAGCGCCATAATGCGCATACACAATCTCTTAAAATGTAAATGACATAAAATAAATGACTACAAAAAGATGCAACCCTCAGCGCCTACATAAACTGGATGGATAATAGAATTAAATTGAAGTTAAATCAGCGATCAACCTCTCACAATACTATTAATATCTCAGAGTGTTCAACGAAAATAGAGTTAGTCTACAGCAAGAACTTTCCTATATGAACCCAAATAGGGAATCTAAACCATAATAATAAAACAGTTCTGTCTAATCTTATCTTAATTAGGTAATTTTTCGCTACCCAAGTATAGTCATATGGTCCTCTTCGGCTTCTTATATATTCACTATTATGAATTCACGTCCATGTTATGTATATTATTCGGTTCTTACCCACTTGACATTTGTTAATTAGATTTCATCTCAAATATAGAATTCACATAAGTTATGTAAGATGTTACTCGTAGTCCACATAAAAATAAAAGGTCTCAGTACCATCAATATACTATATCGGTTTTAATATCATATATATACTCTACCTGGCCTCACTTGCGGCTCAAGTACAATACATGCATAAAATGTAATATCATATTTGTATAAGGTGCACTAGCTTCTATATATCGTGCAAAGCGTACTCAACATGCATAAAATGTGATCTCGCCTCAATACCCATAGGTAGATCATCCGCCCGCGTACTGTACCACGGTCTCGTCTCAATACAGGATATAAATCTTATTTACACACACCACATAATATACACAGTCCGCATGGTATACACATAATATACACATAACTATAATATACATACATATAAAGTCTTAAGTTATTCTTAATATGGTTTAAGTCTCTCCACTTCTCGTTATTAAAGTTCCAACCTACTAATTTGATTACTTCATCTTATGTTAATTTATATTAACCGATTTACATCTTTTGGATTACATTAACGTATTTACAATAACTCACTAAATATAAATTAAGTTTATAATATATGTCCTCAAATATTTCAAGTTTTTAAACCACTTGTTTATAATTAAATTTCAGGTTAAAACATTCAGGATCCCTTATGAGACAACCTCAAACCAAACCTATACAAAACCATCCTAGGCCAATATCTTAGGGTTGGATCGATCCGGACCATATCCGGATCGATCCGGTTTTATAGACTCCAAAATATGTCCAAATATAGTTACTCCCCAATTTCAACCCAATTTCCATTTGATTCCAATTCAATTTGTCCCAGGAAGTTTAGTAAATGTTTACGGACTTTAATATGAGTTTAATAAGGGTCTAAAACATTTGATTAATATATACTTAAAATTACCAAGCAAATCAAACATTAGAACACATGGAATATGAATTAACAACACATATAAAACTTAAGACTTTTAACATGATTAGATGATTTCACTGTCAACATGTAAATAGGTATTTAATATACATAATATAATTATAACATTTAAAATCCCAAATTCCATAATTTATATGAAATCATACGTGACGAGGGAAATTTTAGTTGGGCCAGACGAATGCCCATTGGCACTTAAACCCTCATCGGAAGAACCTCCTCCTTTGATTCGAAGACGACTCCATGTCCCCCTCTTAAATAAGTGGTTGGACTGAGGATTGGAACAATAAGCTTGAGAACTAAGTTAGATAATTGTTACACCACATAAAACATGTTTTTTATTATGAAGACTAACCAGCCGTGTGAATAAGAAATATGTTAAATGCCATTTACTTGGGAGTTGGCCACCTGTATCACTTAAGAAACTGCCTCTGATATTAATGGAGACGTAATTGTAGGACTTCTTTGATATATATACACTATACAAAGCATTAATAGGGTATAAGAAATGCAAGTGATCTAATTGTATGAAATAAATTTAACTCACTAAGTAATAAACAACTCCCTTTACCTTTGCCCCGTGGATGTAGGTCACAATATGCCCAAACAACGTATATTTCTTATTAATTATGTATTAATCCATTACCTCACTACACAAAATCTAAAAAAGTATCATGGTCCATGACCTTGACAAACAACATTGGTTAGGATTCGTGATCGTGACAAAATCCATGGTGACCATATTTTGGGTCACAATCCAAAACCGTGACCATTTGAAAGAGTCATGGTACTATCTGTAACCTAAATTTGGGACCTGGTCATGATCAATAAGTGTGACCACTCGTCATGGATCACGACCATGACCCTAATCGTGACCAATAATTAACTCATCATGGTCATGAACGTGGCCCCACATCGTGAACATATATTCAGTGGTCATAGTTCATGACTATGACCACTTATCATAAACATATATTCAGTAGTCACGGTTCATGACTATAACCCATTTCTTCACCCATGAAAAATTAACACGGTTATGGTCACAGTTTTTGATCGTGACCAATAATAAATTTATTTTAAAAAATAATTGTTATTTGTTTGTTTCCCCAAAATAATCATTTACATGGTTCAAACATGTCATACAATTTCATTATAGAACTAACTAATACACCAATCCCAAAACAATAATATTAAAATTATCAAGCCATCAAATTAATTACATGGATCCCAAACTAATATATTAAAATACTCAAAGTGTTTCTTGGTATCCCCAATGCATATGCAATCTCATTGTAATTGACGTATGCGTCCACCCGACTAAAGATACAAATATTACAAAATGCTTTAAATGCTAACTGTAATAGGATCCGGACAACTAAATGTTACTTACCCAAAATTACAACTATTATAAGATATATTGAACATAATTTACAAGAAAAGAGATATGGCCTTAAAAAGTCTATCAAGATTATGAAACCTAAGACGTTAACTTATAATTTCGTGTTGTGATATCATGTCCATTGTATCAAAATTACCCCGAATTGTTATCTTAACAAGTTTATCACGTTAACCCGATATTGACACAAATTCGATAGGACAAAGGCCACTGCCTTATAATAAAATGTTGGTTGTATCAAAATTACCAATCCCGAAACGTTATCTTAACAAGTATATTGTGTTAACCCCGATATTGACCAAAACTTGATAGGAATAAATACATTAACCTATAATTTAGTATCGCGTCATCGTGTTGGTTGTAGCAAAATTATCAATCCTGAACCGTTATCTTAATAAGTTTTTATTGTTAACTTGATATTAACCCAAACCAAATAAAATAAAACCACTAATGTAAGGCCCTAAAACATGATTAGGAAGGTTAATTACATGATTAATTATAACTTAGGAGTTATAAGTTATAGATTGGTTATGTGTGTTAAACATGTTAATTATCATGTTTAGGGGATGCACGCTCATGTGATATATGTGTTGTTTACATTAGGTGTTAATTGAGCTTATGATCGGGGATACCATGTTTAGAACATATGATTAGTTATGCGATTAATGCATCATAAATTATGTTTTTAATGCATGATTATGTTTATAAAAGTAAATAAGGTTGTTGATACGAAATTGGCAATGTTTGGTTGCCAAATGTGAAAGTTTTGAGATTTTCGGTAAATTGCTACTTTCCTGTTCGATGCCCAAATTAGGCGTATTAGTTTATGATTTTGGGAAAACATAAATTATGAAAGTTGTATATATATGAATTAATATTATAACACAACAAACGGTGGGTTAAACGGAGACTCGTACAAGAAGTTATACCGAAAGTACGAAACAAGGGCAAATATGTCCATCCCTTAAGTGACAATTGTCTTATTAGCACACCATGTGCTATTTTTTTGATTGGTTAAAGGGTGGGTGATGGTTTGGCCGACTTAAGCTGTATAAAACAACTCCTTTGTTCAGCAAATGCAGCCATGAACAAGAGTTTTGCCTAAAGAGAGAGAAAGAGAAGAAAGTTAAGGAATAAATCTTTGGAAATTTTCCATAAATCAAGGAATCCTCGTAAGGTAATTACATCTTAATTAAAGTTGGTCACATGGATGAGTTCTATACTTATCATGTTTTTATTTTTGATTTGGATATATATTTTAATGATACCCATATTGCTGAATTGTGTTGGAACAAGGATGGTTTAAGAACATAAGTTAGAACTGGAGCTAGGATCGTAAATGCATACTTTAAAGTCCTAAATTTATATCATCCTTTTGTAAAGCATTTTGATTTAGAAAATTCATGATTATGATGTATATTTCTGCTAAAACATGTTTATTATATGTTTCCATGAATTATACTCAAGGTCTAGGTTATATATGCTTAAAAATGTTAAGTTATGCCTTAATGTTGTATTTTGACCTAGTTATGCTAAAAATGGCATAAATCATGGAATACTTATTGGAATTGAGTGATTCAAGTTGGAGAGTAAAATAAACTCATACATGTATAACATATCCGAAAATTGTGTAAAAATACCAAGGAATGAACCCTTGGTGATAGTTTGAAGTCTTGGTTTAAAATCTGCCCTAAAGGAGCAAAAACGCATACCAGGTGTTTGACGTTTTGCTCGACATAGAAAATGAGGCCTAAAAATTATGAAACATTAAATTTGTATTATTCAATGTGTTTAATGATATTGTGTGGAATATCATGGAAATTTATGTTGTACAAAAATTATGAGAATTCCATGAAGTTGAAGTTGTGTTGTTGTTTTTCTTGAGAAATGATTTGGAAAAGGCTGTAATAAAATGGGCATAACTTTGTCTAGCAAATTCGTAATTAAATTATGTAAATTATGTTAGAACCCTAATTAATTGGGTGTTATAGAAATGTGAAGTGTCATATTTAATTCCTCCTTAGTTATTTCTGATTGACCAAATGATGGGATGTATTACTGGGTTTGATGTTAATCGGTGTATTCAAATACTAACAACATTGACTTGTTAGGTGGGGAAGCAGCTAATACTACCATACAAAGGAAGTAGTTGGTTTTAATTTTAGCACTAAATTCAAGGTGAGTGACCTTCCTTATGAAATATAAATGCTTATAATTTCATATGGAAATGTGTAGTTAAACACATGTGTGAAAATGTTTATGGGAGTAATGTTGTATTTATGAAACATATGCATATGATTAAAAATGTTAAGCGATGTTATATGATGATATGGACTAGTGAGTCCTTTATCTAATGTTAAGGACTGTGGTGGGTCCTACGGGATGTGGTGGTCCTGTTAATTCAACTTAAAGGTTTGTGTACTCGGGCCTAATAAAGGGATGTGGTGGTCCCTAATTACTGTGGTGGGTTAATTGGACTGTGGCGGGTCCAGGCTTGTGAGAGTTTCACAATTCCTGTTGGGTTATAGCATTAGAACAAAATAAAAATGGTTATTCAAATTGGTTATATGTGTGTTATGTGGTCATTCACTAAGCCTTTATAGCTTACACTCCTGTAATGTTTTGTTTCAGGTATGCTTATAAATTGGAGTTCACTGCCAAGTTAGGACCTTAAAACGGGGGAGTGACGGATATTTAGTATGGTTTAAATATCAAGATTCCTTTTGTGTAATTATTAAACTAAGGATCTTGATTATGTAAAGTTATGTAGTACTTATAAGTTATAAGTAAAGGCAGTTATGTTTTCATCTACACATACTTTTGGAAAAAAAAATCTTATGCTATTTTCCTCAGAGATTTAAATTAAAGCATTGTTTAAGTCAATTTATCTCTAAATTAAAGGATGAGTTGAACAAAATTAATTCGGGGCCCGACAACTTGGTATCAGAGCGTGGTCATTAGGTTCTGGATAGGGTGTGGGGTCTAGATTGGCAGTGGACACTGGAAAGTGAGTTTGTTATGCACTTGGATTTTGACTAACAATGTTAATGTTAAATTGCTGCTATTGTATTTTGTTTAAATGAATTATATCGCAGTGAATGATGGATCCACACGAGCCGCATGATAGAGCAGAGGGTGAGGCATCCTATGTACCTAATAGTCGGCAGGGACATAGACCTATTGAAGTGGATGAACCAGAGGTGCTACAACAACCTATTGATGATGTGGGAGGAATATTACGTGCTGTGGCACAACTTATGGAACAAGCAAGAGGTGGAGAACATGTTGGGGATAGGGACAAATTGCATGAGAGGTTCATGAAGTTAAATCCGCCAGCATTTACTGGGACTACTGATCCGTTAGTGGCAGAGGGGTGGATTAGAAAGATGGAAACAATATTCAAGGTGATGGAAGTACGAGATGAACAAAAGGTTTTGTTAGCAACCTTTAGATTGGAGAATGATGCAAAGTTATGGTGGGATGCTACAAAGAGGTTACTTACTATGATTGGGGGAGTAGTGCCAGCAAATCCACCACCAATTACATGGGAAAGGTTTGTGAAAGTGTTCTTTGAAAAATATTTCCCAAGACTTTATAGGAAGGAGAAAGAGGAAGAATTTATCACGTTGAAACAGGGTAATCGAACAGTGGAAGAGTATGAAGCTTTATTTATATCCTTATCTAGATTTGCACCTGACTTGGTGAGGACGGAAGAAAGTAAATGTGATCGGTTTCAAACCGGGCTGAGTGTAGAGATAAAAATTATGGTTGCTAATATGAAGATCGTAGATTATGTGGACTTAGTTGATAGGGCCATGGTGTCAGAAAAGTCAATGAAAGAAATGCAAGCTGAACACTCGAAGAAAGCTAGACATGATGTTATAAGTTCATATGGATGGGAGACGGGAACCTCAACTCAGAGTGTAGCACGAGGAGTACCTAAGGGACAAGAATTTAAAAATGATAGAAGTGCACGTGGAAGATTTCAAGCTCGAGGTGGAAGGACTGGGATGAATCGGTCAGAAAATGCATCTGTGTTGGTGCCGAGGGCTATATTTTGTTATAGATGTGGTGGTCAAGGGCACATGTCTCGAGAGTGTACAATAGCTGAGACGACACCTTTGTGTTTCCATTATCATCAACTGGGGCACTTACGAAAGAATTGTCCAGCGATGGGAGCTACAACATCAGTTGGGAGTGTGGCAGTAGGAGGTAGGAGTTCTACACAGAATGTACACAGGGGAGGTAGAGGAGGCGTGTCTCAAAACCAAGGCCAAGGCAGAGTGTTTGCACTGACGCAACAAGATGCACAAGCTATGCCGAACGTAGTGACAGGTACACTTCCTATTGGTGATAAAGATGCTTATGTGTTGATAGATCCTGGTTCTACACATTCTTTTGTGTCTTTGCTTTATCTGTTGCATCTTAATAAACCATTATCATCATTAGATTCTGGTTTAGCTATTGTTACTCCAGTGGGGGGGTTGGTTTTTATTGAGAGGGTATATAGGGAGTGTGTGGTACGAGTGGGTGAAAAAGAATTACTAGTTGACTTATTACCTCTCGATATGCGTGACTTTGATGTGATACTGGGTATGGATTGGTTAGCCTCATATCATGTATGTTTGGATTGCTTTAAAAAGGAGGTAGTGTTTCAGTTACCGGGTGAACCTGAATTTAAATTTATTGGGGAACGAAATGTCACTCCAACTTGTTTGATTTCTGCTACAAAATGTTATGAACTGCTAAGGAAAGGATGTGAGGGTTATCTTGCCCATGTGGTGGACATACGACAAGAGGCTGGAAAATTATCAGATATACCAGTAGTTAATGAGTTTGCAGATGTCTTCCCAGAAGAACTCCCAGGGTTAGCACCAGACCGTGAGGTGGAATTTTCGATTGAGTTGGTACCAGGAACTGCACCAATATTTATTGCACCATATCGTATGGCCCCTGCAGAATTAAAAGAGCTAAAGATACAGTTGCAAGATTTGTTAGATCATGGTTTTATAAGGCCTAGTGTATCACCGTGGGGATCCCCAGTATTGTTTGTGAAGAAGAAAGATGGAACCATGAGGCTGTGCATCGATTATTGTCAATTGAATAAGGTGACTATCCGTAACAAATACCCACTACCCCGCATTGATGACTTGTTCGATCAGTTGCAAGGAGCCAAAGTGTTTTCTAAGATTGATCTCAGATCCGGATATCATCAATTGAAATTAAGAGCTTGTGACATTTCTAAAACTGCTTTTCGTTCCAGGTATGAACATTATGAATTTCTTGTCATGCCATTTGGGTTAACAAATGCACCGGCCGTATTCATGGATTTGATGAACCGTATATTTCACCCATATGTGGATTCTTTTGTTATTGTCTTCATCGATGATATTTTGATATATTCTCGTAGTAGGGATGAGCATGAATGCCACCTGCGTATTATTTTACAGACCTTGCGAGAGAAGCAGTTGTATGCTAAATTTTCTAAATGTGAATTTTGGCTAGACAAGGTAGTATTTTTGGGGCATGTTATTTCTGCTAATGGTATTTGTGTAGATCCCAAAAAGGTTGAAGCAGTAATGAATTGGGAAAGACCAACTAGTGTGACAGAGGTGCGTAGCTTTTTGGGATTGGCGGGCTATTACAGGAGGTTTATACCGGGGTTTTCTTCTATTGCATTGCCATTAACTAAGCTTAACAGAAAGGAGAACAAATTTGTGTGGAGTGGCGATTGTGATAAAAGCTTTGAAAGTTTAAAGGGTAAGTTGACATCAGCTCCAGTATTGACTATCCCAACGGGTACAGAAGGTTTAGTTATTTATAGTGATGCCTCGTATCAAGGACTCGGTTGTGTGTTAATGCAGCATGGAAAGGTAATTGCTTTTGCTTCTCGACAGTTAAAGATACATGAATGCAACTACCCTACACACGATCTTGAGTTGGCTGCAGTAGTTTTTGCATTAAAAATCTGGAGATACTACTTATATGGTGTTAGTTGTGAAATTTTTACTGACCATCAAAGCTTAAAATACTTGTTTACACAAAAAGACTTGAACTTGAGGCAAAGAAGGTGGATGGAACTTATGAAAGATTATGATTGCACGATACATCACCATCCGGGTAAAGCTAATGTTGTTGCTGATGCTTTGAGTAGAAAATCTCTAGGCATAGTATCTTGTATTTATTGTATTCGAGTTGACCTGCTGAGAGAGTTAGCTTTAATGGGGGTGGAATTAACTTTGAATGAGTCTTATGGAATAGTGGCACATTTAAATGTTAGACCCACGTTGATAGACTGGATAAAACAAGCACAGGCAGGAGATGCAGAATTGGAGAAAGTTAAAGATAATATGAAAAAGGGTAAAGCAAATGAATTTTCTATTCGGGATGATGACATTGTTATGTACGGAGACCGTTTATGTGTACCTAATGTGCCTGATTTAAGAAGAACAATTTTAGAGGAAGCGCATTGTTCTTTATATGCTATGCATCCAGGGAGCACGAAACTGTATAGAGATTTGAAACAATGTTATTGGTGGCCAGGAATGAAACACGACATTGCAGAATTTGTTGCTAGATGTCTAGTTTGCCAACAAGTGAAGGTGGAGCATCAGAAGCCAAGCGGTTTACTACAGCCCTTACCTATTCCTGAGTGGAAATGGGAGCATGTTACTACAGATTTTGTTATAGATTTACCAAAATCATCACTAGGGTTTGATTCTATTTGGGTTGTCGTTGATAGGTTGACTAAGTCTGCACATTTTCTTCTTGTTAAAACTACTTACTCCATGGATAGATATGCCAAATTATATGTGGATGAGATTATCAGATTGCATGGTGCACCTGTTTCTATTATTTCTGATCGAGATCCTAAGTTTACTTCTCACTTTTGGCCTAGTTTACAAGAAGCTTTGGGGACTAAATTGAAATTTAGTACAACTTTCATCCTCAAACTAATGGGCAGTCAGAAAGAACGATCCAAACACTTGAAGACATGTTACGAATCTGTGTGTTGGAGTTCAAGGGGAGTTGGGATGAACACTTGCCACTAATAGAGTTTGCTTATAATAATAGCTATCATTCGAGTATTGAGATGGCTCCTTATGAAGCTTTGTATGGGAGAAAATGCAGAACTCCAGTGTGTTGGACTGAAGTAGGAGAACGAAAACTACTTGGGCCAGAAATCGTACAGCAGACTACTGAAAAGATAAATCTTATCCATAATCACTTGAAGGTGGCGCAAAGCAGACATAAAAGTTATGCAGACAGCCGAAGGAAAGAATTGAAATTTGAGGAAGGTGATCGAGTATTCCTACGTGTTTCTCCTTGGAGAGGGGTTATGAGATTCGGAAAGAAGGGAAAGTTAAGTCCCAGGTACATTGGCCCTTATGAGATAGTGAAACGGGTTGGAGATGTAGCTTACAAATTGGCGTTACCACCAGAATTATCCCGGATACACGATGTTTTTCATATATCCATGTTACGTAAGTATGTGTCTGATCCTTCACATGTGTTTACTTCACAACCGATAGAGCTTCAAGATGACCTAACCTACGTGGAGGAACCAATTGCTATTGTAGATCGAAAGGAGCAAGTGTTACGTAGTAAAACCATTTCACTAGTTAAGGTGATGTGGAGAAGTCAGAATGTGGAGTATGCCACCTGGGAAGGGGAGAATAATTTGAAGAAGCAATATCCTCATTTGTTTGGTAAGTTTCTTATGCGTTAAATTTCGAGGACGAAATTTTTATAAGAGGGGTAGAATTGTAAGGCCCTAAAACATGATTAGGAAGGTTAATTACATAATTAATTATAACTTAGGAGTTATAAGTTATAGATTGGTTATGTGTGTTAAACATGTTAATTATCATGTTTAGGGGATGCACGCTCATGTGATATATGTGTTGTTTACATTAGGTGTTAATTGAGCTTATGATCGGGGATACCATGTTTAGAACATATGATTAGTTATGCGATTAATGCATCATAAATTATGTTTTTAATGCATGATTATGTTTAGAAAAGTAAATAAGGTTGTTGATACAAAATTGGCAATGTTTGGTTTCCAAATGTGAAAGTTTTGAGATTTTCGGTAAATTGCTACTTTCCTGTTCGATGCCCAAATTAGGCGTATTAGTTTATGATTTTGGGAAAACATAAATTATGAAAGTTGTATATATATGAATTAATATTATAACACAACAAACGGTGGGTTAAACGGAGACTCGTACAAGAAGTTATACCGAAAGTACGAAACAAGGGCAAATATGTCCATCCCTTAAGTGACAATTGTCTTATTAGCACACCATGTGCTATTTTTTTGATTGGTTAAAGGGTGGGTGATGGTTTGGCCGACTTAAGCTGTATAAAACAACTCCTTTGTTCAGAAAATGCAGCCATGAACAAGAGTTTTGCCTAAAGAGAGAGAAAGAGAAGAAAGTTAGTGAATAAATCTTTGGAAATTTTCCATAAATCAAGGAATCCTCGTAAGGTAATTACATCTTAATTAAAGTTGGTCACATGGATGAGTTCTATACTTATCATGTTTTTATTTTTGATTTGGATATATATTTTAATGATACCCATATTGCTGAATTGTGTTGGAACAAGGATGGTTTAAGAACATAAGTTAGAACTGGAGCTAGGATCGTAAATGCATACTTTAAAGTCCTAAATTTATATCATCCTTTTGTAAAGCATTTTGATTTAGAAAATTCATTATTATGATGTATATTTCTGCTAAAACATGTTTATTATATGTTTCCATGAATTATACTCAAGGTCTAGGTTATATATGCTTAAAAATGTTAAGTTATGCCTTAATGTTGTATTTTGACCTAGTTATGCTAAAAATGGCATAAATCATGGAATACTTATTGGAATTGAGTGATTCAAGTTGGAGAGCAAAATAAACTCATACATGTATAACATATCCGAAAATTGTGTAAAAATACCAAGGAATGAACCCTTGGTGATAGTTTGAAGTCTTGGTTTAAAATCTGCCCTAAAGGAGTAAAAACGCATACCAGGTGTTTGACGTTTTGCTCGACATAGAAAATGAGGCCTAAAAATTATGAAACATTAAATTTGTATTATTAAATGTGTTTACTGATATTGTGTGGAATATCATGGAAAGTTATGTTGTACAAAAATTATGAGAATTCCATGAAGTTGAAGTTGTGTTGTTGTTTTTCTTGAGAAATGATTTGGAAAAGGCTGTAATAAAATGGGCATAACTTTGTCTAGCAAATTCGTAATTAAATTATGTAAATTGTGTTAGAACCCTAATTAATTGGGTGTTATAGAAATGTGAAGTGTCATATTTAATTCCTCCTTAGTTATTTCTGATTGACCAAATGATGGGATGTATTACTGGGTTTGATGTTAATCGGTGTATTCAAATACTAACAACATTGACTTGTTAGGTGGGGAAGCAGCTAATACTACCATACAAAGGAAGTAGTTGGTTTTAATTTTAGCACTAAATTCAAGGTGAGTTACCTTCCTTATGAAATATAAATGCTTATAATTTCATATGGAAATGTGTAGTTAAACACATGTGTGAAAATGTTTATGGGAGTAATGTTGTATTTATGAAACATATGCATATGATTAAAAATGTTAAGCGATGTTATATGACGATATGGACTAGTGAGTCCTTTATCTAATGTTAAGGACTGTGGTGGGTCCTACGGGATGTGGTGGTCCTGTTAATCCAACTTAAAGGTTTGTGTACTCGGGCATAATAAAGGGATGTGGTGGTCCCTAATTACTGTGGTGGGTTAATTGGACTGTGGCGGGTCCAGGCTTGCGAGAGTTTCACAATTCCTGTTGGGTTATAGCATTAGAACAAAATAAAAATGGTTATTCAAATTGGTTATATGTGTGTTATGTGGTCATTCACTAAGCCTTTATAGCTTACACTCCTGTAATGTTTTGTTTCAGGTATGCTTATAAATTGGAGTTCACTGCCAAGTTAGGACCTTAAAACGGGGGAGTGACGGATATTTAGTATGGTTTAAATATCAAGATTCCTTTTGTGTAATTATTAAACTAAGGATCTTGGTTATGTAAAGTTATGTAGTACTTATAAGTTATAAGTAAAGGCAGTTATGTTTTCATCTACACATACTTTTGGAAAAAAAAATCTTATGCTATTTTCCTCAAAGATTTAAATTAAAGCATTGTTTAAGGCAATTTATCTCTAAATTAAAGGATGAGTTGAACAAAATTAATTCGGGGCCCGACAACTAACTTATAATTTCGTGTCGTGTTATTGTGTGTGACGTATTAAAATTACCAAACCCGACTCATTATCATAACAAGTTTATCATGTTAAACCGATATTGACCCAAACCCAATAGGACTAAGCCCATTAACTTATAAATTTGTGTTGTGTTATCCTGTCAATTGTATAAAAATTACCAAATCCGAATCATTGTTTTAATAATTGTATCGTGTTAACTAGATATTGACCCAAATTCGATAGGACAAAACCCATTAACTTATAATTTCATGTCTTCTTATCGTGTCTGTTGTATTAAGTTTGACAACCCAAGCCATTGTCTTAATAATTTTATTGTGTTATCCTTATAATGTACCAAACCCGATAGAACTAAACTCATTAACTTATAGTTTTGTATCGTGTTATCATGTCGCTTGTATTAAAATTTTCAATCCTGAACTGTTATCTTAACAATTTTTTCGTGTTAACCGGATATTAACCCAAAAGTAAATTTTCATCTTTGCAAATACCATTTAAAGTAATAACCAACTGAAGCAAGAAAATATAACCTTCACAAAATTTGAGAATAAAATCATACATGAACATTAATTAATGTATCAACACTCCACCGTTGTCTAAATTTACAATAATAAGTAGTAATAAAATAATGTATCGATACTCAATCGATGTCTAAAGTTAGTAAAAGATCATTAAAATTAGGGTTGTTATCAAGAGCAAGATGAAACTTTATTGGGATCTTTAATGCGTCTACTTGATTAGTCAAACCCTTGGGAGCATGCAAAATAATAGACTAATTATCGTCATTTATGCACTCTGAGTAGAATACCTTCTTCGAGTTTTAAAAGTCACAAAGAAAAGGGTCGTTGACCATACGATCTTAATTGGAATTCCATTATTTGTATGCAATTATACTCGACGAGAGAAATTCCAGTCAGGGTAGACAAACCCCCTTTAGCGCTCGTACCCTCACCAGAAGAACATTTTCTTCTAATCTGAAAATAACTCCATGTCCCCTTCTTAAAGAAGTGGTTCGATGGATGATTATAAAGATTAGCTTAAGAAATATGTTAAACAATTTTTACACCAAATAAAAAATGTTCTCTATTATGAAGACCAACCAACCCTAGGAATAGAAAATTATTAAATGTCACTTACTTGGGAGTTAGCCACATGTACCACTTGAGAGACTTCTTTTCCCATTACTGAAGATGGAATTATGGGACTTCTTGTGTACGGATACTATACAAAGATTTATTAGGGTATAGTAAATGGAAGTGATTTGATTGTATGCAACGACTTTAACTCCTTAAGCAATAAACAAATACCTTTCCCTTTGCCCTGTGGACGTAGGTCACATTACGCTATTAGAAAGCATGAGTTCCATAATCTTCACAAATAACATTGGTCATGATCTGTAATTGTGACAAAATCCATGGTGACCATTTTTCAGGTTACGATCCAAAATTGTAACCATTTGGTAGAGTCATGGTCCCATTCATAACCTAAAGTTAAAGACCTGGACACGATCAATAAGTGTGAACACTCATCATGGACCATGACCATAACCTTAAACGTGACCACTATTTAAGTGGTCGTGGTCATGAGCCATAACCCCATATCGTGAACATAAATTTAGTGATCACGGTTCATGACTGTGACTCCTACCATAAACATGTATTCAGTGGTCATGGTTCATGACCATGATCCATTTCTTTTCCCATGAAAAATTATGACCATTATGGTCACAGTTTTGGACCGTGAGTAATAATAAATTTGTTTTAAAAAATAATTTTGATTTGTTTCTTTCCAAAAGATAATCATTTACCTGCTTCAAACATGTCATACAATTTCATATAGAACGAACTAATTCATCAATCCAAAAATAATAATATTAAAATTATCAAGCCATCAAATTAATTACATGGATCCAAAACTAATAATACTAAAATACTCAAAGCGTTTCTTGGTATCCCTAAAACATATGTGATCTCATTGTAATCGACTTATGCGTCCACCCAACTAAAAATACAAATATTGAAAATTGCTCCAAATGTTAATTGTTAGCGGGCCCAAATAACAAAATGTCCCTTACCTTAAGTTATAAATACTATAAAATGTATTGAACATAATTTATAAGAAAAGAGTTATGGTCCTAACAAGTCTATCAAAATTATGAAACCTAAGCCGTTAACTTATAATATTGTGTCGTGCTATCATGTCACTTATATCAAAAATACCAATCCCATTCCATTATCGTTACAAGTATATTGTGTCAACCCGATATTTACCAGAACTCAATTGGAATAAACCCATTTACTTATAATTTTGTGTCGTGTTACCATGTCGATTGTATCAAAACTAACAATCCTGAACCATTATCTTAACAAGTTTTTTATGTCAACTTGATATTGATATTGACCCAAACCAGATAGAACTAAACCCATTAACTCATAATTTCATGTCGTGCTATTGTGTGTGTTGTATTAAATTACCAAACTCGACCCGTTATCTTAATAAGTTTTCCGTGTTAACCCGATATTGATCCAAACCCGCTAGGATCAAACCCATTAACTTATAAGTTTGTGTTGTGTTATCATATCAGTTGACTAAAAATTACCAACCCCGAATCATTGTTTTAAAATTTTTATCGTGTTAACTAGATATTGATCCAAATCCGATAGGACAAAACCCATTAACTTATAATTTCATGTCTTATTATCGTGTTTATTGTATTAAGATTAACAAACCCTTGTCGTTACCTTAGTGAGTTTATCGTGTTATCCTGATATTGACTCAAACCCGATAGGACCAAACTCATTAAATTATAATTTTGTGTTGTGTTATCAAGTCGGTTATATCAAAATCATCAATCCCAAACCATTGTCTTAATAAGTTTATCATGTTAAACCGATATTAACACAAAATTAAATTTTCTTATGTGCAAATATCATTTAAAGTAACAACCAACTTAAGTAAGGAAATATAAACTTCGCTAATTTGAGAATAAAATCATACATGAATATAAATTAATGTATCAACACTCCATCGTTGTCTAAATTTACAATTATAATTAGCAATAAAATAAGTTATTAATACTCCATCATCGTCTAAAATTAGTAAAAGATCATTCAAATTAGTATTGTTATCATAAGCATATTGAAACTTTATAGGGGCCTTTAATGTGTCTGCTTGAGTAGTTAAACCCTTAGGAGCATGCAAAATAACATACTAATTATCGTAGTTTATGCGCTTTGAGTAGAATACCTTCGTCGAGTTTTAAAAGTCACAAATAAAAGGTCCGTCAATCATGCGATCTTTATCGAAATTACATCATTTATGTGCAATCCTACCTGACGAGCGAAATTCTAGTTGGGTCAGACGAACCCATTTGGTGCTCAAACCCTCACCAAAAGAATCTTCTCTTCTGATCCGAAATCGACCCTATGTCCTCTTAAAGAAGTGGTTGGACAGAGGATTAGAACGATGATATTAAAAAAAAGTTAGATGGACGTTACACGAAATAAAGCATGTTCTCTATTATAAATTGAAGACCGACCAACCCTATGAATAAGAAACATATTAAATGCCACTAACTTGGTCTTGAGAAACTGCCTCTCCCATTAGTACAGATGGAATTACGGGACTTTTTTTGTATGGATACTATAAAAAGCCTTTGTAGGGTATAATAAATGTAAATGATCCGATTGTATGCAATGACTTTAACTCCCTAAGCAATAAATGACTACCTTTACCTTTACCCCCAGACATAGATCACATTATGCTCAAACCACGTATATTTCTTAGTCATTTTGCCTTACTCCATTACCTCATTACACCAAATATTAGAATGTATCACGGTTCATGATCGTGATAAACAACATTAGTCATGATCCGTGATAGTTACAAAATCTATGGTGACCATTTTACGGGTCAAGATCCAAAACGTGATCGTTTATAAGAGTCATGGTCCCATTAATAACTTTAAATTGGGGACTAGTCACGATCAATAAGTATGACCTCTCGTCATGGACCCGACCATGACCTTTACCGTGACAACCATTTAACCGGTCATGGTCATGAATCGTGACCCAATGTGATGAACATATATTCAGTGACCATAGTTCATGACTGTGACCCCTTACCATAAACATATATTCAGTGCTCACGATGCATGACCATGATCCATTTCTTCACCCATGAAAAATGATCACGATTATGGTCATAATTTTGGACCGTGACCAATAATAAATTTATTTTAAAAAATAAATATTATTTGTTTGCTTTCGAAAAATAATAATTGACATGCTTCATACTGTCATACAATTCCATTATAGAACTAACTAATACAACAATCCAAAAATAATAATATTAAAATTATTAAGACATCAAATTAATTACGTGGATCCAAATCTCATAATATTAATATACTTAATGCGTTTCTTGGTATCCCCAAATCATATGCAATCTAATTGCAATCGACATATGTGTCCACTCGACTATAAATAGAAATATTGCAAAAAGCTCCAAATGTTAGTTGTAATAGGATCCGAACAACAAAATGGTCCCTACTCAAACTTACAAATATTACAAAATGTATTGAATATAATTTATAAGAAAAGAGTTATGGTCTTAATGACTCTACAAGATTAGCCGTTAACTTATAATTTCATATCGTGCGGTTGTATCAAAAGTACCAAACCCGAATTATTATCTTAACAAGTTTATCATGTTAAACCGATATTGAACCAAACATTACCTTATAATTTCATGTTGGTTGTATCAAAATTAGCAATCCCAAACCGTTATCTTAACAAGTACATTGTTTTAACCCGATATTGACCCAAACCCAATAGGAATGAACCCATTAACTTATAATTTTTTGTTATATTATTGTGTCGGTTGTATCAAAATTAGCAATCCTGAACCGTTATCTTAGCAAGTTTTTCATGTTAACTTGATATTGAACCAAATCCGATAGAATTAAACCCACTAACTTTATAATTTCGTGTGGTGTTATTGTGTGTGTTGTATCAAAATTAACAAACCCGACCCGTTAACAAGTTTATTGTGTTAACCTGATATTGACCCAAACCCAATACAATTAAACCCGTTAACTTATAAGTTTGTGTTGTGTAATCGGGTCAATCGTATAAAAATTACCAAACCCGAATCATTGTTTTAATAATTTTATGATGTTAATTAGATATTAACCAAAATTCGATACGATAAAACCCATTAACTTATAATTTCATGTCTCGTTATCGTGTGTGTTGCATTAAGATTAACAAACCTAAGATGTTATCTTAATAAGTTTATTGTGTTATCTAGATATTGACCTAAACCAGATAGGAATAAACTCATTACCTTATAATTTTATGTCTTTTTTTCATTTCGGTTGTATCAAAATTACCAATCCCGAACCGTTATCTTAACAAGTTTATCGCGTAAACCCTATATTGACACAAAAGTAAATTTTCAATTGTTCAAATATCATTTAAAGTAACAACCAACTTAAGCAAGATAATATCAACTTCACAAAATTTGAGAATAAAATCATACATGAATATAATTTAATGTATCAACACGCCACCGCCGTATAAATTTATAATAGTAAGTAGTAATAAAATAATGTATTAATACTCAACGTCGTCTAAAGTTAGTAAAAGATCATTCAAAGTAGGGTTGTTATCAAGAGCAGTCTGAAACTTTGTAGGCACCTTTAATGCGTCTGCTTGAGTAGTTAAACCCTTGGGAGCATGCAAAACAACAGAATAATTAACGTCGTTTATGAACTCTGAGTAGAATAAATTCTTTGAGTTTTGAAAGTCATAAACAAAAGGTTCGTCGACCATGCGATATTTTCCAGAATTCCATCATTTGTATGCAACCTTACCTGATGTGAGAAATTACAATAGGGCCATACGAACCTCCTGTGGCTCTTGGACCCTCACCGAAGAACCTTCTCTTCTGATCGAAGATGACTCCATGCCCCCGCTTAAAGAAGTGGTTGGACTAAAGATTCAAATGATAAGATTGATGAATAAATTAAATGACTATTAAACCAAATAAAACACATTCTCTATTATGATGACCAACTAACCCTATAAATAAAAAACATATTAAATGCCACTTACTTGGGAGTTATCCATGTGTACCACTTGAGAAACTGCCTCTCCCATTAGTGGAGACGAAATTATAGGATTTTTTTATGGATACTATACAAGCCTTAGTAGGGTATAAGAAACACAAGTGATCTGATTATATGCAATGACTTTAACTCCCTAAGAAATAAAAGACTACCTTTCCCTTTGCTCCACAGATGTTGGTCACATTGTGCCTAAACCACGTATATTTCTTGTTCATTTTGCATTACTCCATTACCTCTCACTACACCAAATGTTAGAAATTATCACGATTCATGAGTGTGACAAATAACATTGGTCATGATCCATGACCATGACAAAATATATAGTAACCATTTTGCGGGTCACGTTCCAAAATCGTGACCATTTGGAAGAGTCATGGTCCCATTCGTAACCTAAAGTTAGGGATCTGGTACAATCAATAAGTGTGACCACTCATCATGGACCACGACCATGACCCTAATCGTGACCACCATTTAATTGGTCATTGTCATCACGATTCATGATTGTGACCCCATAAATATATATTTAGTTGTCAGGTTTCATGACCATTACCCATTTCTTCACCTATGAAAAATTATCACGGTTATGGTTACAGTTTTGGACCGTGACCAATAATAAGTTTATTTTAAAAAATAATTTTGATTTATTTTTTTCCAAAAAATAATCATTTACATGTTTCAAACATATCATACAATTTCATTATAGAACTAACTAGTACGTCAATCCAATAACAATAATATTAAAACTATCAAGCCATCAAATTAATTACGTGGATCCAAAACTAGTAATATTAAAATATTGAAAGCATTTCTTGGTATCCCCAAAGCATATGCATTCTCATTGTAATCAATGTATGTGTCCACCCGACTAAAGATACAAATATTAAAAAAATTCCAAATGTTAACTGTAATATGATCCGAACAATAAAACGTTCCTTACTTAAAGTTACAAATATTACAAAACGTATTGAACATAGTTCATAAGAAAATAGGAATAAACTTAAGAGGTCTAACAAAATTATGAAAGTTGAACTTTAACTTATAATTTCGTGTCGTGCTATTGTGTTGGTTGTATCAAAATTACCAAACCCGAATTGTTATCTTAACAAGTTTATCGTGTTAACTTGATATTGAGCCAAATCCGATAGGACTAAGACCATTACCTTATAATTTCGTGTCGGTTGTATCAAAATTACCAATCCCGAACCGTTATCTTAATAAGGATATTATGTTGACCCGATGTTGGCCCAAACCCAATAGGAAAAAACCCATTAACTTATAATTTTGTGTCGCGTTATCGTGTCAGTTGTATCATAATTACCAATCCCAAATCGTTATCTTAACAAGTTTTTTGTGTTAACACTATATTGACCTAAACCCCATAGAACTAAACCCATTAACTTTTTCGTGTCCTGTTATCGTGTGTGTTGTATCAAAATTACCAAACTCGACCCGTTATCTTAACTAGTTTATCGTGTTACCCCGATATTGACTCAAACCCGATAGGCATAAATCTATTAACTTATAATTTTGTGTTGTGTTATCGTGTCAAGTGTATAAAAATTACATAACCCCATTCGTTGTCTTAATAATTTTACTGTGTTAGCTAGATATTGACCCAAATCTGATAGGACAAAACCCACTAATTTACAATTTCATGTCTTGTTATCGTGTCTGTTGTATTAGGATTAATAAACCCAAGTCGTTATCTTAATAAGTGTATCGTGTTATCCTAATATTGACCCATAACTGATATGACTAAACTCATTAAGTTGTAATTTTGTGTCGTGTTATCATGTTGGTTGTATCCAAATTACCAATCCCGAACCGTTATCTTAAGAAGTTTACCGTGTTAACTCGATATTGACACATAAGTAAATTTTCATCTATGAAAATACCATTTAAAGTAGCAACCAACTTAAGCAAGCAAATCTCAACTTCACAAAATTTGAGAATAAAATCATACATGTATATAAATTAATGTATCAACACTCCACCGTCGTCTAAATTTGTAATAATACGTATCAATAAAATAATGTATCAACACTCAATTATTGTCCAAAGTTAGTAAAAGTTCATTTAAAGTAGGGTTGTTATCAAGAGTAGTGGAACTTTGTAGGGGACTTTAATGCATCTACTGTAATACCCCGTATTTTTGTGGCTTTTAAATTTAGGGATGTATTAAATTTAATTGACATAAATTAATTTAATATTAATTCGAAAAATTGTTTATTATTTACTAGTGCGACGAGAGTTAGTAATTATTGGAAATTTGTCGAATATTACTACATGAGTAAAGTAATGTATAAGATTGATTTTTATAAAAAATTGTCACGAGTAAATAAAGTGACAATTATGAAAATTTAAGTCGGGACGCGCCTGCGTCGTGTCAAGACTAGATTATGATTACTAAAAATGAATAAATTATAAGTCACTCGTATGGTCGTTTTGAGTGCGCCAATGTGTCCGGAAGGGTCGAGATAGTCAAAATATTGTACCCAGGGGTTTAGTTTGGGTCTCGGGACATTTTTAGGCCTAATTAGCATCCCGAGAGGGCGTTTTGGACATTTCATATTTTTGGGTAATTAAACCCAAGAATTTACCAAGGATATATCAGATGTTAGGGGTTGTCATCTAGGGTTAACATAAGCAAAACCAAAGAACGACCATTGGAGAACAAGTGGAGAAGTTTTCCAAGGAGTTCTAGGCCAAAAACCTTCACCGTTTGCACTGCCGTCGCCGCCAAATTGTAGATCGCGAGACGAGGAACACAACCACACCACTTTCTTCCACAAATCAAAAACAAAATTTCCAGGCAAGTATCTATCTTGCTGATTTCCAGTTAATGTTCCTTCCATGTTAGTCGAGGAATGAGGATCATATATTTTATTTGAAGAATTATATGTTTTAGAAGAAAAATCGCATGTGTTATAGGGAGAATCTATGTAGTCTGAATTTTGATCACATGTAGAGGTTTTATCACAAAATTGGAAATAATATTGATGAACGAATTGAGGTTGGTTGGATTCTTTAATTTAAAATTTGGAAACTAGGGTTCTTATGAATTAATTTGGGGATTTCATGTAATATTAATGATTTTTGACGAATTAATGATTCTAGGAGGTTATGAATGATATATAACCATGTTATTATTGATTGGGATTGAAGATGAGATGTTGGAGATTAAACTGTAGAGGTTTTTAAGCTTAAAAATGGTGAAAAACGAGGCTGCCAAAGGTTAAAGACGAAATATTCAAGTTCGCGCGTAGTTGCGCGAAGTCGTCGAGCGAGATGCAATGTCGCGCGAAGTCGTTCGAGCGAGATCCATTCTGGTTCGAGCGAGATTTCTAATTTTTAGGGAATTTCCTATTTTGCCCCTATTTTAGTGAACGGTTAATTTGAGTGAGGAAAACCAGTATCCGAGGAACCCAGAATAGTACAAAATTATTGGGAGTTGTTTAGGTGTAATGATTTAAATATTTGGGACGATGAGTTTACCCTGAATATCACGGGAGTGAGATAATCGTAATTAGGATTTATACCATAAGGTAAGTGAGAGTATACCTACTGAAATTATACTTAGTGAGATTAAATACTTCGAGAGATGAGAAGTAAGTATGAAATAAAT
This sequence comes from Sambucus nigra, assembly GCA_949130495.1. Classification (NCBI taxonomy): domain Eukaryota; kingdom Viridiplantae; phylum Streptophyta; class Magnoliopsida; order Dipsacales; family Adoxaceae; genus Sambucus; species Sambucus nigra. The sequence goes on along the minus strand of OX422208.1, from coordinate 676,503,952 downwards.
TATAAATGAGAATAAAAGAGACGAATCCGTTATGCGAGATAATTGAGTAATATGTGCTAAGAACGGATAATTCTAATTATGGGTCGTGAGCGCTCCTAATTTGGAAATGTGAATATTTATATATATATGACTGTGTGATTGTGCTTATATTATATATCTGTGTAAAAATTGTACCCGAGCTACTTGCTATCATGGGGGTTTTCGCACCGGGACAGTCTTATCTCGATTGGACCTTTATGGGGGATAACGACTTGTACCCTAGAAGATAGTATCCTTGATTACAGGCTATCTGAGTTATAGGCAGATGGTCCTAAGAGATGTGTGGGTATGTGCTGACCTCTTAGGACTGGGAACTATGCTTTGCCTCTATTTGTTTGTGTTTTGGGTTAATACAGTTCGAGAGTGATTCCGAACTAGTATTTCCCTTAGTTTGTATGATACGGGGACTTGATAGCAGAGTATGCCAGCACCTTAGATCTTATGTGGGGTGCCGTTAGTATATATATTATATGCGTGACTAATATATATACGTATATTTATGTGGGAACTTTCTACTATGCGTATAAGTAGATAAGAAATGAATAAATGCTTTAACTTTATTTTAAGTGTTCGGGAACTTTATAACGGTAATGAGTCATTTTAAATTACGTAAGAAATCTTGAAGAGAATGATTTCCTAAAGTAAATATCATAACCTCGCTTTTCACATGATAAAACCTTATGGAGAATAAGATAGGGAAACTGATGAGATTTATTAGTACGGTAGTTGTGCACACTTGATGAGAGGTGAGAATTCTCAAGAGAGTGTCGCATACTAACATGGTTGTTGCATTAGCCGGTAAGCATTTTAAATATTGCTAAACTAATTTTAAACTGTTTTACACTCGGGCTCTGACCCGTTTCTTGTTATCTCTTCTCTCTTGTGTATATATTATAGGTGCCCAGCCACAGGGGCATCATGCTTAGGTTCTTTGGACGGGATGTGCTGCTGCTTATGTGGGAGTTGCAGGCCATTTGCTTAGACGATCTCATTATTGATTCCACTCTTATTTTCGTTTTAATTATTTGGGCATGTGTCGCCCTTTTTCCTTATTCAGTTGGATTTGTCAGAGACTATGTTCATTTATCTTTAGTATTTTACTCTTTGGGATTTCATTACTGTCAGGATGGTTTTCCTTTATGGTCTTAAAGTTGGTATTGGTTATTTGAATGATTAAATTCATGGGTCTTTATTTCCATTCTAATAATTGTGTGATTCTTAAACTATATATTGTTAAAGGTTTTATAATTGGATTTAATGAAATGAAAATAATGTTTTAAATGGTTTTGACACTTAGCTTAATTATTTAGGGTGTATAAATTGGAAATTTATTAATTACGATGGTGATGCTAAGAATGAATCAACCGTTCACCTTGATTATAATTTAATAAATGACTGATCACCCGGTATTTAATTAGGCGGGGTGTTACAGGTGTATCAGAGCATCAGGTTCTAGTGTCATTTAGGATCTGTATGGCTTAGTTCGTTTCTAGCTTAGCGTCTTTGATTTAGAGCGCTAATATTAGAAATGTTGGATTCATCTTTATGCGTTGGGAATTCGTGCTTCTGCAATTTGTTTATGTGAATGATGAACTCATCCAGATTATTTAAATTTTCAGATGGATCGTCAAGAAGAACTAGCTAATGCCGTTAGGGGAGTCAACGAGCATGGTCGACTCACACCTCAGGTGTCTCTAGAGAGAGTATCAACCGCTGAGTTAGCAGATATTATGGCACAGGCAGTTACCACTGCGGTCTTAAAGTATCAAGAACGCAACACACAACTTATAGGGGCAAAAGATCTAGAGAGTATATTCAGTCTATCATGATTAGAAATAACAAGTGTGTGAAGACACTAAAATCGCAACAACAAGCTCCTTAAGACCGTAAAACCCACGAAGGTAACAAATTGTGCAGGGAAACCCAAAAGCGTCAGGGCCAATGAAGCTGGGGTCCGAGTGAAGTCACGAAGAGGTGTTTCAAATGTGGAATGGATGGTCATGAACGTCGAACTTGTTCGGATCAGTCTGGAGAGGAACTCCAACCCAACCAGCGAGTACTTTCAGGACTCTGCTATAAGTGTGTACAAATAGGTCACAAGTGGAGGGACTGTCCTCAACCAGATGTCGTTTTTCATCAAGATACTCAACAAGGCCAAGGAGAAAGTGGAACTGTACAATCGGACCAAAACCAACAGAGCCGTAAAATGAAACAATTTAGAGGTAGATGCTTTAATTGTGGCAGGATGGGTCCACGGAGGCAGGATTGCCCAGATAAGAGTAAGATACCCCAATAGCAGGGGCAAAAATAGCACGAATGTGTGTACGACGTCCAACATACTGAAATCCAGCAGCCATCATTGGCCATTGATGGTACGTTCTTTCCTTCTAGTACTATGAGACACATTTTATTTAATACTGGGGCATCATACTGTTTCATAGATACTCGCTTTGCACGGACCTTAGGATTTTTAGACACTACTAAAGTAAGATGTCATGCGTAGACTCATCATTGGGAAAGGGTCATTAATTTTCTATATATGCCGAGGTGTAGGTATATAGTTTGGTAGTTTGGTTTTACCTACAGTCATACTAGTTGTAGTCATACGTGAGCACGACATCAATATTGGCATGGATTGGCTCACTACGCACATAGCCATGATAAATTGATTCGGTAGGAGTTTGACCTTTGTCATTTCGGGGAAGGAGATATTTGGGTGGCGATGCCTCGCCCAGAAGGGGGATCTTCCACCTATTTTTATTATATAAAGGAGGATACCTCTAAGGAGATTGTGATTCTCCGGGATTCGATTCCAATCGTTCGTGAGTTTTTGAATGTATTTCAGGTGATAAGTGGATTAAGTATCGAGGTATTTTGTGGAGAGTGAAATCACACCTGATAAAATATTTTTCTCGAAGTGAGTATAGGGGACAAGAGTATGGTGTCTAGTAAGGGACAACGATTAAAGTAGTTTTGTTTTGGTTTAGACAGGTGTTTCATGTTTAGAGACCATCTGTGCAGTCAACACGATTGGCGAGGTAGAAGCCTGAGTTTTATCCTCGACGGATGAGGCATGTTTTATGTGACCCGAACGAGTCACTACTTTTTTGTTCATTTCTAGATTAGCATGTGAGATGAGTTTAATGTGTATAACTATAAACATTATTATTATGTGAATATTTTTCCTAGTGTAGAGGAATTATCCTTAGTGCTATCCGCGGAGGATGAATGGGTATATTAATAGTGTTATATACTTTATTGAGATTACTCATTTTAGTGATGTGATATACGAGTATGATATTGTCTTGGTTACAACTTTATAGTAATGATTAGTACGATAGTAGGCAGTTATTGCAAGGCTATCGAAATGGTTGCATTAGCGCAACATGTTTTGTTCTGGCGAGGCCTCACCTGCGAGAGGGTCAGACTCACACTTATATTATCTATTTTAGAGATTTAGGAGGGAATAGTGGGCTCCAGATATTAGATCCCGATGCGTGTAAGGACTTTTTTGTTATGATTCAGTATGTATTAGGTTTACTGTTGAGCGAAAAGATTTAACTCCTTATGATGTTTAGTGCTAAAGACTTGGTGATAGAAAGACCGCATTGATATATCTATACTTTAAAGATGTGAGAGTTAAGAGTTGGACCCATATGTTTGGGGACAGGATTTTGAGATCCCCGAGAATATGTATTCGAGGTTTATGGAGTATGATTACTACCAATAGTGAATGATTGTACAATTGGCAAAATTTTCGTTGTTAAGTATAATTACGGGAAGAGATGTAACTTTTCTGTCAAGAGACAAAATAAAAGGGTACAAGCTATGGACGGAGGGCCTAATGGATTTTGATAACTGACAACGCTAGGTAGTAGTGTATCGGGGGGGTTCCTTGTTTGGATTTCTCTTTGCGAGACATCCCACGCATGAAACTTAGCGTAAGGTTAGAAATAGGGAGATGTTAGGTCACTAGTCCATGAGTTTGGTACCTCGGTCGTAATAGGAGTAGGTAATTATATCTGTAAGTTGGAAGTTAAGTTATGATTTAAGGCCAGTGGAGCCGGTTATGTGGAAAGAAAGCATTGAAAGTTTTATCTCATCACCCCGAGTTGAGGGGCGGAACGATGATAAGAAGGATTTAAAATTTCAATTTCTAGGGTGATTGAGAGTACCCAAGTGTTGTAATCACGTTGTGAGCACGAAAAGAAAGAATTAGGTGTTATGTATGATGCGTATGTGATGCCTAGGCTAGTATGCACGATTTATAGGGTGTGTAGGCATCCTGGTTGACTGATGCTAGAATCGTCCGAGTTGTAGGGATGTGTGAATAGACGTGGGGAATATATGTTTGTGGGACTAGCATAACGAGGTGGAAGTGGTAGAGTGGATTAAGCGTCGCATGAGGGACGATAATCCATATATATGTGTGCGATTAGAGTAGCACACCCGAATTTGGTTGGAAGACTGTGGAAAGCCATTTGAAGGGAGTATTCCTTGAGAAGGGTAGAATTTTATTATTATGGAGGACACTCGGAGTGGAGTTGTAATTAGTCAAATGTGAGAACGACTTGCGCATACGAAGAGTGATGATGTTAGTATGGTATAAAAGGTCCAGAAGTGCACATTGTGGAGAAAAGTACACGAGTCGGAACTTTCGGTAATACTCCAAGGAAATAAGGGGAGTATTAAGTGTCACTTAATGTGAGACATCCCAAGTAAAATTCGATGTTTAGCGGTACATAGTGAGGAGTTTCTGCATGCACCACTCATAGATAGATATCGGTTGGAATAAGAGGATCAACCAGAGAAATTATGGGGCTATCGACAATTCGTGTAATGGAGGAGGCCGATAAAGTCAGTAAAGTTTATTGGATGGGTTGCCATCCTCAAGATGAAATTAATGGTCCATTCGAACACGTAGGACAAGTCCCCCAGGAGGGAAGTGATTGATATTCCTTTAGATTGATTTACAATATTAACTAGTGTGCCCCAAGTCTTCCTTTGAAAGGAAGGATCGCCCCTGTACGTGGTCCTACACGGTAGTATTTTTTGGATCGGGATGAGATTTTTTTTTATCCCACCTTCAATATGGGATTTCAGGAAGCAGCGAGGGAAACGTTTAATTTTGAGTAGGATGTATCATCCATAGCCGGGGAATAGGCTCATGGTGATTAACGATTAGTGGAGCCGCGTGAAAGAAATTTTGGATTCATTATGATCATTTCACTTCCGCAACGGATGTAACTAGAAAGAGGAGTAGAGTACGGTAATTGGGAAATGATATTACCTAAGGGTAGGGTTTCGTGGGAGCACGCGTACCTATTTATTGTGAACAGGATGCTTATTGAGGTTTTAATGTGGAAAAAACCTTAACTTTCTCACTCTGAATGTTAAGAGACGGGCGGATAAACAGAATTTTGGGTTGGTTGAGTTAGAGTCGGATGACTATGGTAGGATTCCACCACTATTTTAGGCGAACTAGAGCGGTCAGATTTTCGTATGGTTTCTCTCAGAATGGAAGTTTGGTGTTTAGAAATTCGAGTAGTAATCGTGTAGTGAGGTGCGACCTCCCAATGATATTGAAATAATGGGAATTAATAATATATAGGCATGTATTATGCGAATGATGTCGGATAGGTGCAAAATGTTAAGTGTCTTTAATGAGAATGTTAAACAAGCTTGCTGAGAGGCGGGGGCTATAGTAATTGAATGCCTTACTATGTAGATAGTTTGCGTGCAGATAAGGTATCCAGATTTGTTTTACCAGGTAGGCCTTATTTTCCGAATTTCGGGACAAAATTCCGTTATTAGGATGGAAGTATGTAATACCCCGTATTTTTGTGGCTTTTAAATTTAGGGATGTATTAAATTTAATTGACATAAATTAATTTAATATTAATTCGAAAAATTGTTTATTATTTACTAGCGTGACGAGAGTTAGTAATTATTGGAAATTTATCGAATATTACAACATGAGTAAAGTAATGTATAAGATTGATTTTTATAAAAATTGTCACGAGTAAATAAAATGACAATTATGAAAATTTAAGTCGGGACGCGCCTGCATCGTGTCAGGACTAGATTATGATTATAAAAAATGAGTAAATTATAAGTCACTCGTATGGTCGTTTTGAGTGCGCCAATGTGTCCGCAAGGGTCGAGATAGTCAAAATAATGTACCCAGGGATTTAGTTTGGGTCTCGGGACGTTTTTAGGCCTAATTAGCATCCCGGGAGGGCGTTTTGGACATTTCATATTTTTGGGTAATTAAACCCAAGAATTTACCAAGGATATATCAGATGTTAGGGGTTGTAATCTAGGGTTAACATAAGCAAAACCAAATAACGACCATTGGAGAAGAAGTGGAGAAGCTTTCCAAGGAGTTCTAAGCCAAAAACTCCGCCGTTTGCACCGCCGTCACCGCCAAATTGTAGATCACGCGACGAGGTACACAACCACAACACTTTCTTCCACAAATCAGAAACAAAATTTCCAGGCAATTATCTATCTTGCTGATTTCTAGTTAATGTTCCTTCCATGTTAGTCTAGGAATGAGGATCATATATTTTATTTGAAGAATTATATGTTTTAGAAGAAAAATCGCATGTGTTGTAGGGAGAATCTATGTAGTCTGAATTTTGATCACATGTAGAGGTTTTATCATGAAATTGGAAATAATATTGATGAACGAATTGTGGTTGGTTGGATTCTTTAATTGAAAATTTGGAAACTAGGGTTCTTATGAATTAATTTGGGAATTTCATGTAATCTTAATGATTTTTGACGAATTAATGATTCTAGGAGGTTATGAATGATATATAACCATGTTATTATTGATTGGGATTGAAGATGAGACGCTGGGGATTAAACTGTAGAGGTTTTTAAGCTTAAAAATAGTGAAAAACGAGACTGCAAAAGGTTGAAGACGAAATAGTCCAGTTCGCGCGTAGTCGCGCGAAGTCGTTTGAGCGAGTTGCAATGTCGCACGAAGTTGTTCGAGCGACACGTGGAAGTCGTTCAAGCGAGATCCATTCTGGTTCGAGCGAGATTTCTAATTTTTAGGGAATTTCCTATTTTGCCCCTATTTTAGTGAACGGTTAATTTGAGTGAGGAAAACCAGTATCCGAGGAACCCAGAATAGTACAAAATTATTGGGAGTTGTTTAGGTGTAATGATTTAAATATTTGGGACGATGAGTTTACCCTGAATATCACGGGAGTGAGATAATCGTAATTAGGATTTATACCATAAGGTAAGTGAGAGTATACCTACTGAAATTATACTTAGTGAGATTAAATACTTCGAGAGATGAGAAGTAAGTATGAAATAAATTATAAATGAGAATAAAAGAGACGAATCCGTTATGCGAGATAATTGAGTAATATGTGCTAAGAACGGATAATTCTAATTATGGGTCGTGAGCGCTCCTAATTTGGAAATTTGAATATTTATACATATATGACTGTGTGATTGTGATTATATTATATATCTGTGTAAAAATTGTACCCGAGCTACTTGCTATCACGGGGGTTTTCGCACCGGGACAGTCTTATCTCGATTGGACCTTTATGGGGGATAACGACTTGTACCCTAGAAGATAGTATCCTTGATTACAGGCCATCTGAGTTATAGGCAGATGGTCCTAAGAGATGTGTGGGTATGTGCTGACCTCTTAGGACTAGGAACTATGCTTCGCCTCTATTTGTTTGTGTTTTGGGTTAATACAGTTCGAGAGTGATTCCGAACTAGTATTTCCCTTAGTTTGTATGATGCGGGGACTTGATAGCAGAGTATGCCAGCACCTTAGATCTTATGTGGGGTGCCGTTAGTATATATATTATATGTGTGACTAATATATATACGTATATTTATGTGGGAACTTTCTACTATGCGTATAAGTAGATAAGAAATGAATAAATGCTTTAACTTTATTTTAAGTGTTCGGGAACTTTATAACGGTAATGAGTCATTTTAAATTACGTAAGAAATCTTGAAGAGAATGATTTCCTAAAGTAAATATCATAACCTCGCTTTTCACATGATAAAACCTTATGGAGAATAAGATAGGCACACTGATGAGATTTATTAGTACGGTAGTCGTGCACACTAGATGAGAGGTGAGAATTCTCAAGAGAGTGTCGCATACTAACATGGTTGTTGCATTAGCCGGTAAGCACTTTTATTGCTAAACTAATTTTAAACTGTTTTACACTCGGGCTCTGACCCGTTTCTTGTTATCTCTTCTCTCTTGTGTATATATTATAGGTTCCCAGCCACAGGGGCGTCATGCTTAGGTTCTTTGGATGGGATGTGCTGCTGCTTATGTGGGAGTTGCATGCCATTTGCTTAGACGATCTCATTATTGATTCCACTCTTAGTTTCGTTTTAATTATTTGGGCATGTGTCGCCCTTTTTCCTTATTCAGTTGGATTTGTCAGAGACTATGTTCATTTATCTTTAGTATTTTAGTCTTTAGGATTTCATTACTGTCAGGATGGTTTTCCTTTATGGTCTTAAAGTTGGTATTGGTTATTTGAATGATTAAATTCATGGGTCGTTATTTCCATTCTAATAATTGTGTGATTCTTAAACTATATATTGTTAAAGGTTTTATAATTGGATTTAGTGAAATGAAAATAATGTTTTAAATGGTTTTGACACTTAGCTTAATTATTTAGCGTGTTTAAATTGGAAATTTATTAATTGCGATGGTGATGCTAAGAATGAACCAACAGTTCACCTTGATTATAATTTAATAAATGACTGATCACCCGGTATTTAATTAGGCGGGGTGTTACATCTACTGGAGTAGTCAAATCCTTGGGAGCATGCAAAACAGCAGACCAATTATCGGCGTTTATGCACTTTGAGTAGAATACCTTCTTCGAGTTTTGAAATTCGTAAACAAAAGGTTCATCAACCATGCGATCTTTACTCTTCATTTTAGATAAATATACCATGATAAGTTTTGTGTCAAGATCAACTTTACAACTATTTGCAGTGTCCTCCACCTTCACTCAGTCACAATATAAAATACTTTTTTTTAAAATCTAGTTCTATGATTTGTTGAACAATACCATAACTGGTCATCGTCATATCCTTTCGATTTTTTTCGCTTTTTCTAGACACAAATGAAGTCAAGGAAGAAATTGAAGTTTCGTTGTTTAGCGATAATAGTGTTTCCTTACATGGGTATTGGACAAAATTAAAATTATTAGCACATATTTTTTCAAATCTTTTGCACGAAAATATGGAACTTTGTCTAGGTGTGCAAGCGGTGAAGAGACATCACCTCTTTTTAAAAGATGAATTTATTAATGTACTTAGAGTAGGGCATGTTTTACAATGCATGTATAAGTAACCACAATAAATTATGTGACAATTACCTCTTTTGATACCCATACTATAAAATCATTCATCGCGTTTGTTAAACCTTTTCACTTATGATTTTAGGCAAGTTCTCTCTCATACTTCCTATACATGTTTATGAAATTTTAGAAATTAGATGAAAATATTGAGAATACACATACTTAAACAAAATGACATTATATATGTAGATACTTATTCTCTACAGTCTTTAACTTCTTCCTGTGCTTCAAAGGCATAACGATATGCTTGCTCCAATTGAAGATTTATGAGTCTCACTTCTTTAGGTTCTTAAAAGGCATTCATCCTCAAACTCATTAAATTCCTCGACCACCAGTTCACCATGAGGATTGAACCTCCTAAGCCCTTGTTTTGGCATATGTTCCCAGGCATATAATAAAGGTCCTTATGTTATATATTCTTCTGTAATTGATCCTACAATATATCGTGTATTCTTGATGTAATCTTTAAATGTTTTCATCAAGCTCTCAAAAGGATACATCCATCAATACCTGGTAGTTCCACATAATAATGCCGCATATCATAGTGCACAAAAAGTGGATGTTAATATCAAAGAACGATAAGATTGCTTTAGACTGATGTCTTAGACACACTTGTCTAAGGCACATGTCGCCTCTGCTAGAGTTTCTTTTGCAGTCGTAGTATGCTTTCTATTTATAACTCTTGCACATATTAAGGTGAAGCACAAACTAATCTGCGTAATTTCCACTCGGGGATCTTTTTATTTGGAAAAGCAGTGCCTAAACAACAAAATAATTAATTGAATAATGACGTGGTGGCCATGAGACTTACACTGTTTCAAATCATTATATTGATAGTTTACAACTATGCACATATTACCAAATAATTGTTTGAAGTCTTCAAGTTGAACAACGCATTTAGGAGGATCTTTTTTTCACTAGTACTCAAAGTGAAAGCACCGGTGGGAATAGAATTTATCCGTATTGTAGGATAATTTTTTTTAATTTTCATCTCCTTTAGATCGCGATGCGCCTTCTTTCCATCTTTTGAATGAGATTCACCCAAACATGTTCCTATGAGATGTTCTGCAAAATTCTTCTCCATGTGCATCACATCAATTACATGCCTTACACGGTTTCTTTTCCAATACAACAAGTCAAATAACATTGACTGTCTAGACTATATCTTCATTTTACTAGGATCTTTTGGATCCTCCCTAGATTTTCATTTTTAGCCTAAAAACTAGAGGTGTTTGTCTACAAACTTATTCCTCGAACTCGCTGCATTTTCCTTATCCCCAATTTGGTAAACATAAAGCCAAAAAGGTTGCATCCTATATTCATAACTAACAGGAAAAAAGTTAGATTTATCATTCTTAAAAAAGCGACTGTTCGATAGAAATATACAATGTATGACATAATATATCTTATTATTATACTTTGGCCAAGTGTATTTATTTTCCCTTCGCACAGATATGAGATTCTAATAAAACTTAACATTGTAAAAAGACAACATCCCATAGGCAAAAAATTCGTGGATCACCCACAATAACTTTTCTTTAAGTGTGAACTCTTCACCCTTATAAGCGTCAAATTCCCTCACGCCTTCAACCCATAACTCTTTCAATTCTCTAATTAATGGGTTAAAGAAAATATAAATATCGTCGTTGTAAGACTTTGGCCCAGGGATCAATAAAGATAATAATGTGAACTCATTTTTCATGAAAAATATTGAGGGAGGTATCCCGAGAGAACTGTCCAATAACTCTAATCAGTGCTTCAATTACTGAAAAGGTTAAACCCATCAGTTGATAATCCAAAACAAACATTGTGTGGTTCTTTTGAAAATTCATGGTGTTGGGTGTTTAAAAATTTCCATATGATTAATCAATGGGATGATACATGATAATTGGGGGTGGCGGAGGATTATGAGGATACTAGTAATACTACTGCTTTTATCCAACTAAGTTCTGAGGAGAAAGCCATGATGGCTAAACAGTCACCTATAACTAATTCGACATAAATATTCCATATTTATCCCTTTAATTTCGATATTTTATGGGCCTGAACATTACATTTATTTATCCAAAATTTTTCTCTCATTTGTTGCAACTAACCTTTTTGGCAAGTATTTCATATTTTGTGTATTTTCATTTGTTTTACAGGTTAATCATGCAATTGGATGAAAGAGAAAAGTCAAAACAGTGAAAGCTTTGTAAGAATGGGAAGTCAAGGGAAAAACAGTAAATTTTCACCCAAAAATTGGAGAAGGTGCCAAGAATAAAGATAAAGATCTTTAGTTCACGAGAATATAGGAAAAAACGGCACCTCAATCCGAGTTACGGTGAAGAAGTTATAACCATTTGAGGTGGAAGAGAAATTCGAGGGGTGAATCTTCAATTAAGGAAAAGAATCAAGAAAAATAAGAATTTCCAAACCTAGTGACCGAACTGGTTCGGTCCTGAAAGCGAACCGGTTCCCTTTTCCTGAGGTTTCGATTTGGTATGAAGGTTCGGTTTCCAGCGGGATTTCTTATCTTTTCCTTTATTTTTAGCTAAAGTAGTTTTGGTTAATGTTAACCACTTTAGCCGAATTTTGGCACTTGTTTAAGTCATTTAGGAGTATAATTATCATTATTGTACACTTTTTTATGCAACTAATGAATTATTATTGGTTGGAGAATAAAGATTGGACCTTTCTACATCAAATTAATTGAAGAATTGCTATTTTTTGAAAACTTTCTTTGGTGTGAATTCTCTTAATTGCATCTTAGTTTCTTAAAGTATGGTATAAAATTCTCTCGTTATTCAATTATGAACACTTGCATGATGACGATATTTAGCATAGAATTCGAGTCCATGTCTAGCTAAACTATTAGTGGGTTGGGGCAACATGAACCGAGCCTAGGGTCTTCAATGTTTAATGTAAAATTCAACATAAATAATTAATCACTGGAGTTAGATAAGTTATTCAGAACTAATATTGTAGACTTCTTAACTCCGTTTGTTGAAAGCAACTGGAGTGTTTGAGTATGCATTATATTCGTCATTAATTTTATCATTCACATTAATTAATTTATTGACCAATTATCGCTCGGGGTATTGCCCAGACATATTTGGTGCTTCGAATTAGTTTGTTCTCTTCTTTTAATTAATTAAATAATTTTGCAGAACTTTACATTAGCAAAGATACTATATGGTTCTGGGGGATTGGATTTCAACCCCATTTTCCCAAAAGTTATTCTAAAACCAAAAAGTTCAAGTTTTTGTTTTCAAGTAGTTAAATTTGTAATTGCTTAGTTTCATTTGCTTGATAAATAATAATTTATCAAAATACAAAATCACCACCTTTTCTTTCTTTCCTTCCCAAGTCTAAACCTAAATATAAGAGTCCAACCCTGCATTCCTCATCGTATAATGACCTATTCTATGAGGATTAGACTTTGTCGTACCGGGTTATTACTTGAGCGATCGACTTGCACTTGAGCTGTAGGTACACACGTAGCATACACTTTCTGTGTCACGTCAAGTTTTTGGCACCGTTGTCGAGGACTAGGTAGATTGTAGGTTCTATCGAATTGATCTTAATTTGACTCTAATTCCTAAAATGCCCAAAAAATCATAAATCCCAAAAATACAAAAAAAAACAAAATTCAAATATCCAAATAAAATATGGAAAAAAATAATTTCTCTTAAGTCCTTAAATGCAAAATACTCAACCCACTCCAAATCTTGAGCCAATAAAAGAACTCCCTCCTTCCATCAATAACACTCCAAATTTTTGGGTACCACCTCCTACACCGAGTAGTCACTCCACGAGTATAACATCTAGAAATTCCGAAGAGGATAATGATTCTTCAAGTGTGAGCGTGATGTCAGATAATGCTAGTTTCGGAACGGGAGAAGGTCTGATGCCATACCGACCTATAAGATACCTCTTATACCCAGAGTGAACCGTCACTCCGGGATAAATTATATTCCCGTATAATGAGGGGTAATTCTAGTTTATGAACGGAATGATCCAAATTCTTCCTACTTTTCATGACATGGAGTCGGAGAAGCCTTATCTCCATATTCATGACTTAGAGGAGGTGTTTGAAACATTTAACATTTAAGCTTGTAACCAAGACATCGTACATCTCAACGTTTTCCCCTTCTCACTTAAGGACAAGGCCAAGACTTGGCTTTGAACTTTAGCACCGAACTCTATCATAATGTGGAGAGACATGGAAGCTAAATTTCTCTAAAATTTCTTTCCCGCTCATAGGACCAACTCTATTAGGGATCAAATTCAAACATTTAAGCAAAATTATAATGAGTCTTTGATAGGTGTTGAGATAGGTTCATCGAGTTAATTAACATGTGCCCACATCACGATTTTAAGAAGTGTATACTCATCTCCTACTTCCATCATGGGCTTACACTAAGCTCCAAAACAATGTGCCAGTGAGAGTTTTTTGGGTTAGATGCGGATAATGCAGAGGCCCACTTTAAGTATGTCACCGAGATTACTTAGTCTTGGGACACATTGGATCCAAACACCCAACCCAAAGCTAAAATCACATCCACAACTCCTTCCGCATTCGAACTCTACCAATTGGACAAGGAAGCCGAGTTGAAACTTCAAATTAATCAATTAGCAAAGCGGCTAGAAAACATGGTAGAAGCTAGGGGAAAGATACATCCGGACCATCTCGAGCTTTAAAGGAGGATATTTGCATGATATGTGAGGCGGTCCATTTAACGAAGGAATGTCCAATAATTCCCGCCTATAAGATTACGCTTCAAGAGCAAGTTGAATCGGTGGGAGATTATAAATGGAATTTTAAATCCCCTCATGGGAACTCTTATAATCCCTCGTGGAAAAGCCATCCTGATTTTAATTATGGGAAACCAAACGCATCGTTGAACCCAAATTAACACGTTGCCCAATAACCCCCACCACTCCCACCTTTCCAACAAGTTCCATAAATGCAAGCACCTCCTCTTGTGCCTTATATGATCCCATAACGGAAGAGTCTCGAGGACATTCTTACCTAATTAATGCAAATTAATTCAACGATCAATGCCCAAAATGCTTAAAATCTTGCCGATTTAAAGGCATCGCTATCTAAGTTGCCCTCTTTAAGGGTCCAAGAGAAGGGAAAGTTTCCCACCCAAGGCCAACGACCTCCTCAAGGTCAAAACTGTGTGAGATCTATCCCCAATGAAAATCAAGAGCAATGTAAAGCGATAACCACTCTACGTAGTGGAAGAGTTGTTGACTTGTCACCTCCTCCACAAGACGTATAAAAAGACAAGGATGTTTCGCCCGGCACGTAAGAGTCCGAGGATGCCCCCTTAGAAGAGAGTGAGAAATAAGGCATGATTTGGCCCAAAGTGGTAGTGAACTCCCTGTAGCCGCACCATATCCTCAACAGTTGTTCCTTCCTCCTAAAGGAGCCTCTCATGATGACATTATAGAGGCGCTTAAACAAGTGAAGCTAAACCTACCTTTTCTTGAGGCTATAAAGCAAGTTTTCGCATATGCTGAGTTCTTAAAGGACTTGCTCATGGTGAAACGTAAATTAAAGGTAAAGAAGAAGGGTTTCCTAGCATAAAATGTGAGGTTAGTACTTTTGAGCGACGTCCCACGAATGTATAAAGATTCAGGAGCCCCCACCATTTCGTGCATTATTCGAGATAAGAAAATTGAGATATCTTTATTAGATTTAGGGGAGAGTGTCAACATTATTCCCCATTCCATCTACAAGAAACTTGATTTGGGAGATCCTAAGCCCACCAAAATTACCCTCCAAGTTGCAGATAGTTCCGTGAAGGTACCCCATGAGTTAGTTGAGGACGTGATCGTCTAAGTTGATATTTCTACTTTTCAGTGGATTTTGTCATTTTGGACACGAAGCCCTCCTCTCCCTCGAGCCATAATGTTCCCGTTATCCTAGATAAGACTAACACATTTTTTAATACGTGTAATGGGCAAATGCAAATAACGTTTAGGAATATGACACTTGAAGCGAATATCTTCAACATCACTAATAAAATGGGCGATGAGGTCGATTTACACAACACTGATCTCATCGATGAGGTAGTGCACATATATTTTGAGGGTAATCATGTTAGGGATCCGCTTAAGGCGTGTTTAGTGGCAGCTAGTGAGAGTGAGATAGATTACTCCTAGTTCAATAGAGAGGTGAGTAGGATGAGGGAGTTTATAGATGAGGGTGAGATTGAGTACGATGTGAGGGATGTAATTTGGGTCTCTCGATTTGAGGATTTACCACCCTGGGAATCCTACGAGGTCCCCTCTGACTTAAATTTCCTAAACTCAAATTGAAGAAGCTACCTTCCAACGTCAAATATGCTTATTTGGGAGAGGATGAGATATATACTGTTGTTGTCTCCTCTAGACTAGATAAAGAGAAAAAAAGGAAGCTTATGGCTACTTTATGGAAGCAAAAGAGTGCTTAAGTGCCTCTGCATATCCTTCCTCCACTGGCTAGAGACTACCACATCTGAGCTACCTGCAAACTCTGGCGGATGCGCTTTCTGAAAAGCGTCACGTACACGCTCCCAAGCAGACGGGAATTCATTTGCCTGTGCTGGCGCGGCAACCGGCGCCTGAGGTGGTGCCTGTTGAACAACGGCAATGGCGGCATTTACCGCTTGGGCTACTATAGCTGCAACCTCAGCGGCGTTCATCATGCCCTGAACTGGAGCGGGCTGGGGTTCGGGCGTTGCATCCCTGGGAACTCGTCGTGCACGTCGTGGAGGCATCTGAAATAAGAACAAAGTTTATAAGTTCGCTGTTTATAAACTTAAGATAGCCGAAGAACGAAGCATACACAAAAGAGTACAACAGTCCTAAAATATAGGGCTCTATATCAAAGAAACTTAGCGGAAACATAATAAGCCGTCAGATCCTAAAGGACACTAGAACCTGATGCTCTGATACCACCTGTGACACCCCGACTAATTAAATACCGGGTAGCTACTCCTTTATTAAATTAATTCAAAATGCCAAGTTGGCTCAGTTAATAGCATCACTGTCGAAAACATTTTTTTTTATTATTACTAACCACCTAGTATTTAAAAAGTAAGTGCCAAATTTTATTTAAAGTCTGATTAACATGCAACAAGTGTAAAGAAGAATAATAACACCATTCACCATAATGAAATAAAAAGAATAACCATCACATACTGTAAATAAGGTCTGGAGGAAAACTCCTCACTAAAAATCCCACAACTGAAATAAATAGACCGAATGCTAAAACAATACAATGCCAAAGTCTGAAAACTGTAATGGAAGCGTAACTCTAATAGAAATGGGCAACATGCCCTACAACTGATAGATAATGAATCTGGAATCCAAGTGATAGAAGCGTCTACAAGCAAATCCCTGTAGCTTCCACAAACAGCTACAGCTCGTCACCAGAATGAGTATCCTATGCATGGTGTCCTTGTGGCTGGGCACCTAAAATGGTTTTACAAGAAAAGTAGATTTGAAAGCAAACGGGTCAGAGCCCGAATGTGGAGTTATATTTTAAAAACCTGCAAGTGCTTTAAAAACATTTAAAACATTAAATGCAAAGTACATGTTAGGACGTGCACTCACATGATATTCTCACCTCTCGTCTAACTGTGCACTCCTAACGTAAGTACCCATCTACAACGACACAAACCACTAGCTAAGTGACATCATATCTAGCTAGACTGTCATAGGTCCTACTCTTATTACTCGGTTCTATTAACATTATAACGCTCGCAATTAAATCGGGATTTAACGTAAACTCAGACGCAATATTTTTCACTATCAGCTAATCCGTTATGTTTTTTCTCGAAACAATACCGTAATTATATTCATAACATTAACATGAAGGTTCCCATTAATTAAGTGTATATTAATCACAACATAAATATACAATACAAGCACCCCGAGAACTAAGCTGTGGTGCACACATACTCTGCTATCCATCCCGGTACATCACGTACATAAGGATCACATATTCCGAATCTCTCAGGAATAGTTTAAAGATAACAACATCACAAATAATGGAGGCGAACACAGTCACATCACATGGGTCACGCACATACCTACGCTCCCACGATCAGCGGACTTATTAATATCCCAATAAGTCTTTCTATGACCTATGTTCATCAAGGTAACCAGTCTAAATCCGGGCAACACAAGGATTAGAGGGCCCTAAGCGAACGCAAACTTCCCGTGATAGCAAGTATGGTAGGTATGTCATACACACAATTCATATACCAATACTAAGTAAATACACGTCTTAGTAATCCCGTAGTTTAATCGTAGTACATATCGCATTCTCGTACCAACTTATAATTATCACAATTTATACTATTCCGGTTTATAATCATACGCGCCATAATTTATTCTCACGTCGTAGTAGACACTCACGTCTCAACCCAAACCGTCCATTTAATTTAACTCTCGTATATAATTTCCTTCTCATAAATACCCAAAAGTCCCAATTCTATCATTACATCATCGTCGGATGTTATCTATATCCTCGAACAAGTTTACGGAACTCCAAAAATCAAAACAGTCCAAAAAGGCCCAAACTGTCAACTCGTTAGAAGTCTCGTTCGAACGAGGCTGTTCGAACGAGATTCCACTGTCAGCTCGTTAGAAGTCTCGTTCGAACGAGACTGTTCGAACGAGATCCAGTTCGTTCGAACGAACTGTACCTTCTAACGATATCTCGTTCGAACGAGATTATCGAACGAAGTTCTCTTTCGTTAGAAGCGACTGGTCAATTCGTTAGAAGCTCGTTCGAACGAGTTCGTTCGAACGACCTGGGCAGGGGCTTCTAACGACCTGCCAGCTTCGTCCCAGATTTTTCTAAATCTCGTTTTTCACCATTTTTACTCCTCAAATCTCTTCTAAAATTTGTCCCAACAATACTTTAAGGTCTCTAATCAATCCTAAACATATCAAGGTTATAAACTAATGTAATTTACGGAGTTAATTCTTCCCAATCATCATTAAACCATCAAATCTCATCACTTTCCCCCAATATTTCAAGAACACAAACCCTAAAATTTTAAATCATGAATTTACCCAATTTAAATCCGTTTTAAATTTCATCCAATCATAAATATCATCAGTATGAACATCTACCTATCATTCTACATGCAAATCCTCCTCAAGATTTCAAGTTCTAAGTTTCAAAATTCATGGGTTTTCATTATCTTTCAAGAACAATTGATACTCTTCAATTTTCTAACATGGAAGGAACATTCTACGAATTTAAATATAATTAAAACACTTGCCTTGATTGTCTCTGAATTTGGTTTTTATTTCTATAAAGGTTTCTGCAGAATTCCTTCTCTTTCTTTCCCTCTCCAAGCTTCCTTCTCCAAAGGTGGCTATGGTGGCTAGGGTTTTCTTTGGGAAAGTTGGAAACCTAAATGATAACCTCCGTAGCTTAATGGGTTAATATGGGTTGGTTAGTGGCTTAGTGGGTCAATTCCCAATCAGATTAAAACTCCCAATTTTCGTCACTTTTAATTCCTCAAAATATAAAATTACCAAAATACCCTTTTTGATGCCGGTATGGCCTAAAAATACCCCGGAATCCAAACTACATCCCCGGCTAGTGTTTTCTGACTATCTCGACCCTTCCGGACGCGTTGGCGCACTCAAAAATGACCATACGGATAATATAATTAAAAATCACTTTTATAATTAACATAATATATCATGACGCGGCGGTCACACGCGCCTCAACAAAATTCCCAAATTTCCGTATATAGATCTCACGACAAATTTCATAATTCAATATTCATATAACATCATATATGCACATAATCAAATACCAACTCGCATCTCGCTAGTATTTTATCCGGATTAATTTCCAATTAATACGCATTTAAATTAATTAATCCCAAAAATAAATATAGCCAAAAGTACGGGGTATTACACATAGCTAGGCCCTTAAGTAACTTAATAGTTAATGATGGCCAATTTGAGCGGAGCGACGCGTGCCAAGAGGCATTTGAGAAATTAAAGAGCCTTCTCATCTTCGCTCCCATCGTGCAATCTCTGGATCCATTCCATTCGAGATACTATATGATGCAAGTAACTACGAGATAGGGGTTATTTTAGGGTAAAGGAGAGAGAAGAATTCACATGTCATCTACTACGCAAGCCAGACTTTAACCAGACACCAATTAAATTACTCCACCACGGAGAAAAGTTGCTAGCGATGGTATTCGCCCTTGACAAATTCTGTTCATATCTTATTGGGTCACCCGTTAAATGCTTTACCGACCATACGATACTCAAATACCTCCTTTCTAAGAACGATGCAAAGCCGCTCCTCATTAGGTGGATGTTGCTACTCCAAGGATTTAACCTTTTGATCAAAGACAGGAAATGCGTAGAAAATATCGCAGTCGATAATTTGTCTAGGCTCACATCCGACGTGCCTTAATATCCCGTACCCATAGACAAGTGTCTTTTGGATGAGCACCCTTTTTCTACTTCCTCTTTACCTTGGTATGCGAACATCATTAACAATCTAGTGACGCGGGCCGTACCCTTCCATTGGACTTCGTAAGAGAAGGGGAAGTTTTTCACTTAGTTGCGCATGTTCTTTTATGGCAATCCTTATCTATTTAAGTATTACGCGGATAAAATAATTTGAAAATGTGTACTTAATGATGAGATTCACATTATAATCTGATCTTGTCATTCAGAAGCATGTGGAGGCCACATTTCCACGAAGAAGACTGCCGTAAAGATTCTTCAATACGGTCTCTATTAGCCCACTATCTTCCAAGATGTGAACGTCTATAATTGATCTTGCGAGAGATGCCAAAAGGTTGGACCTATTACTAGATGCGATATGATGTCTTTGACCCCTGTTATCACTATTGAGATTTTCGACTGTTGGGGCATGGATTTTATGGGAACCTTTCCTCCCTCTTTTAGTTTTCTATACATCCTTATTGCAGTAGACTATGTGTCTATATGGGTAGAAGCAATAGTTACACACACAAATGAAAGTAAGGTGGTGGTTAAGTTCACCCATGAACACATACTTTCTCGTTTAAGTGCTCTTAAAGCCGTTATTAGTGACAAAAACACGCACTTTTGCAATGGACCGTTTGAAAAGTTAATGAAAATGTATGGAGTTGTCCATAAGGTTGGGGAAACTTACCACCCGCAAATGTATGGACAAGTCGATCTAGAAAATTGAGAAATCACAAAAATTCTTAAAAAGACCGTTGATCCCAATCATCGGGATTGGTCTACCGAATCACTCGATGCGCTATAGGCTTATCGGACCGCGTACAAGAACCCCCTCGGGATGTCCCCATTCCACTTTGTGTATGTTAAGCCTTGCCATCTCCCCATTGAGTTAGAAAACAAGACGTATTGGGCGATTAAGAGGTTGAACTTCACTCCATACGTTTATTAAGGTTTATGGGTGTAACATCCCACAACAAAGCTCAAAAGAGCCTTCCCCAATGAACTATCCCTTAGTATTTTTGGTCATCAATTTTCGTAGGTCTAAAGCATATAACCAGGACACCCAAAACCTATCCCTATACTCATAAGTCTAACCATCGAATTCCGCATCTCTAAAGGAGTCATATAATACTTCGCTCGCCCTATCACTACACCCTCAATGCTAAGTTAATAATGAGATAAATCTCTCTGCTCCATGGTAGACCTGACATACCCTAAATCACATCAGTAAAAGTCCCTACGCACCGGGTCCAATTTAACAAACAACTATACTATATGAAGTCGACTTTATAAAAATATCATCGCGAGCTCGACCCTCTTTCAAGTGAGACATCGTAAAAATATACATTCTACCTCAGAACAACGAACACGATAGTCTTGCTGTAACCTCCCGCCATCGCTGACCAGTCTGTACCCAGGATAAAATCATACATCGCATATCACCTTTTAAAATAAGGTAACCTCGTAAAATATATCCTTTCGGTGTCCACACCCACTCTTCTGCAGATGGAACTAAAAATAGCCCCGCTAGTCAGTGGTAAATATATACAACTATAGTATTATTAACGATAGTTATACGAAACTCATTTCATGTGCGAATCTAGTGCTAACAAACTAATGTGACTCGCTCATGTCATACAAAACAGACCCCATTCACCTTGGGATAAAACTCATACTTTCAATTGTCAATAACAACTGGCGGTTCAAATGATTTCTGGATATAACACTCTCATCCTAATCGAACTAAAAACTTCTTGTAACTGTCACCCCCTATCGGACATCCTGCTCTTGTCCCCTAACTTACCGCGGATAAGGTTCACACATGTGTTCCTACTCTTTATACATAATACACCTCTATGTGTTATTCCCCTTTCTATAGGCCCACTGGCCATGTCGGGGTTGTCCTTTTCACGGACCTGGTAGTCTTGACCTTGATTGCTACCCCATTGTCCATTTAGCTCCGCTGGCCCTATGGGACTCGTTGCTGGCATTAACGACCTGACTAAATCCACCATCACCTGGTAGGAATTCCATGATCTCAATAATTATAATGGGTCTTCTACTGGGTATCCCCTCCTGTGGTGCCTCACTAGATCCATTAAATCTAGTTTTGCCCTTCGATTAGGTTCTTGTAATATCCCGTATTTTTGTGGCTTTTAAATTATGGGATTAATTAAATTTAATTGAGTTATTAATTTAATATTAATTCAGAATTTTGTTTAAATATTTACTAGCGTGACGAGAGTTAGTAATTATTGGGAATTTGTTGAATATTACTAGATGAGTAAAGTAATATATGAAATTGAAATTATTAATATTGTCATGAGTGAATAAGATGACAATTATGGAAATTAAGTCGGGATGCGCCTGTGTCGTGTCGGGACTATATTAGTATTATAAAAGTGAATAAATTATAAGTCATCCGTATGCTCATTTCGAGTGCGCCAACGGGTCCAGAAGGGTCGAGATATTCAGAAAAGTGTACCAGGGGGTTTAGTTTGGGTCTCGGGGCGTTTTTAGGCCTAACTGGCATCCCATGAGGGTATTATAGTCATTTTGTATTTTTGGGTAATTAAAACCACGAATTTTCATAAGTTATATCAGCTATTAGAGGTTATATTTTAGGGATAACAATCACAGAAACTTAGAATGGCCATTAGAGAAGAAAGGTAGAGAGCTTTTCAAGAATTGATCACGAACCGTAACACCTTTTTCAAGATTAACACCACCGGGGCATAGATCCTAATACGAGGAACACAGCCATATCATTATCACAAATAAATCAGACCTTCGAATCCCAGGCAAGTATCTATCTTGCTATTTTTCTAGTTAATATTTCTCCCATGTTAGAATAGGGTTGATGAACTTATGTTTTATGGAAGAAATTGATGATTTAGGAGATTTAAATCACATGCTTTAGAGGATATAAGTGTATTATGGAAATATTAACATATGTAGAGGATTCCCCACGAAATTGTATCGATTTAGAAGTGAGAAATCTGGAAAAAGAGTTAGAAGATTTGAAATTAATGAAAAACTAGGGTTCTTGATCATTATGATGAATTATCCCCTTTAATTCGATACCTTTGATGAATTTGTACATGATTCACGTAGGAAATCATGTATATAGGTATATGTAACCAGTAGTAAACTTGTTTGGGATTTTGAGGATCATTAATGGCATTTTGGATGAAATTATTGGATGAAACCCGTATGTCGAATTTGCAGTTTTCTGGGGAAGAACTGCTTGATAGATCGATCGACCCAAGAGTATCGATCGATCGACTGATCAATCGATCGACCCATTTCCTCGATCAATCGATCCCTACTGGAATACATGTTTTTCCCTTTTTCGTTCAATCTGGATAAAATGCGTTGGAAACCTTGAATATTATTTAAAGAGCATAATGGGTCATGAAGAGGACCAATAGGGTCTAAGTAGAGTACCGTTGAATGAAATTTTATATGGGATGAAACCGAGGGTTAACAGGGGGTCCACTACATATTGAAAATCATTCGCACGTTAGCTACGGCATTGAGATGTTTATAAATGACTTAGACCAGTAGGTTAGAGAGGGTGAACCTACTGAAATTATCTTTAGTGAAAGAGAATACTTTGAGAGACGATAAGTAAGTATGAAATTATTATATATGAGAATAAACGAGACGAATCCTTTAATCGAGATAATCGGGTAAAATTGTACTAAGTACGGTTAATAATAATTACTATAGGTCGTGGGCGAACCTGATTGGAAAATGTATATATTTATATATGGGCGTGTGACTGTGTGCATATACTAAATATTGTAATTGTGAATAATCATACCCGCGCTACTTGCTATCATGGAGGTTGCCGCGCCAGGACAGTCTTATCTCGATGGGGACTTTATGGGGGATATTGACTTGTACCCTAGAACATAGTATTCCTTGGTACAGGCTATCTGAGAATGATAGTCAGACGGTCCTAAGAGACGTGGGGGGTATGTGCTGGCCTCTTAGTGAATTGGAACTATGCTTCGCCTTCATTTTTTTTGTGTATCGCGTTAATACAGTTCGAGAGTGATTCCGAACTAGTATTTACCTTAGTACGAGAGATATGGGGACTTCTTAGCAGAGTATGCCAGCACCATAGATTTTATGCCGGGTACCGATATTATATATATTATATGGGTGATTAGTATATATATGGAAATCTTCTACTGTGCGTACAAGTAATTAAGTAATGAATAAATGCTCCAAATTTTATAGTAAGTATTCGGGAACTTTATAACGCTACTGAGATATATTAAGTAATGTAAATAATCATGAAGAGATTAATCTCTAAACTAAATATCATAGCCTTGTGACTTCTCGAAATAAAATCATTGGGAGATAAGTTAGATAGACTTATGAGGTATTTTAGTCGTACGGTAGGCGTGCACACTAGATGAGAGGTGAGAATTCTCAAGAGAGTGTCGCGTACTAATATGGTGGTTATATTAGCCGGTAAGCAATTTAAATACTTGCTAAACTATTTTTAAAACTGTTTTACACTCGGGCTCTGACCCATTTTTTGTCATTTTCTCTCTCTCTTTTATATATATATATATATATATATATATATATATATATATATATATATATTACAAGTGCTCAGCCACAGGGGCGTCAGGTGTAGAACCATTTGACTGGACGTGCTGTAGCTGGTGTGGGAGTTGCAGGTCATTGCGGTAGACGCTTCCTCCTTTGGTTCCTCAGACTTCTGTTTAGCTCTTTTAGTTAGGGCATGTGTCGCCCATTTCCAGACTCTTGTTTAGACTTGATAGGGATTGCATATACTTCTATCATTTCAGTATTGGGTTTTCATTTGGGATTGTTTTATCTATCCTATTGTCAGTAGTTGTAATTATTTATTTGGATTTGATTAAACTATTTGGCATGGTTCATTGGATGATTGATATCTTTATCATTTGCATTATTCAAAGTTGTTTATGTTTAAAAAGGTTTTACAACGGAATTAAATAAATGAAGATTTTAAATTTGTTTTGACACTTAGCTTAATTATTCAGGGTGTTTAAATTGGAAATATTTATTTTGTGACAGTGATCATAAGAATGAACCAACCGTTCACCTTGATTTTAATTTAATAAAGGACCGATCACTCGGTATTTAATTAGGTGGGGTGTCACAGTTCTCTGGCTCTCTTGGCTCCCTTCTCACGCAAGCATTGATACCACATTGATGGCAACAATATCAGGCGTTCTAGCTGGATTTCCCCATCCATGCTTGTATATTCTACCCATGAGTTCATTATTAACTTAAGGACCTTTTTAATTCTCCACATCCACCTCGTCGGGTACGAAGTTCGCTAAACACGTCAAATTTCCTTCATGACCGACCACTGTATGACCCTTCTAAAATAAGTATTGAAATCTACTTTGCCTCTCTGTTTAAACAGCAGATGAGAGGATTTGTGGTCAAACCTCACCCCAAATTCCTCATTATTCATGGCATCTCCCCATGGTTATGGTGACTGACTCCTAAAACTACAATGCTGATCCTATAAGTTAAAAATTTTCCCAAAATTTAATCCTGGGTGCCACTACACTCCACCCTACACAATTACCTTTGGATTATCTCCTTCCATTGACCCATCACACTCCCGCTCTTGCTCGAATCCTTACGGATGGCTCTTAGAAAGAGTTCCTCCGACTCCCCCTCTTTACCGACTACGCGGGGTGAGTCTAAATTTGCACCAGCGCTTTGTACGACGATGCTTAGGGAAACTACCGCGCCCTAGCGTTTATTCTAACGCAATCTGCCTGAAAAATAACCATGGTGAATTCTATCGCGGTCACCATTTTTAGAATATTCCATAGCTTTTGCTGAGCCTCTCCCCTTGCAGTACTTCTAACGGCCCTTGTTGGTCGTCCTGTATTGTTCGTTGTATGAATCCCGACCAAACTCATATATGAATTGCATCAACTATATTTATTAGTAGGAGAACGTAAGTCACATACGTAGATGAATACAATAATCTTATAGTAGGGATTTATCTTGAGGAAATGCTACGCTGAAATAGTAGTAAGCCACACGAATCCTATAGACACTAGAACATGATGCTCTGATACCATCTGTGACACCTCGCCTATTAAAATACCGGGTGGCCAGTCCTTTACCAAAATAAAACGTTGGTCTCATATGGTCCATTTTTAGCATCACTGTCAAAAACATTTTTAAAGTTACTAACCACTTAGTAATTAAATAAACCGGTGCCAAATTTTATCTTTCATTAATTAACAACATGCAAAAATAAAATACTAATCAAACCATCTACACGAATAAAATTTGAAATCACACACGACAGATAAATAAATAAATAAGTCCGAATAAACCATCGGTTCTCAACAATATAATTCAACAATAAAACTGAAATAATAAACTGGATACACAAGGTCTAATCAATAAACTGAAATACTAAATATGAGGGCGACAAGCCTAAATGAATACTAAATAAAGTTCCTACACTAGGAATAAATGAACGAAGCGTCTATAGAAAAGTCCTTCAACTTCCACATGAGCTGCAGCTACGCATCCTTGGATAAAATCCTCAAGGTGGGCATCCCTGTGGCTAGACACCTAAAATATTTTGGAAAATATATTTACACGTGTCAGAGCTCAAGTAAAATATTTTGAAAATATTTAGCAAACAGTAAATTGCAATTAATTAAATATGCATATACACTTTTCATGGTTAAGCTAGTGTCGCACTCTCTTGAGGTATAACTCACCCCTCATCTAATGTGCACACCTAATGCTTGCCTTATAACCCTTCAAGTTATGCTACCCCACCTAACTAGACTTATTACACCTATTTCTATCGCACTACTCTAACCCGAGTATTCTTACTTTGATTATTAAGTTATCTACTCATTAACTTATTAATCACTTCAACTATATTAAGTCATATAACGCTCACACTAGTTATATAGGAAACCCCCTTTTTAAGCATATAACTTTCACACTAGTTATATAAGAAATACATTCACACTTATGTATTAATCCCGTATATAGTTATCTACTCATATTATATACGTACTAGTATACTACAACATTTACACACATGTCACATACAATAACCATCCATTCCCGAGTAATAACTCAACGAATGCTTTCTCTAAAATGCTATCATATCCTAGGTATGCTCACTCTAACTCGGTTACCTCAAGTCAGACTGACTCATGAGCTTGGGTAAAAATATCACAAATGTAGTGGAGGCGGTCTATTCCTCCCCGAAAGTGAGATCGAATCATACACAAAGTGTCTCAGCTCGAAAAATAAACCACAAAATGAAACATCAGGCGATATGACCTGGGGACTATACTCTCCATGCATTCACTAGCCAAGGATTCACCCACATCGCGCAACCTCCTATGATAACACTAGACGGTATGTATTCCTATAAATAGAATTCACACCGATATCTATAAATCACACATATATATATACATATATATATATATATATATATATATATGTATGTATATATATATATATATATATATATATATATATATATATATATATATATATATATATATATATATACATACACACACACACACACACACACACACACACTATCACACTAATCGTGTACATATATATAATAAAAGATCGGCTAACCCGTGCCTAACACCCTTAACACTAGCCCAAAATACCCGAGTCTATTTCTCTCCTCTGAATTTCATAAGTATTAACTTACATTTATATATATCACAGCATATTTGTATTCAAGATACTAAGCACATCTCGATCCAGCCCGTATCCTAATTTCATCCAAAATTCCCATTCGAATCCGTTCATATATTTTCGAGTGTTGTTCATCCTAAACACTCCTAAATCCATACTCCGAATTCATTCTCATCTAATTCCAAGGTAAAAATAATTTTCCTTAATATTTTCCAAAGTCTTACACTTATCTACGGGCATCCTTAAATAATTCAGATTTGATTTCTCCCTAAGGATTTTGGTCTCAGACACCCTTCCGTAATAAATTCATAACTAATTAAAGATAAATAAAAAATACGAGGTCTACGCCCACTTGATCGTAACGAAAATAACTTCAATTTCATATTTGGACAAGCAGGTAAATCGTACTAGTTCGGACAGGAAAGTGTCAAAACGTGACAATACCAGATCTACGAACCATCTTCTTCTCTAACTCATTTTTCCTCCATTTTTGTTCACTCAAACCTCCATGGATTCATCGCAAACTTCAACAAAAGTGTATCTAATGTTTATAACACAACTAAAACCAATTTTAATCTTAATAGAAACCCCAAACATAATTGATTTCGATAATCATTCCAAAGATTATGAATTGGGTTTAAACAACAATTAAGCAATCCTCTTCCTAAATTTGATTTCACCATCTGTAAGGGAAAATTTTCAATAGATTGTATTTATAGTGTGGGCTTAATTTTGTACAAAACTAATTGAGTCATTGGATAGTAGTTTGTTATATCCTTTCAAGCCTATGACGTTCGAGTTGAAGACGTAGCGGCCAAGCCTATAGTGAAGAGATCATCATTGCCGATTTTTGTGCCATGTTTAAACGTTATCAACCTTTCAATATTTTCATAGTCTCTAAAGGTATGAATACATATGATATATTGAAACTTGAAAATTTATTATTGGGTGTTAGAATTTTTGTCAATTTTTTTTTGAATTCATTCTATCTAAAGATTTTGTTCTGGGACACCTTTCCCTTAGAAAATCATAACTAAATAAAAAAAATATGAAACTGGCGGCCATGCGATTGTATCGAAATTTTCTAGATTCATGACCTGAAATGTCGTTCGATAAGCCATTTGGATGACTTTGGCATCTCGTTCGAATGAGATTCAAATGTCATTCAAACAACCTTTCAAACAAGATGAAAATTTTTTCTTTTGAATTCTCGTTCGAAGTGTCATTTGAACGACCCTGAAATGTCGTTCGAACGAGATTGCAGTTTTGAGCAGTTTTTGTCATTTTTTTTGAAAAAACTTTCCACTACCCCACTTCCTTCTTAACAGAGTTTAATTGTGCGGGAATACATTTTGTTAAGTGAGTTTTTCGTACTTTGGAAGACTATTGAGAGTAAAATTCTTTACCAAAAATTCCTTTTGTTTTTTGTGAATCTAAATGATTCAATTTTCACACAAAAACATGTTTACACCCATATAGTTTATTTTGATACAAGTTCTAATATATATATATATATATATTTGCATTGAGATCATTTTGTTGGCACCGGGTTTCATTCTCTACCCCAAAAGGAGATAGTTACAACGACGTATTTTATTTTGTTAATTTGTGGTGTACATACGGAGGCGGACTTCATGTGTTGACGGTAGCCGTGCCCCATCGGTGGACTACGAGATGAAGATGGATTCTCGAGTTGTCGACTAGCCCGAGGTGGAGGAATGAAGAAGCATCAAGGCTTGAGAGGGAGTCAGGTTGTTGAAGTAAGTCTTTCTGTCGTGTCCTTGTAAAACCATACTTAGTGGACTTGTGACTGGGCCGTCTGAGGTTTTTTTCGTTGTGGGTTTTCCTCTTACATCGCGACATTGTGATTGCTTTTATTTTTATCTTGCAAAAATCACATAAATGCATGATTAGGTTAACAAGATAAAAATTGGTTTAAATCATAGCTTTTGTGTAAATTGGTGCTAGTTTAAATTTGGGTAATTTTAGTTTAACTCAAGTCAACGAATTTAATTTGGAAATATTCATGCTTGGTTTGTTTGGCAAAGTTAGAACTTGAATTAATTTTCATTTAAGTGGAAATTTAAATATTTATTTAGTTGAATTTAATTTTAATTTTGAAGAAATTAAAATTTGAGGACTTTAATTGTTAATCTTGAAAGAATTTTAAAAATTTGGAATATTGCGTGAACCATCTTCATTTTGAAACCTACGTTCCATCAAGTGGTATCAGAGCATATTATTTAAGAAATCAAATTCCCACATTGGTATCAGAGCATATAATTGAAAAAACCACATTCTTAAAGTGGTATCAGAGCGGGTTACGTTAATTTATCACGTGATCCTGATTTTTAAGGATTTTTTTGGGATAATATGGAAAATTTGTCATTTCTGATGTTTTCTACTTTTGATGGTTCTCAACACGTGTACCGAAAAGCACGTGTGATTTTTAGAATGGTTGATTTCCACATGTGAGTACATGACTCCTCACTTGCTATATCATATGAGTAATTGCTTTCATATGTTACATACACTAGCTTTTGTGCTTCATAAAAATTATTGCTAGTTGTATGTTTATTCGTCATATTCTAGTCTATGCTTCATTATGTAAATTTTGTAAGAATCATGACTTGTGTATCTTTTGTATTTAATTTTTATTTATTGTGTCTTAGTTGAAAAAATACAAGATTTTTGTTTATATTTTGGGTCGTCTTTGTGTTTGTTTAAAAATTTGAAAAACTCGAAAAGATTTTCTATTTTTGTGTATTTTAATTTTACACATTTTATGTGGCATATACTTGTGTTTGAATCCAATATCATCCCCGCTTCCATGTGGCTAGAACTTTTGGTCAAGATTTTCGATCCTTAAAGTGTTCTTTATTATGCTTGCATGGAGTAGTTTGACTTTGACTTGTTTAATGGATTCTCTTTTATATATGCCTCGATTCACACATGCACGAGCTCATTTGATCTTTAACTTCACATGTATATTTAAGCTAAGTGAGATCATCTCCTATCAATTTAGTCATCTACATGTTGCTATGGCTATGGAAGATTTGTGCATGTGAGAAACTTTGCCCGGATTTAAAAAACAGAAAAATATTTATTTGATGTTGTTGTTTATCAATGGAATCGGGTTGCGAAAGAAAAAATTACTTTGGGTGAATGATCACCATTGAAATATGGCCTGAAAAAATATGGCATTGTTAAAATTAGCCGACCCCAAAGTAGTTGAGTTTAGTATGAACATTCAAAAGAAAAGAAAAGAATCATTATTATTGAGGATGTTTGGATGGATATATCAACGAGTTTTCACAATGACAATATATCCTAGTTATGCTTATTTTATCATGACTCTATTGGTTTGTAGAATCATCAAAATTCTAGGCTTGTCTGCATTGTGCTTATTCGTTCCTTGAGTTCACTTTATCTTGTCACATTAGACTATATTTAAGTTTGATAAAGTTTTGCAATCAAATAAGAACTCCGTGAACATGTTTAAGTGATTGGGTTATAATTCTTTAGTATCTAGTTCACACCCCTTCACTACCGTTTACCACATGTTATTTAGAGACATTTTTATCATATGAGTGTGGAAAGATTAATGTATTTTGTGTCGTGTGTGGTGTTTATACCTATGTATATGTGCGTGTGAGTTATTGGTATCTTTTGAGTGTGTATATATACGGTATTTATTTTGTTTTTGAGTCTTTGCCTTGCTATCTAGTCCATGTATGATTCATGTTGATATAGATATTCATCTTGTTGCGATTGATATCTCATGCTTATACTGTATTATTCTATTTGGTATTATTTTTCTATCGCATCATAGTTGGTAGTTATTAATCTTTGTGTTGGATTAGTTACTTCTCATGCAATGTGCTTTATTATACTAGTCACTTTATTCACTATTGCATGATATACTTGTTTTTCCATTATCTCTAAACCTTGTTACATTTAGGGGGAGAATTTAGTTTAATTGGGGAGAAAAGATTTAATAAATGTATTTTAATATTTATTTATTCCTGAACAAAAAGGGGGATAAATGGTATCTAAACCTTTTAATTTGGGAGATCTAACTTAGGGGGAGACGTCGCTTTCTTAAGTAGGTCATGTTAGATAAAAGGCTAGTATTTAATTATGTTATTTATCTTGTTAGATTCCCCATACGTTTGATGGTGGTCCTAATTCCAACAGACAGGTGGACCTTTATAAGAGGGATCTAGCCAAAGCTCTCTTCATTTGAATCCTATTAAAATAGTCATTTATAGCCGGATACATTTGTTATTCTACCGACTATATCTCTAATCGTCACAAATGACCGGACATTCAAGTCCCGATATCTAAACCTCTATATTTATTTTCCTTATCCCATATCTCCAAAATGGGGAACAATAACAAATTCAATTACCTAGGGCACCCATACACCCTATATTCCTCGCATTGTTTCACAAATAACATATACTCTCCTTAAATCAATTTTCTCTCACTTGGCATACTGATATGGTAGAGGTACACTAAATGACCCCACTAGTCATAACTTAATCACTCTATCAGTGGCATCATTGTTTTATTCATAATGTTACTAGGACTAGGTGACTCTTAAGTCATAATAGAATTACCAACTCTAAATTTATATTGGTATATTCAAAATGACTAAGGTACGAACTTATGTACTATGGACCAAACTTCTCTCCCAATCCCGACGTTCGCTAGTTTCATGCGTGGGATGTCTCGCAAAGAGAAATCCAAACAAGGAACCCCCCGATACATTACTACTTAACATAGTCGGTCGTCGAGATCCGTAATGGCCCTCAGTCCATAATCTGTACCTTTCCATAATTTCTGTATGATGACATAAAAGTCTACTAGTCCATTCTTATATATCCCTAAAAATAACATAAACCATGATGCTCTCACTATCCCAAATTCTCGGTGCTATATATAATGAGCTATTTCTCGCAGTTTGACAAAAACATAATATATATCTTGAGTCAGATCAGTAAAATAAATTTCTACGCACACATATAACTAGAGAACATTTTCACTAAGGTCTATGATATCATGAAATATAGACCCAATCCTATTTTAGTTGGCGCAACACAAAATTAGTTTTACTCTCCCACAGTATCCAGCACGATAGTCTTTTCACTCAATCTACTATCGTTTAAACATTTGGTAATTTATCACTACATATTACCATAATGAGTTTTATTATGCTAATTCAAAGCAATAGAAAATTATAATAACAAAATATACTCTTAGGACCCACTCGGTTCACTCACGGGAGACACCAAAAAGTCCCGCAATCGACGAGAAATACTTTTATAACCAGATTATTGAAATTATCGTTCCCACTAACCTCGACTCGCATGTGAATTTAGGGTTTTCAATTTATATATGTCTGTTGTGACACACCATGTCACTAGAATTAATCATTTTTTCACAAGGAAGAAATAAAACTTCAGCAGTCTCTCCTGATCACGTAGGGTCCTTACATGCACTTCTCACGGTCAAAACAACTCACGATCACTTGTACCCATTATACATCTAGGATTTCATCCCATAGTTGTACCCACCCGTTGTGGACAAATTATTCACTCATGTGGTTTACTCACCCATTATTGAAACGTTGGCCCAACATATATAGGCCTCAATTATGGTCTTATCGACCTCCTTTATTTTTCTTGGACCCCGCCGACCTTGAAATACGGTATGCTATAATTATCGAGGACTCCACTGGTCCTATTTAAACCTACCACTCTTGGGTCGTAAATTTTCCTGGGCCTAATTCTCTTGACCCAATTACTCCTCTAGAAGTCTCACTCCTCCAGTTGTTATGCCTAAATGGTATGGTTTACTATTCCCAAAATTTATCGGTCTCACTACTCAATGTCGACACATTTAACACTTAATAGTCACTCTCTCTACACATAGGGTAATTTTCCTTACTATTTCCTTGTTACTGTCCATTTGAACGCCCTCCTCTTGGATCTATCAATCTTAACTCCCAATTGTTATTCCCATTATTCTTCTGGCTCTATGGGATACATTGTCAACTAAACTATACTTCAAATGGGTCCCCTACTGGGTACACCTTCCGGTGATGTTTCATTAACAATATTGAATTTGATCTTGCCCTTCGGCTAGGTTTCCTAACCCTTCTAGCTCCCCTTCATTTGGAAGCATCATGAAATATCTTGGTGACGTTAATCCTAGTCGTCTTTGTCAGATTTCCACTCACACTAGAGTATTTCACTCACGAGTCCTTTCACACAATGAACTCTATTTATCCTCTATGTACCCCATTCTTCCTAGGGTAAGGAGTTCATTAAAAAAGTTACTTCTCCCTTTCTTGCCCATAAGAGATAAGTTTCAAAATTCCATTCATATCCTGATTAAAACATCAAATGAATGATTTCACTTTCGAACCATACCTAAAATTCTTTTTCCAGCTTTACACATGTTCTTTATATGTGATGTCTAACTCTCATCACTTAAGTTTGTTCTTCCTAGAAAAATTTTACTAGAAAATTTTCAATCCTGGGTGTTACTACACTTCACCCTTCAAAATTGTCTTCGAATTTCTTCCTTCACAAGAGTCCTTCCGACTCCCTCACCTTTCACATACAGTGCTGAGTGAGTTAAGAAGGGCACAACCATCAACTATGATGGTGCTTGGAAAACTACATCTCCCAAGCGACTTCCTTAATGTTCTCAGCCCAAACAATAATTATGATGGTTTCTATCTCCAACACCATTTTCTAAAATACTCTATATCTTTGGCTGACTCCTCCTCCTACTGTCCTTCTAACGGCTCTTGCTAGTCGTCCCAAGGTGTTTGGCGCACGATTCCCGACCAAACTCGTATAAGCATTACATATCACATACTTAATGGCAGGAGAACGTAAGTCAAAATACGCAGAAGAATTTAACATCCTAATAACAGGGATCTACATCAAAGAACGCTATATTAAAACGTAGTAAGCCGCATAGATCTTAAAGACACAAGAACCTGATGCTCTGATACCACTTGTAACAACCTGCTTAATTAAATATCGGGTGATCAGTCCTTTATTTAATTAAATCGGAATATCCAGTTGGTTCATTCTCAGCATCACTGTTAAAAATAGTTTCTTTATTAATCACCTAATATTTAATTAAGATAAGTGTAAAAAAACTTTTTCAATTTTTAATTTAGTAAAAAACCATTCCAGGACATGGAATAATAATATGCAACAACAAATCACAACTAAATTAACTATAACAAGAACAAATGTGACTGGAATCCACAATGCTTATATAAATAATCACAACCTCTAGAATCCTGGGTGACATGCCCTAAATGAAGTAGACGCTACAAATGAGTGAATCAATAGAAAGGAAGCGTCTAAACAAAATCCACATCTCTGCTAGTAGCTATAATCCATCGGAACATTCATAATCTATGCTGGGCATCCCTGCTGCTGGATACCTGATGCACAAGATATAGTAGAGAAGAGAATATGCAAGGAAACGGGTCAGAGCTCGATTGTAAAAGATTTTAAAATTTGCAAGTGCTTAACAATTATAATTATGCATTTATTATGTACATGTTAGTTTCTCGGGCTCTCTCTTATTAATTCTCACCTCTCATCTAGAGTGCACACCTATCATATCTTATTATCTTCCTAGTTAAGGTTCCCTCATAACTAGCCTTAATATCACTATGATTTTAACCCATATCATATTACCGTATTTCCCATGTATATTAATCATTTCTATTCATTTCTCTTTAATATGAACTAATATTATTTCATCTTTGGGTTTAAGTGTTCACTTACTTAATGAAATTTAGACTTCATTATTTACTTCTATCTAGAACATTACACAGTAGATTAAATCACAGTTTATATTTTTAATCTACAATATCACACATCAGATTACATCTCTATATCTACAATGTCACCCAGTAGATTACATCACAGTTTATATATATAATATCACACTAATTATATATACACTAATATGGTACCTCCCCAATCACAGCTGCGGTGCATGCATACTCTGCTATCATGTCCTTATACTTAATGTCACTGTATAGAGGACTATTGATTCGGTGTCTCTCACGAATCATATGACATAACACAAACATATTGGAGGTGAGAATACTCCCCAGTCAAATGGGTCACGCACATACCTACGCTCCCATTCAACCGTCGAAACTATCATATACACCGATAACACGTATCCAAGGTCCTATGCTCAGGGTACGAATCTAAAATCCTCCCAAATGGGCGCACATGATAAGACTGTACACAACGCGAAACATCGATCCCGATAGCAAGCAACGTAGGTATGTCACACATACAAATAATATAGGTATTCATCTCACCTATATATAAATATAAGATCCATAAGGCATTCACACAACCATATGATAATTCTCATACGTAGTATTTTTATCTATCAAATCCTACGTATTAAAGATTATGATTTTACTTCTTAATTTTATATTCCGGAGCCTCACTCATTACTCAAAGATTAAATAAGTATTCCTCAACCTAACTCAGTAGGTAAATGTCTACACCCTAATTGTCCTTATCATCACAACTTTCGAAATTCTATGAATTAAACTCATCTTTAAATAGGTTTAATTCTCGATAACCCTTAATTAATTCTTAACCCTTCATTCTATATCTTAGGGTTAATCCCACCTATTCCTAAGGTTATACCGGTAATTAATAACTCTCTTACTACTGGTCTCAAACTTAAATTATCATTTATCCAATTTAAATCCCAAGTAACATAAGTCTTAATAATAAATCATTTAATTAACACTTGTTAAATTCCCCTCATTCAAAAATCCCCAAAATAATATTTTTCGGGTCTTTTCTATGGCCTACTTCCCTCCCTTAAGTCCCATTATGTTCGAATAATAATAATCA
Organism: Sambucus nigra; assembly: GCA_949130495.1. NCBI lineage: Eukaryota > Viridiplantae > Streptophyta > Magnoliopsida > Dipsacales > Adoxaceae > Sambucus > Sambucus nigra. The sequence continues at coordinate 676,467,408 of OX422208.1, read as the reverse complement.
CAAAAGATTCCTAAAAGTTTTTGTATTAAATCAAAAATTAAAAAGAAACAGCTTCATCTTTTCTGGGGAGGTCGATCGATCGATGGTCCTGGGTCGATCGATCGATCACCCAGATATCAGTCCAGATTCCGCAATCATTATGCTACGGGTTTCACATCTTTTCATCACTCAAACCTCTATTTTAGTGTCCCAAACTTCTGATAATCCATACCACATGATATATCCACATACATAAATGATTCCTACTGATCTAAACAACCTAGAATCATCAAGAAGGCTGGATTTAAAACATACTATTTCCAGAAAAACTCATTTTTATATTTATCCATGAACATCATATAAACTCCATGTTTTCTTCACCAATTGATTCCCAATTTAATCTCATGATATTTAGATCATATACCATTATATATGAATAAGTTCTAACGTAACCAAAATCATTTAAACATCATTAACATGAATCAATTTACTCAAATTCCATTTTATTCTCAAGAACTCTAATTTTGACTCTATCATCAATAAGACTGTAAATCCAAGATTTCTTCACAAGATAATATAAAATTCATGGAGTTTATTCTGTAATAAAAAAATATCACTCCAAGATATTATCCATTTCAAAGATCCATTTTAAAATTATCACAAATTTATCTTTGTTCATGCAACTTTTCAGAATTTTCCTAACTATCTTAACATGGACAATATAAAAGCTAAGATTGCAATAATTAATCACTCGCCTTTAGATTGTAGGTCTGATCTGTTGGGGATGATACTCTACTGGTGGTCCTCTCTTTTTCCGGCAAACTTTCGGCTGTGGTGGTGGTGGCTCTTGGTGATGCAAGGTGGTTGTCCTTTGGTTTCCTAGAAAAGTCTTTTCTTCTCCCATAGAAAGTCTCTAAATCTCCCCTAAACCTTTTCCTCTTATTTTTGGTGAATAAAACTAAGATCTCTAATCTATTTACTTATAAAATAAACTCAGATTTCTGTAGTTACTATTCACCTCCCTTGTAAAATGACCGAAATACCCCTCTGGGGTGTCCTTTCGGTTCCAAAGTGCCCCGAGACCCAAATCAAACACCCAAGTAGACTTTTTTGACTATTTGAACCCTTCTGGACACTTTGGCGCAGTCAAAATGACCATTTAGAGGACATAATAATTCACTTTTATTTCATTAAATTATAATCCCGATACGACTCAAATGCGCGTCCCGACTTAATTACTATAATTGTCGTACACATAATTCGCGACAAGTTTATAAAGTTATAATAAATTGTAAAGTCATAATCATATACATTACTTTAATCACTAAGTAATATTCAAAATAAATCACATGTTACTTTATTCTTGAGTAATATTTAAATTCGGATTAATTTCCAATTATATCACAATTAATTCTAATTAATCCCATTTAGAAGTCATTAAAAATACGGGGTATTATATACTTCCCCCCTTAGAAGGGAATTTCATCCCGAAATTCGAAAAATAAAAGTATAGCAAGGAAGAACAATTCTGGATAAGTATTGCGCATCACATACTTGCGCTCCCAAGTAGAATACTCTAATACCACCTAATCTTTCCTTAGGTCCCTAGCAGCTCCCTTCATCATTGCAAACCCAAGTCATACCCCGGGTACTGACCTAGAGGCCATCGACCACTCCCAGGCTCCATTTGACCAAAAGTCAAACTCTTCATCTCAAACGAGACTGAATACATCTTCAAAGGCCACTAAAACCCCTTTCCAACGGTCCATCCCGTTCATAATTCTGACTTACGGTGAGGACAAACGACCCGTTTCCCCCCAAAACTTGATCAGGAGGTTACCGGACGCTCCCAGGCTCCATTTGACCAAATTCAACTCTTCACGTCGAACGAGACTGAATGAATCTTTGAAGGTCACTAAACCTATTTTCTAATGGTCTACCCATGCACGATTCTAACTTACGGTACGGACGAACGATCCGTTTTACTCCGAAAGGTCATCGAACGCTTCCAGGCCCCAATTGACCAAAGTCAACTCCTCGAACTAGGTTAAACTCTTTGGAATGTTTAAGTACATCTTGTAAACTTTGCAACGGTCCACCCTGTGCGATTCTGACTTACCATGCGGATGAACGATCCTTTTGCGTTCGAAGTTTTCCGTCCAAAGGACCGATGAACGCTTCCGAGCCATATTTAACCCAAAGTAAACTCCCAAACTCGGGAGAAGTCCAAAGGACTTTCGAAGGTATCTGAAATACGTTTCCAATGGTTTACCCCGTACATGATTCGGATCAGGGGTTTGCGCTCTACGATCGATTTTCCGAAGGAACTTGAAAGACACTGCCAAACGGTAGGTTTTAAACCCTGCCTTTCGGCAGTGTGCCTAAACACACCTGTCGATTGGAAGGACCAGGGCTATGCCGATCGGTAATGCCCTGGGCCTATAAAAAGGAGGGCCTAACCTCATTCCAAAAGGATGAAGAACATCAGAGATCCATCATTCTCAGCAAGCTCAGAAAACTCCTCTCGAAGTCAGCGTGGTTTCCACATCCAAATCCCTTTCCAACCTTCACCTTTCATCACTTTCTTCATCAAACTTGGTGAGTTAAGTACCCTCCACCATCACCCAAGTGCAAGGGATGCTCTCCAACATCCAAGATCAAGCTCAAGATCTTCAAGAAGGTCCAACTTTCTCAATTCTCTCTTTAAATTCCCCTAAATTCGCATGAACTTGTTTTATTACTTAGCACTTTTATTTCTCTTATCTCACATATCCTAATATACTTTTTATTTAGTATTATTGCACATCTCTTATTTTCATATAAATAAAACCCAAAAAACAAGAAAAAAAGGATTTGCTCATAAATTCTGAACCATAATTCTCACTCTTCTCACACTTTTCTCACAATTAAAACACTTTCTTGCTCACACACACATAAAAATAAGGGAAGTTTCCGGTTGGATTTATGGGATAAATTCCACCCCTCATTTTGCATACGAACTACGTGGACTTTGATGCCTCTATAGGCTACGTAGGCGTCTCGGGGTAAAACACGAGACTCGAGTCCTTTTCCTACTTTTTCCACGTTCTTTAAACTTAACACTCTTAGATTCTATATATTTACATATACATATATTTGTTGTTAGTGGCGTATTATTCCACATGCGTTATCATTCCCTTATAATGATCGACGCTAGGATACTCGCATAAATCCTATTTTCTAATATTATTTTTAGGAACATTCCTATGGATGACTCGCTTTATCTCTTCCATGATACAAGTCGATGGTTCCTACCTCCACTACGTATACATATGCACACATAACACGGTAAAATAAAGGAAAATAGCAATAACCCATGCGAGACCGTAAGGGCGGAATGGGTGCCTAACACCTTTCTATTTCGTAACTTAGCCTCCGGACCATTTTCGAATCATTTTGGTTTCGTATGTATCAGTATGTCTTTGGATGTTGTCCTTCGGGATGGTTCCCTTTTCTATTATCTATTTTGAGTAAAATAGACTGGTGACTCCATCTCTATACATTTTTGACCTCATCAACGATGCCGGCCGAAGCGCTCCCGAGAGGGATGTGCGGGACCAAGGGTCTGTGACACCCCGACTAATTAAATACCGGGTAACTACTCCTTTATTAAATCAATACAAAATGCCAAGTTGGTTCAGTTAATAGCATCACTGTCGAAAACATTTTAATAATTACTAACCACCTAGTATTTAAAAAGTAAGTTGTCAAATTTTAAATTAAGTCTGATTAACATACAATAAAAGAATAATGGAAGAACAACATAATCCATTCACCATAACGAAATAAGGAAATAACCAACAAATAATAATAAGTCCGCAGGAAAACTCCTCACAACAATCCCACAACTGAAATAAGTAAAACAATGTAACCTGAATTAATTATATGCCAAAAGTCTGAAAAATCTGAAATAGGAATTATCTCTAAAAGAAATGGGCGACATGCCCTACAACTGATGAAACTGAATATAGAGTCAAGATAGATGAAGCGTCTACAAGCAAAGTCCTGTAACTTCCACAAACAGCTACATCTCGTCACCTGAATGAGGATCCTAAGCATGGTGTCCTTGTGGCTGGGCACCTAAAATGGTTTTTACAAAAATAGATTTGAAAGCAAATGGGTCAGAGCCCGAAAGTGGAAATCATTTTAAAAATAGCAAGTGTTTTAATAACATTAAAACATTAAATGCAAAATACATGTTAGGACGTGCACTCACATGAAATTCTCACCTCTCGACTACATGTGCACTCCTAACGTACCGTACCCATCTAATTGACATACATATCTAACCAAACCGTAATAAGTCCTACCCCTTACTACTCGATTCCCATATTGCATTCTAGCGTTAACATTTAAATAGAGGGCTTTACTTAAACTCAGATTCTCAATTAGTAATACAATTCACTATCGGTTAACCCGTTATGTTTTCTCAAAACATTACCATAATTATATTCACAACACCAACATGAAAGTTCCCATTAATTAAGAGTATATTATTCACGTCATAAATATACAATACAAGCACCCCGAGACTAAGCTGCGGTGCACACATACTCTGCTATCCATCCCGGTATATCACGTACATAAGGATCACGCATTCCGAATCTCTCAGGAATCTTTCTCAGATAACAACAATCACAAACAATGGAGGCGAACACAGTCACATCACATGGGTCACTCACATACCTACGCTCCCACGATCAGCAGACTTATTAACATCCCAATAAGTCCTTCTCTGACCTATGTTCTCGAGGTACCAATCTAAATCCGGGCAACACAAGGATAAGAAGGCCCTAAGCGAACGTAAACCTCCCGTGATAGCAAGTATGGTAGGTATGTCATACACATAAAATCATATACACTAAGCATGCACACATCTTAGCTATTACCATATTTATTTGTGGTACACATCTCATTCTCGTACCGACTTATAATGTTACACAATTCATAAGTTCCCGATTAATTCAATTATTTAAGCCGTCAATAATTCTCACATCGTAATAGACACTCGCGTCCTAATCCATAATCTCCATTTGGTTCACATCACATACCTATGTTTTTACTCCTCATTATACCCTAAATATCTCCAAATATATCAACTAATACTCAAGAAATGTTATCTCTACATTTGAACGAGGTTACGGGACATTCGGGATCAAAACAGGCCAAAAAGCCTAAACTGTCAACTCGTTAGAAGTCTCGTTCGAACGAGGCTGGTTCGAACGAGAGTTCGTTCGAAAGAAGTGGGCCTTCTAACGAGATCCCGTTCGAACAAAAGTCATCGAACGAACCTCCCTCTCGTTAGAAGTCAAACTATCAACTCGTTAGAAGCTCGTTCGAACGAGCTCGTTCGAACGACCTGGGCAGGTCTTCTAACGAGGGGCCAGTTTCGAGCCCAAATTTTCCTTTTTTCGTTTTTCCAACTTCTCTTCCTCTCAAATCCCATCTAAACATCAACCCAACAATTGTTCAAGGTTTCTAATTGTCCCTAAACATACATAGTTCACATACTAACGTATTTGGTGGTGTTAATTCATTCTAAACATCGTCCGAATATCATATCTATACATTTTCCCCAATTTCAAGAACATGAACCCTAGAAATTCTTAAATCCCCAATGAGTCTAGTTAAATCCGTTTCTATTTCATCCACATTATATTATCATCAGATTAATCCCTACATACAATTCTACATGCAATTCCTCATCAAAATACAAGTTTCTAATTCCAATTTAATGGGTTTTCATCAATCTCCCAACACAATACAGTTTTATCAATTTCCTACGCATGGAAGAAACATTCTTTGTAATAAACGAAATTAAACCACTTGCCTTTGATATATCTCTAAATTTGATGACGAATTGATGAGTGATTCTCTCTCTCTCTCTGCAGAATTCTCCTCTCTTCTCTCTCTACAAGCTTTCTTCTCCAAAGTGACAATGGTGGCTAGGGTTTTTGCCTTAGGAACTTTTGGGACTAATTCTAATAACCTCCGTAGCCCATAAGGTCATAAGGTGTAGTTAGTGGGTTTAGTGGGTAATTACCAAGTCAGATTTAATTCCTAATTTTCGTTGGTTTTAATTCCTAAAAATTCAAAATTACCAAACTACCCTTATACGTTGCCGGTATGGCCTAAAAAGGCCCCGGGACCCAAACTCAACCCCTGGCTAGTGTTTTCTGACTATCTTGACCCTTCCGGATGCGTTGGCGCACTCAAAATGACCATACGGTTAATTGAAATAAAATTCACTTTTATAATTAAAATAATTATATTCCTGACGCGACTGTCACACGCGTCTCAACAAAATTTCCAAATTGCCGTATTTCAATCTCACGACAAATTTCATAATTCAATATTCATATATAATCATATATACTCATTTAGATCAAATACCAACTCGCATCTCGCTAGTATTTTTATCCGGATTAATTCCCAAATTAATACACATTTGATTTAATTAATCCCAAAAATAAATATCACGAAAATACGGGGTATTACATACTTCCCCCTAATAACTGAATTTTGTCCCGAAATTCGGAACTAGAAAGTACCCGGTAAGAACAACTCTGGATAACGTTCGCGCATCTCATCCTCGCGCTCCCATGTGGACTCCTCGACATTATGATGTCGCCACTGAACACGCACTAAGGGAACTATCTTTGACCACAGTTTCCGCTCACTTCGGTCCAAAATAGCAATCGGCCCCTCCTCGTAGGAGCTATCAGGTTGGAGATCGATGTCCTCCAAAGCAATGTGAGAATGGGCCAAATCATCTCTAAGATATTTCCTTAGCGAGGAAGTATGAAACACATCATGAATCCGATGCAAATGCTCCGGTGACCCAAGTCTATATGCAACAGACCCAATCCGCTCGATGATAGGGAATGGCCCCACGTATCTCGGTGCCAACTTTCCCTTCTTCCCAAATCGCATAATCCCCTTCATAGGAGATACTCTGAGCAAAACCTGGTCCCCCACTTGGAACTCCCTGAAGAACCTCTTTGCATCAGCGTAGCTCTTCTGCCTGTCCTGAGCTACCCGAATGCGACTCCGTATTAGCTCTATCCTTGCCGAAGTATCCTGAATCACTTCCGGCCCAAGTAGTTTGTTGTCCCCCACCTCCAACCAACATGCTGGGGAACGACAAGGTCTACCGTACAACGCCTCAAATGGAGCCATGCCAATGGTGAACTGGTAGGAGTTGTTGTAAGTAAACTCCACCAGTGGAAGATACTGCTCCCATCCACCCCCAAAATCAATGATGCACATACGCAACATGTACTCCAACATCTGGTTTGTACGCTCGGTCTGTCCATCGGTCTGCGGGTGTTACGCCGTACTCAACCGCAATTCCGTGCCCATGGCCTCCTGAAAACTCTCCCAAAACCGTGAAACAAATATCTTGTCTCGGTCAGACACGATATTTAGGGGTACACCGTGAAGTCTCACTATTTCTGAAATAAAGAGCTGGGCGTACTATCCCGTAGTGTAGTCTGTCCTTACGGGTAGAAAATGAGCGACTTTGGTCAACCTGTCCACAATTACCCAAATGGAGTCGTGACCTCTCTGCGACGTAGGCAACCCCGTGATAAATTCCATGGATATGCTCTCCCACATCCACATCGGGACCTCCAATGGTTGTAGGAGTCCTGCCAGTCTCTGATGATCCACTTTTACTAGCTGACAAGTGGCGCATTTAGAAACAAACACGGCAATATCTCTCTTCATTTCGCTCCACCAATACTGTCGTCTCATGTCTTGGTACATTTTGTCCCCTCCGAGATGTACCGCGAACCGTGAGCCGTGCAACTCTGCCATCACCTCGTGTCGCAATTCTTCCCCTTCTGGAACTACCAATCTCCCATTGAAGCGTAATCCCCCGTCTGAGCTAATGGTATAGGATTCGGCTCCCTCTGCTAGTAATCGAACTATCAGCTCCTGACAGAACGAGTCATCTGCTTGTGCCTTTACCACCTTCGTGACAATCTACGGCGTAACAGTCATCACAGACATGAATGATCGGGCCACTGCATCCTCGTGTCCCAACTCCTTCCACTTTGCCTTCCACACCTTTGCCACCTCATCTACTGGCCTGCGGCTCAGCGCGTCTGCTACCACGTTAGCCTTCCCCGGGTGATATTGGATATCAAACTGATAATCCTTCATAAACTCAAGCCACCTTCGCTGCCGCATATTTAACTCCTTCTGCGTGAATAGGTACTGTAGGGACTTGTGGTCCGTGAATAATCGAAACTTCTCCCCCAAAAGGTAATGTCTCCAAATCCGTAGGGCAAATACGACTGCCGCTAGTTCCAAGTCATGGGTGGGGTAATTCTTCTCGTGAGGCTTAAGCTTACGGGAAGCATAAGCTATGGCCTGACTCTCCTGCTGTAATACACCTCCAAGTCCTTGCAAAGATGCATCGGTGTAAACTAGATACTCAACTCCCGGTCTCGGCAATGCTAACACAGGTGCTGAGGTCAACTTGTCCTTCAACTCATCGAATGCCAACTGACAGGCATCGCTCCAAATGAACGGCACACCTTTACGAGTCAGATGTGTCAAAGGACCTGCTATCTTCGAAAATCCCCGAATGAACCTCTTGTAGTATCCTGCTAGGCCCAAGAAACTATGGATCTCAGTCGGCGTCGTGGGCTGTCCCCACTCCCTCACCGCGGATACCTTCCCCGGATCAACATATATCCCCCGATCGGAAATAATGTGCCCCAAAAACTGGACCTCCTTCAGCCAAAACCCGCACTTCTCATACTTTGCATACAGCTCGTTCTGACGTAGCGTCTGCAAAACTTGCCTCAAATGCTCAGCGTGCTCCTCCTTTGTCTGGGAGTAAACCAGAATGTCATCAATGAAGACAATGACAAACTGATCTAGGAAATCTCTGAACACCCTATTCATCAAGTCCATAAACACTGCTGGAGCATTGGTCAAACCAAAAGGCATAACTCGAAACTCGTAAGAACCCTATCTCGTTAAGAACGCAGTCTTCGAGACGTCCTCCTCCCTGATACGCAACTGATGGTATCCCGATCGCAAATCAATCTTCGAGAAGAAAGAAGCTCCTCTCAACTTGGTCGAATAGGTCATCGATTCGAGGCAACGGATATTTATTCCATATCGTGACCTTGTTCAACTCTCGACACACAATCTCAGTGAACCATCTCTTTTCTTCACGAACAACACAGGGGCACCCCACGGCGAAGTACTCCTCCGTATAAACCCCTGACCCAACAACTGCTCAATCTGATCTCGTAGCTCTCGCATCTCTGCCGGAGCCATACGGTACGGTGCGCGTGCTATAGGTCTCGTATCTGGCAATAAGTCTATGACAAAGTCTATCTCTCGACTGGGGGGTAGGCCTAGTATCTCCTGAAACACATCGGAATACTCCCTGACAACTGGGATCGAATCTAAAGGAATCACAACATCTTTAGAGGTATCCTCCTCTATGTAATACAAATGAGCGGTCGAGCCTCCCTCTGGGCGAGGCATCGCCACTACAAACATCTCTTGCCCCGGAATGGCAAAAATAATGCTCCCACCGAAGCAATCAATCATGGCTCTATAATCCGCGAGCCAATCCATACCGATAATCACATTGTGCACATGCATATCTAATACCAACATGTCCGCAGGTAATACCAAACTACCGATCTCTACCCCCACTCCCCGGCATATAAAGAAAATAAGTGACCCACTCCCCAATGGTGAGTCTACACACGTCACTGTGCTCTCTGCTGTGGCTAACAACCCTAAGGCTTTCGCAAAATGTGTAGCTATAAAATAATGCGTTGCCCCCGTATCAAACAAAACCCGACCCATAGTACCATGGGTAGGAAACATACCCTCAATCGCGGGTGGGGCCTGTGGAGCTGCTGCCTGCTGAAGCTGGTATACTCTCCCATACTGCATCTGCCCCTGCTGAACTGGGACCGCTGGAATGGGTGGCAGTGCTGCCATCTGTGGTGGCGCCGGGAGGGCGGCGGGAAACACGGGTCTCTACGGCTCCTGTCGAGCACCCTGCTGCTGCTGCGGGGCCCTGCCCCTATCAGGACAGTCCTGGCGTTTATGGCCAGTCTTGTCACAAACGAAACACTTCCCCGGAAAGTTCCCCCCTCTCTGTCCCTGCTGCCCCCGGCCCTGGTGGCCGTTACCGTTCCTCCCCTGGCCCTGCTGAAATTGCTGTTGACCATTCTGACCCTGCTGGTTCTGATGGCCGTTCGGACCCTGATGGCCCTGCCGGAAACCCCCTTGTCCGTGCCTGAAATTTCCCGACCTGAATCTCTTGTGATCCCCCTGCTGGGAACCCTGGTCACCCTGTCTCTGCCCCTGAACAGATTGTGCCCCACTGGCACCATGTCCTCCAGTCCTGCCCTGATGGCTGGACTCTCCCGATCGTTTGCCCTCATCCATGTGAAAGCGATGATCCTGGCAGTGCAACAGTGCAGCGTTAACCACATCAGAGTAAGTGGCCAACGATAGGTTCCCCAACAAATGCTGACGGATCCTCCAAGTCAACCCGTCTGTAAATTTCTGTATCTTCTTCTCCTCTGTCGGTATCTCATCCGAAACAATTTTCAGAAGATCAGTGAATTCGGCCTCATACTCGACCACAGTCTTACCCTCCTGCTTGAGGCTCATCAGCTTCCTTCTCATCTCCGTGTGAACAGCTGACGGAAAGTATTTGCGGTCAAACCGCACCCAAAACTCCTGAATAGTGAGAGTATCTCTCTCCTCCACTATGGTAATAGACTCCCACCACTGCAGTGCAGACCCCACTAGCTTAAAGGTAGCTAGTATCTGCTTCTGGACATCGGTGCACTCATACATCCTCAGGTGCCGCTGAATGTCCTTCCTCCACTGACTCGAAATCACAACATCGGAGCTACCTGCGAACTCCGGTGGGTGTACTTTATGAAAAGCATCTCGTACACGTTCCCAAGCAGACAAGAATGCATGTGCCTAAACCGGCGCGGCTACTGGCGCCTGAGGTGGTGCCTGCTGAACTACGGCTGGCGCGGCATTTACCGCTTGGGCTACAATGGCTGCAACCTCGGCGGCGTTCATCGTGCCCTGAACTGGTGCGGGCTGTGGTTCTGGCGTACCATCCCTGGGAACCCGTTGTGCACGTCGTGGAGGCATCTGAAACAAGAAAAAAGTTTATAAGTTCGCAGTTATAAACTTGAAATAGCTGAAGAACGTAGCATATACAAAAGAATATAACAGTCCTAAAATATAGGGCTCTACATCAAAGAAAGCTCAGCGGAAAACATAATAAGCCGTACAGATCCTAAAAGACACTAGAACCTGATGCTCTGATACCACCTGTGACACCCCGACTAATTAAATACCGGGTAACTACTCCTTTATTAAATCAATACAAAATACCAAGTTGGTTTAGTTAATAGCATCACTGTCGAAAACATTTTAATAATTACTAACCACCTAGTATTTAAAAAGTAAGTTGCCAAATTTTAAATTAAGTCTGATTAACATACAATAAAAGAATAATGGAAGAACAACATAATCCATTCACCATAACGAAATAAGGAAATAACCAACAAATAATAATAAGTCCGGAGGAAAACTCCTCACTACAATCCCACAACTGAAATAAGTAAAACAATGTAACCTGAATTAATTACATGCCAAAAGTCTGAAAAATCTGAAATAGGAATTATCTCTAAAAGAAATGGGCGACATGCCCTACAACTGATGAAACTGAATATAGAGTCAAGATAGATGAAGCGTCTACAAGAAAGGTCCTGTAACTTCCACAAACAGCTACAACTCGTCGCCTGAATGAGGATCCTAAGCATGGTGTCCTTGTGGCTGGGCACCTAAAATGATTTTTACAAAAATAGATTTGAAAGCAAATGGGTCAGAGCCCGAAAGTGGAAATCATTTTAAAAACAGCAAGTGTTTTAATAACATTAAAACATTAAATGCAAAATACATGTTAGGACGTGCACTCACATGAAATTCTCACCTCTCGACTACATGTGCACTCCTAACGTACCGTACCCATTTAATTGACATACATATCTAACCAAACCTTAATAAGTCCTACGCCTTACTACTCGATTCCCATATTGCATTCTAGCGTTAACATTTAAATAGAGGGCTTTACTTAAACTCAGATTCTCAATTAGTAATATAATTCACTATCGGTTAACCCGTTATGTTTTCTCAAAACATTACCATAATTATATTCACAACACCAACATGAAAGTTCCCATTAATTAAGTGTATATTATTCACGTCATAAATATACAATACAAGCACCCCGAGACTAAGCTGCGGTGCACACATACTCTGCTATCCATCCCGGTACATCACGTACATAAGGATCACGCATTCCGAATCTCTCAGGAATCGTTCTCAGATAACAACAATCACAAACAATGGAGGCGAACACAGTCACATCACATGGGTCACGCACATACCTACGCTCCCACGATCAGTAGACTTATTAACATCCCAATAAGTCCTTCTCTGACCTATGTTCTCGAGGTACCAATCTAAATCCGGGCAACACAAGGATAAGAAGGCCCTAAGCGAACGTAAACCTCCCGTGATAGCAAGTATGGTAGGTATGTCATACACATAAAATCATATACACTAAGCATGCACACATCTTAGATATTACCATATTTATTTGTGGTATACATCTCATTCTCGTACCGACTTATAATGTTACACAATTCATAAGTTCCCGATTAATTCAATTATTTAAGCCGTCAATAATTCTCACATCGTAATAGACACTCGCGTCCTAATCCATAATCTCCATTTGGTTCACATCACATACCTATGTTTTTACTCCTCATTATACCCTAAATATCCCCAAATATATCAACTAATACTCAAGAAATGTTATCTCTACATTTGAACAAGGTTACGGGACATTCGGGATCAAAACAGGCCAAAAAGCCTAAACTGTCAACTCGTTAGAAGTCTCGTTCGAACGAGGCTGGTTCGAACGAGAGTTCGTTCGAACGAAGTGGGCCTTCTAACGAGATCCCGTTCGAACAAAAGTCATCGAACGAACCTCCCTCTCGTTAGAAATCAAACTGTCAACTCGTTAGAAGCTCGTTCGAACGAGCTCGTTCGAACGACCTGGGCAGGTCTTCTAACGAGGGGCCAGTTTCGAGCCCAAATTTTCCTTTTTTCGTTTTTCCAACTTCTCTTCCTCTCAAATCCCATCTAAACATCAACCCAACAATTGTTCAAGGTTTCTAATTGTCCCTAAACATACATAGTTCACATACTAACGTATTTGGTGGTGTTAATTCATTCTAAACATCGTCCGAATATCATATCTATACATTTTTCCCCAATTTCAAGAACATGAACCCTAGAAATTCTTAAATCCCCAATGAGTCTAGTTAAATCCGTTTCTATTTCATCCACATTATATTATCATCAGATTAATCCCTACATACAATTCTACATGCAATTCCTCATCAAAATACAAGTTTCTAATTCCAATTTAATGGGTTTTCATCAATCTCCCAAACAATACAGTTTTATCAATTTCCTACGCATGGAAGAAACATTCTTTGTAATAAACGAAATTAAACCACTTGCCTTTGATATATCTCTAAATTTGATGACGAATTGATGAGTGATTCTCTCTCTCTCTCTGCAGAATTCTCCTCTCTTCTCTCTCTACAAGCTTTCTTCTCCAAAGTGACAATGGTGGCTAGGGTTTTTGCCTTAGGAACTTTTGGGACTAATTCTAATAACCTCCGTAGCCCATAAGGTCATAAGGTGTAGTTAGTGGGTTTAGTGGGTAATTACCAAGTCAGATTTAATTCCTAATTTTCGTTGGTTTTAATTCCCAAAAATTCAAAATTACCAAACTACCCTTATACGTTGCCGGTATGGCCTAAAAATGCCCCGGGACCCAAACTCAACTCCCGGCTAGTGTTTTCTGACTATCTCGACCCTTCTGGACGCGTTGACTCACTCAAAACGACCATACAGTTAATAGAAATAAAATTCACTTTTATAATTAAAATAATTATATTCCTGACGCGACTGTCACACGCGTCTCAACAAAATTTCCAAATTGCCATATTTCAATCTCACGACAAATTTCATAATTCAATATTCATATATAATCATATATACTCATTTAGATCAATTACCAACTCGCATCTCGCTAGTATTTTTATCCGGATTAATTCCGAAATTAATACAAATTTTATTTAATTAATCCCAAAAATAAATATCACGAAAATACGGGGTATTACAGGGTCCACTCCCGCCACGAGGATCCGGGGATAGCCACAGTGGCGACTCTGCTGGGGACTATTTTATTTTGAGGGCTAGACTCTATTTACATGGGTATTTTATTTTCTTATATATCCCCCTATTTTTCCCCTATACTATTCATTTGTACCTCATGCTTATGCTTCTATTCACACACTTGTAGAAAATTCTCCATGTACACTTCACACCACTGTAATACCCCGTATTTCTGAATATTCTATTTAATTAAATTGGAGAATTAAATGAGAAAATACGACTTAGTTTAAATTACGTAAGAGTAGTAATTTGATGAGATTTATTAAAAACAATAATTTTGGAATATTAATCGAGAGATAGATATCGATTTATATTGCCTCATTATATTTACTTAGTGCGAGTGGTAAATAGTTACTTAACGCGTGTAGACCGCGTTGGGGTGAGAACGAGTAATATTTTTAAGTGACTCAAATGATAATTTAGAGGTCACAGATGAGTCCAGAAGGGTCAAATTAGTCAAAATAGTATACCCGGGGGTACTAGTTGAGTCTTGGGGTAATTTTAGACTAAACCGAGACCGTTCGGGGGCGTTTTGGTCTTTTAACATGAGAGGGTATGGAGACCTACGAATTTGAGATCCTTTTATCAGCCGTATGAAAGAGGGGCTAGGGTTAGAAAACCCATGTAAACACCAATACCATTAGAGAGAAGGAGAAAACCATTCCCAAGGCTCAGAAGATACTTTTGAGAAGGTTGGGTTTGGATCTTGCACCCTAGGAGCCAAAGGAGGAAGGATTGAAGAAGAGAAGCATCAATCCATTATCAACTCCACGAAATCATATTCCCTCTGTGAATGCAATTTGTTTATTGCAAAAATTATAAAGTTATAATACCCATGTGTAGGGTTTTTGAGTAGTTTTGTTAAATTAATATCTTGATACGAGAATAATGATATTTATACATGTTGGGATAGGAATCGCATGTAGAATGATTTAATATATGTGGAGGATTAATATTCAGAGTATACTTGATGATTATTTCGGAATAAAATCTGGGTTTTGAATGAGTATATGGGAAGAACACCATAACTAGGGTTTTAAGAAATTCTAGGTTTAATTAAATATTTCTTTAAATGAACTGAGGTTTTGATGTATTTGAGACGTTAGAAATTGTCCTAGTATATGTGGAAACACATTAGGATCATTGGGTCGAAGTTTGGTGGACTATAATGAAGTTTGGAGATTTGTTAATGGAGGAAGAGGTTAACGAAGAAGGCGAACTGCGTCTGTCCCTGTTCGATCGATCGATCGATCTTGAATGTCGATCGATCGAACCCAGTAGTCGATCGTTCAACGTAAGCTTTTTTTTCCCCGAATTTTCCTTGATTAAGGTTCCTTTGATTTTCGGGAATGAAGGAGTATCCTAGGATTTATATTATACTTATATGAGAGTGATAATAAGACCAATAGGTATATTATCGAGGTCCGATAAGGCCATTGGGTATAGGACTTGGATTATGGACCGACGAGAATAATCCGATTTAGTAGAGTATTGGGGAAACTCGGAATTGAGTTACGAGGTGAGGTAAAGTCAATTCAAGTAATAGACCAGTAGGGTAAGTAATAACTACTGAAATTATAGGTGAGGGGTAACTAGGACCCTTAGAGTTGTGTGAATACTCAAATAAATGCGATTAATGAGATAAATCGTAAAGCGAATATTGTACGATAGATATAAGAGATTAAAATATTACGTACGAACATAATTAATAGGTCGGGTATGTACCTACTGAATTATATGATCTTTTAGGTCGAGAGAAGTATACCTAAATTAACTATGTTAGGGTCGATGAGATATTCCGAACTAACATAGGGTTATTATATGTTTGGGGTCGATGTAAAATGCCGAACCAAACCTTTGAACTGGTGGCGTGATGAAAGAGTCCGAGCCAGAATTTGTGTATATAAATAATTGGGGTCGATGTATCATTTCGAAGTAATTCTTACTTGGAGTCGATGAATCATTCCGAACCAAGAGTCCTTTACGTGTGTGAAAAGGACAAAATAGTAATGACTGATATTTAGTATATATTGTGTGTGAAATATATACTTGATGATATCCTACTTCTGTGTATTAGTAGATTGATATATATTATGTATTTAAAGATACATACTGAACTGGTAAGTTAAGTAGTGAAACTTAATTACGAAGCGTAACGTTAGATAGAGAATATCTATTTAGTAATTTAAGTAGTGAAACTTAATTTCAAAAGTGGGAAAATAGAAATTGTGATAATTGTCGAAATTTAGTAGTGAAACTAAATGAGAAGTTTTAAAACATAACATAGGTGAAATGTTACTTGAGTATTAATTAACCTTCGCAAGATGTTAATGAAATGGATGTACTGTGTGGGCGATACGAGAACTTAAGTATAGATAAGTTCAGATGATTACTTAGTCCTAGATAGCTTGGTAGATATGGCTAGTAGGCTAAGTGTAGAACGTTAGTTGTGCACAAAAGATGAGGGGTGAGTAAACTCAAGAGAGTGTACGAGAACCTAACATGTGTAATCAATAACCGCATTTTATATTGTGATAAACGCTTGTTAAATATTTTCAAAATGTTTTGAGTACTAACTCTTGCTAGAAAATATTTTCAAAACCTTTTAGGTGTCCAGCCACAGGGGCGCCATGTATGATGATTTCCTTCCAGGGACTCGAAGCTGTAGCACAGTGGATGCTTACAGGATTTTGATTAGACGATATCTCATATTCAGATCTAGTGCAGGATCTCACACTATTCTTGGTATGGACTTGTGGTCCGGTATCAGTCTCAGATGTTTAGTTTCAGACTAGTAGTTGTTCTACTATTATTTTGGGATTTTAGCCGATGGTTTATTCGGTATTACTCTTATCCTTTTGTACTCACACTTTGTTGATTGGGTTATAGTACATGGTTATTTTTATACTTTGTTCCACATGGTTGATTTATCTATTTTAAGAAAGATAAAATTTGGCACCGGTCTAATTTTTACTTGGGGGATTAGTAATTAAAAAGTTTTCGACAGTGATGCTAAGAATGAACCATTTGAGAAACATGTTTTAATTTAATAAATGCCTGATCACTCGATGTTTAATTAGGCGGGGTGTCACAGATGGTATCAGAGCATGAGGTTCTAGTGTCCATAGGATTTGTACGGCTTACTACGTTTTCAACGTATCGTTTGATTGATATAGAGCCCTATCTTAGGATTGTTGTACTCCTCTACGTACGTTGTTACAATCTCCTGCTATTTAGTAGATGTAGTGTTATATATACGAGTTCGATTGGGAATGGTACGTCGAACATGGCGGTAGGACCAACATTGGCATTGGAAGGACTGCAGGAGGGAGGAGCTCGGCATGAAGCATGGGGTGTTCGAGGATGGTAATCATAGGAGAGATGATCGTTGTCGAGGTCACTCCTAGTGTGTAATGGAAGTAGATGCTGCAAGAACTGTTGGGGCATATAAGACATTTTTCTAAGTACCGCGAAGGCAAAGGGTGAGGCTAATATAAACCCACCCAATGCAGTGATAATGGGAGAAGGTCTGAAAGATCTTGGAAGAGAACGAATTGTGAAAAATTTGATAAAATGACGACTGTGCATGTTAACTAATGGAAGTAGAATATACAGAGGCTTTGGAATTTAGGATAGAGCAAATATACTCAGAAGTAAAAATTTGAGTAATTTTTTTTATAGAGGCAACGTGGTGGGGATATCAGTCACCACATCCGAATCGAGGGTCAGTATACAAATAGAGGGACCTTACGTATAGTTTAACCGCAAATTTCTCCAATGATGGTTCAGAAGCGAAGTGAATGGAAATTTCTGAACCCATCACGTGAAAGCCTGGTAGAGGCCAACTGTGAGAAGGAAATTTATCTGTTGAAGTGAACTTGTACCTAATGAGATAGGTACGAGGGAAAAGATCCCTTGAGAGAATGGACTCTCAAGTTGTCGTTCGTAATTTTAGTAAGACTCTTCTTGGACGACTTATGTGTATGAAGGCAGTATGGTGCTTCTTACAAGGCTGAGGTAAATGCTCCTAGGTGAGCGGAGCTAAAAGAGTTTAAGGATTTAGTCAAAGAGTAAGACTAAATGTGATGGGGCTAGTGCAAGCCATAAGTGTAAACCCACTAAGGGATTCATTGATTTGATCCTAAGTCGGGACTGTTAAGTCTAATAGTGCGTTACTTGGTCGGCGAAACTAAGGGAACCATGATGATAGTGTTAAAAATCAAGGCTGCCAAGTCCGAGAGGAGGAATACCCTAAACCAGTCGGTGTGGCCTGGAATAAGGGGATTTATGAAAAGATGCCTTATGTGGGATGTAAGACCACGCGTGTTGATCTTGTCCAAAGTTATTTAAGGGAATAATAACTTCGATAAGTTTTTCATTTCTGTAAGGACAAGCGTATTATGTCCGGGAACCATTTGAACCACCAGTGCGATGGGCAAGAAAGTACATGAGTTTTAGCCTCAAGTGAATGAATTATTTGATGATGCCTCACCTGAAAGAGGGTCGAGCTTGCATTATTCATCAGTATGTTGGAGACTTCAGAGATTATGAATGTCTCATAGTGATTGATCCCGGTGTATAGGGACTTTAATGATGTGATTCAAGGTATATCGTATTACCACTGAGCGGAGAAATCGAGCTCGTTGTTATGATTAATATTAAGGATTTAGTGATTGTTGATGTAAAAAATTAGATTGTATCTAATTATTTAATCACAGATAAATAAAATGAGATAAAGAACTTTTAAAGTGGTTCAGCCTTATAAGAATGGCCTACGTCCACTGTTTCTGTTATTGCTGACTGTTTGGGAATTCTCGATTACAAGTTTAATCAAGAAATTCCGGTCCCTTTACAATGAGGATTATACAATGTATTTATAGCCCCAAGGCTGTAATGTGAAAGGGTAATACATTAAATGCCCCTTAAGCGTATACATCTGTATAATAAATAAGCATTTAATGACCAGTCAAACTGTTGGTTATCCTGCTATTAATGCTTTGTTCGAGGTGCAGCTCAGACCGCCTAAGCTGCTCTGTACTCAAGAGTTGCTTGGTACTCAAGAGTTCCTCGTAGAGTTCTTGTTGGTCGGAGAGTCTGAGCTCCTCGGGGAAGCAGTGTTCCTCGTTGTAGTATGGCTCCTCGGAGCGTCTGAGTTCCTCAGGGAAGCAGTGTTCCTCGTTGTAGTATGGTTCCTAGGAGCGTCTGAGTTCCTCTGAAGCGTTTGTTGTTTCCACGTAGATTGCCACGTGTCTTCACTCGATTGAGCCATGTCAGCAGACTAAATTTGGTATCAACAGAAGCCCCCAATATTTCATAGTTCGAAATTTGAGGAGTGTGGAACATTCTTTCTCGATATATGGCGGTTTTAAATGGTTATCCTGAAATTTAGGAGTATTTTCTCTTGTATTTATTTCTTCTTCCAAATTCGTATAATCGCTCTTTTTTGAATTTTTCTGACCGCTTCGATTCCCGCGCCCCTTTTGTCTGTTTAGCCGCCGGTAACGTAACCGTCTCTTTCTGTAATCATTACTTTTACCCTTTCCCAAGGCAAAGTATTTAAACGTTGCAGAAAATCCCATCGTCTTCTACTTTTTCAAATTTGTCTCTTTGAGTTTTCCATCGTCTCTCTCTCTCCTGTGCGTTCATCTCTTCCATCATTTGTTGTCAACAGACTCATCTCTTTCCTGTAAGATTTTATTCTTTCTCTTTGATTTCCTTCTTTCATCATGGTTTATCCTGTAGAATCGATTGATAAATTTCGCTCTGATTTCTCTATTCCCTCTTGGGTTATTTTGGAAGAGCTTTCTGAGCCTTCGGACTATTTCTGTTTGGCTGAGGGACATTGGTTACCCAGTCTCTTTATTGCTGAGTGTGGTTTTTCTTTTCCCCCAAACCCTCTATGTCTGGAATTCTGTCAATACTTTGACGTGGTTCCTGCAAGAATAGCTCCCAATACATGGAGAATAGTTAATGGTGTTTATAGATTAAATCAAATCCATGGAACTCGTATAGGAATTCCTGAGATTATGTTTTGTTATAGATGGGCGGTGGGCGATAATACTTTTTATTTAAAAACTAGGTTTTTAAATAGAGATTTAGTGGTCAATCTCCCAGATGCCAATAGGGACTATTTTGAGCATGGGGTTGTTATGAAAAATTGGCAACACCTTCCGTTAACTGGAGATAAGGTTTATCAGGGTCCCAGATGTCCTCCCTATGGCAATGGGATAGGTTGTTTTTATTTTATTCTCAAAATTATGCTTCTTCTGTGTTTGACAAAATGTGCCACTGATATTTTAATTTTGATTTATTTGCAATTGACAGCAAAAGAAAATCCCCAAAAGAGGCAGACGTTAATATAAGGCATTTAAAACTTATCTGGAGTTTGCATCAAACTGTTGCCGACGAGCACATTAGGTCAGCTTCATATTTGCTGCAGTACAAGAGTTACACCTCCTCTTTCACTGCTCGTCCGGTGATAAGCGACGCAGAACTAATACCAGCCTCTACAAGTTCTTTGCCTGAATCACATATTCCTTTGAGTGAAAGGATGAAGAAAAGTAGACCTCCTACCCTTTTTGAGAAACCTGCCTCTGGTGCTGGAGAGGCAAAAAGAAGTAAGCTTGATGTCCCAAGATAAAGGACAAAGAAAATTGATGCACCTCCCTCAGCTGCTCCTGTGAAGGTTGTCGAGAAGCCCCCAGTGGCCCCGAGCAAGGATGCTGTTCCTAGCGAGGTGATTGTCATTTCTCCGACTAAGACTACCTCTTTAGTCGAGAAAGTTGATGCTCCTTTGAGGAGGCTAAAGAAAATCTCCTCTATCAATTTGGCTGAATCCATCTCTCAGCCTCCGACTAGTGGTGTTCCCACTTTTGTTCCCTCGAGCTGTGCTATGAGCTCGGTGAAGACTTGGATCATTCCCGAGATCCAAGGTATTGAAGAAAACCTTTCTCGGGACACGGTTACCACATTGGCAGCTCGCCACATTGCTTCTGTAAGTCCTATAGTCTTAAATTTTCATTCTTTCCTTTTTGTATCTGTGCACTGATTTGTCTTGTTTTCTTTTCACAGTTGGTGAGCTGCTTTAATACAATTTTGAAGAAAGATGAAGCTATTAAAGCTTCAAGCTCCTCGTCTGGTGTCGAGGAAGCTTTGGTAGGCCTGGCGCAGTCTCTGGAAGATTCTCGTCAGAAATATGATGATGATAAGGCAATTTGGGAAAAAAAACTTACTTCGAGTGAGCAGGAGAAGGCTCAGGTTATTGAGGTCTCCAATAGGTTGGAGAAAAAAATGAAAGATTTGGAGAAGAAGAATAAAGAGCTTGAAGGGAAGCTCAAAAATACTGGGGAGCTTGAAAATAAGCTCAAGGTTGCTGAAGAGGAGTTGGGTCAGCTTCGGGAAGTAAGCCGTCAGAAGGAGGAAATTGAGAATAAACTAAAGGCTGCTGACAATCTTCTTTTCGAGAAGCTTTCCTCGAAGAAGACAAAGAGGAAATTGGCTGTGAAGAAATCTTTCAGCGCTGGCTGGGATAAAGGGTGGAACAAAGGTTTGGCTGCCATGATGTCGCAAGTCGAATATGGCAGCCTCAAATACTTTAGAGATGGATGGGTCGCTGCTCTACAAGAAATGAAAGTTGATGTAACTTCTGAATTATTTCAGCGACACATCCCTGGCCCCCTCCAACTCCTGAAGACGAAGAAGAAGATGAAGCTGCCTCTGAGGAGTCTTCCATGGTGATGGGAGATCAAGTTTCTCATCCCCCAGCCATCCAGCCTACAAACGAGGAACTTCAGCAAATCGTTACTTCATCTGAGCAACTGCCAGTGCTCCCCGAGCAACTCTCTGTTCCCTCCGAGCAACCTACCTCCTCGTCCCAGCCTCCCGAGAAAGTTTTGGGAGATAAGGAAAAGGTGTAGAGTTATTCGGGTTTCTCTCTATTTTATTTTTCTTTGTCAAATGTAACCCTGAACTTGTAACTCTGAACTTTGTGATATAATAAAATTTGAACTGCTGTTTATACATACTGTTGTTTCTCTTCTTCATGCTCTGTTTGTACTGTTATTGATTATTGCTTTTTCTTCCTCTACTAGTTTCTGGACAGGATGTAATTATTATCTGCTCATGATACAAAGCTATTGCGACAATGCAATGAATATTTTAAAGCCGGTCATACAGACATGAGTGCAGATCAAATCACTCAAATCACTGACATCCTCGGTCATGGTGCTTCAGAGCAAGCAATTGAAGCTTATCAGTATTTGAAGTGCCTTCTCGACCGTGCAGTGGCTAACAACGTAGCATACTATGATATGATTGAGGATCTCCAAGGTACTCTTGAAGAACTTCAGCAACAATATAAGGAATCCACTGCCCTTTTGCACGAGGGGTATGAGAAGAAGTATCAGCAAATCATTGCCGACAAGGGATACAATAAACGATTTGCTGCTTACGATGTGAGGGAGAGGACTTTGAAAGCTAAGGTCGAAGAGCACAGACAGATAGCTGAGTTATTAGAGCAAGAAAATAATAACCTGCAAAGAGAGGTGTCTCAGTTGAAGTCTGCAGCTTCCACCTCAAATGCTTTGATCCCAGTGACTGACGAGGGATTCTCGTTCTTGGAGGTCAAAAACGCCAACCTGAGGGATGAGTTGGAAACCTTGAAGAGGTCTGACCCTTCTACTTCTGCTCGTGGGCGAGCAAGAGCTTCTTGGGGACGAGCAAGAGCTGCTCGGATTCCTGTCGAGGAACAGAGGACTCAATCTGCTTTAGAGAAACAGGCCTTCCAACTGATGGCGAAGAACCAGGCATTGGCTGAGATGTCTAAGAAGATCAGGGGTTTGGAAGAGCAGCTTTCTACGCAGAAATCTATCTTGGAGAATAAAGAACTCTTCATAAAAAATACCGACGAGCAACTGGAAAGATTGACATATCAATTCCACAAGCAGCCCAGGGAGTTCTGGATGGCTGGCTACAACGAGGCTCTCTACCACTTGGATGATCGTATCAAAAATGCAAATAATGAGGGATACAAATAGGGATGGTTGAATGCCTTAGGTGTTCTACAACTGGAACAGGGTCATTACCTGTGGGATTACCATAATCCTGGGCTGCTCGACCTACCAGTTCCACCATTCAAGCTTGATATGAGTTGGATCCCTGCTCGAGCCATCCCTCGATGTCTGATTTCCAAATACCTAGGCGATTACAATCTCTATTCCAATGTCTAGATATCTCGTCCCGAGCATCTACTAGATCGACCATCTGTGATGAATATTAGGATGCTAAAAGATCTTAACGTCATAAATTCCCCTCTTGCTTTAAATGATCCACCTGCTGGCGAGGAACCTGTTTCAAAAGCAGAGGGGAAGAAACCAATAGAGTAGGAATATTGATGTAATAAATTTGTATTTCATTCCTGATGTATTTTGTTCTACATTTAATGAAATAATTTTATTCGTAAATCCTGACTGCCATTGACTTGTAACACTTTACATCTGTGCATGTGTATCTGTTAAAAAGATAACAATATTGTGTTATTTGTCGATCAACTTATTGTCGACTAGTTTGAATTTGTGGTAATCATTTGACAAAAAATGATGTTTTGTTTCTCGACCAACGAAAAAAATGATGTTTTGTTTCTCTACCAACTTAGTAGTAATTTAAAAAGTCACGAGTATAAAAAATTTTGCTCGATCACTTTCTCGTATTCATAAAATGTTTCCGACCAACCAAGGTCGGTAAATTTTCCTTTTCGACCAACTACAGTTAGTGGATTTTTCCTCTACGAGCAACTTTGGCACTTTTTGGAATAGTTTTACCTCTCGATCAACTTTAGTTGGCGTTTTTAGGAATAGTTTTACTTCCCGACCAACCTTAGTTGGCGTTTTCAAGAATACATTTACCTCCTAACCAACATAAGTTGGGATTTTTAGGAATAGTTTTACTTCCCGTAGGAATACATTTACTTCCTAACCAACATAAGTTGGCATTTTTAGGAATACATTTCCTAACCAACATAAGTTGGCATTTTTAGGAATACATTTCCTAACCAACATAAGTTGGCATTTTTAGGAATAGTTTTACTTCCCGTAGGAATACATTTACTTCCTAACCAACATAAGTTGGCATTTTTAGGAATACATTTCCTAACCAACATAAGTTGGCATTTTTAGGAATAGTTTTACTTCCCGTAGGAATACATTTACTTCCTAACCAACATAAGTTGGCATTTTTAGGAATACATTTCCTAACCAACATAAGTTGGCATTTTTAGGAATAGATTTGAGTAGTCCGAGTTTTGCTGAGTAGTGTGTAGCACTAGTATTCCGCAAAAAATTTCAACAAAAGGAAAGAACTGGGCAGAACATTGTCGCTTTATTCATACTGATGAAACTGCATTACATGAGAGTTTACATTACTGATAATATTTGCGCAGGTGTTCTGCATTCCATGCATTCTTAAACTCCTCCCCCTCTAAAGTTTCTATTCTGTATGTCCCTGGTCGAACAACTTCTTTAACTCGGTAGGGTCCATGCCAGTTTTCTTCCAGTTTGTTGTGCTTTTGAATCACCTTCTTGAGCACATAGTCTCCTTCTTTCAAGTCACACTTCTTCACTGTTTTGTTGTAGAACAAAGCTGTTCGCTGCTGGTAAGCAGCATTTCTAATGGCTGCTTCTTCTCTAACCTCCTCGAGCATGTCCAAGTCTAACCTTCTCATTAAATCGCTGACAGGGGAATTGAAATTCAGTATTTTGCGTGTTGGGAGACCCAATTCGGCGGGTATAACAGCATCATTTCCAAATGCTAGCATATATGGAGATTCCCCTGTTGCTACTCGGGGAGTAGTTCGGTAAGCCCATAGTAATGATTGTAGCTCGTTGATCCAATTTGCTTTCGCATCATCCAGTCTTTTCTTCAAGCCATTCAGCAGCGTTCTGTTTGTCACTTCAGTTTGTCCATTGCTTTGAGGATGGCCTGGTGCTGAGTGGATCTTCAAAATATTTGACTGATGACAATAGGCAGCGAACTCCTCGTTGTCAAATTGTGTTCCATGGTCTGTAATGAAGGCATGAGGAAGACCATATCGACAAATGATGTTCTTCCAAATAAATTGGTACACCTTGTCGTTCGTCATATCAATAAGAGGCTCAGCTTCAACCCATTTAGTAAAATAATCCACAGCGACCACGAGATACTTAAATCTTCCCCTGGTCGTCGACAGTGGCCCTACCAAATCTATTCCCCATATAGCAAATGGCCAAGGGGAAGTAATGGGTGTCAATAATGCTTGGGGAGTTCTTATGATGGAGGAAAAGCGCTGACACTTGTCACATTTTTTGGCATAGGCTATACAATCAGCTCTCATCGTCGGCCAGTAGTATCCTTGAGTCATCACTCTTTGTAGAAGTGTCCGACCTGCTACATGGGCTCCACAGGACCCTTCATGGACCTCTTCAATCAAATCTTTCACCTCGGTGGGATGCACACATCTTTGCAAACCTGCTATAATTCCTCTTCTGTATAGAATACCATTAGTCAGTACATAACGAGCAACTTTAAACTTTAGTTTCTTGGCTGCAAGTTTGTCAGTTGGTAATTCCCCTTTCTCAATTTATGCCCTGATGGGATCCATCCATGATGACCCTAAATCGAGGGTATTAAAGTTTATCGTCAGATCTACATCTATACTCTGACCAGCTAAAACTTCAATTGGGATTGTTCTTCGTAGCTCGGTACGAGTAGCTGATGCTAATTGAGCTAAGGCGTCTGCTCTTGCATTCTCCATTCTTGGTATTCTGACCAGCTGAATAGCAGCAAATTCCGACACCAATTCATTTTCCTTTGCATGATATCTGATCATTAATTCTCCTTTGGCTTCATATACTCCCATTATTTGATTTATGACCAGTTGCGAATCACTGAAGATAATAACTTGTTCCGCCCCCATGGTTTTTGCCAAACTAAGACCTGCAATCATGGCTTCATATTCAGCCTCATTATTCGAAGCTTTGAATTGGAAACGTAGGGCGTATTCCATGTCGACCTCGTTCGGACTGCTCAAAACTATCCCTGCGCCACATCCTATAGTGCAGGATGAACCATCCACATACAAACTCCATATAGGCAACTCGTCTTCAAATTTCTGATCTGACAGAGTTCCTCGGTGGAAAATTTACAGCTCCCTTTCACCATCTCCTGATATTTCTTGATGTTCGTCGATCATCTTTTCTTGCCCTTTTACCAACCTAAGCTGGTCTGGGCTTGAATTTGATGATCCTGTAACATCTACTTGCCCTTTTACCAAACTAAGTTGGTCTGGGCTTGCATTTAATGATCCTGTAACATCCACAGGTTGATCAGTGAGAAATTTTTGCTCCTCGGGGGTATCAGGACAAGTGAACTCTGCTATAAAATCTGCTACCGCTTGCCCTTTTAGCGATGATCTGGGTTCATAAACTATATCATATTCACCGAGTTCTATTACCCAGCACATCAATCTTCCTGATTTTTCTGGTTTATGAAGGGCTTGCCTCAATGGCATATCAGTATATACTACTATAGTGTGAGCCTGGAAGTATGGCTTCATTCTTCTACTTGCCTCGATCAATGCTAGTGCTAATTTTTCCAGCTTTGGATATCTGATCTCTGCTCCTCGGAAGGCCTTACTTGTATAGTAGATTGGTTTTTGTACTCCATTCTCCACTCTTATCAATGTCGAACTGACTGCATTCTCGGACACTGCCAGATACAAGTATAATTTTTCTCCCATCACTGGCCTGGATAACAGTGGAGGTGCTCCCAAATATTTCTTCAAGTTTTGGAAAGCCTTCTCACATTCATCATTCCACTCAAAAGTTTTTCGAAGCGTCTTGAAAAATGTGAGACATCGATCAGTTGCTCGCGATATAAATCTGTTGAGTGCTGCTACTCGTCCTGTAAGACTTTGCACCTCTTTCTTCGTTGTTGGGAATCGCAGCCCTAACAGAGTTTTGATCTTTTTAGGGTTATCTTCAATGCCTCGCTGATTGACAATGTATCCGAGAAACATGCCTTCTCGTACTCCAAATGTGCACTTCGTCGGGTTCAACTTCATTTGATATTTATCTAGTTGATCAAAGGTCGGGCTTAAGTCAACTAGATGATCAGCAGCTTTCTTGCTCTTTGTTAGCATATCGTCAACATAGACTTCCATATTGCAACTGATTTATTCTGCAAACACTTTGTTCATCAACCGCTGATATGTTGCACCTGCATTTTTCAAACCAAAAGGCATAACATTATAACAATAAGTTCCCTTAGGGGTAATGAAAGAAGTACTCTCCCTGTCTTCAGGTTTCATTTTAATCTGATTGTAACCAGAATAAGCATCCATGAAGCTCAGCAGCTCGTGTCCCGAGGTAGCATCCACTAGTTGATCAATTCGGGGCAACAGAAAGTGATCCTTTGGGCATGCTTTGTTGAGGTCGGTGAAGTCTACACACATCCTCCATTTATTGTTCTTCTTTTTCACCATCACTACATTTACTAACCAGTCTGGATATTTAACATCTTCAATAAAACAAGCCTTCTGGAGCTTCTAGACTTCCTCATGTATATCTTGATTCTTCTCGGGACTGAATACTCTTCTTCTCTGCTTCACAGGCTTGATCTCCTTATTCACATTGAGTTCGTGACATAAGAAATTTGGGTCTATCCCAGGCATATCCTCATGACTCCACGCAAAAGTTTTCTTTCTGCTTCTTAGGAAAGTTATCAATTCCTGTTTTAGTGAGGCTTCCAATGACGAACCTACTTGAGTAGTTTGTTCAGGATGCTCGTCATCCAGAATGATGTTTTCAGTAGCTTCCACCACTTGACCCTTCACGAGTTGCGACTCATCTCTAGGATCCAATGTTTCAATTTTTGCACCTTCATCCACTTGATAAGTAGTAGTCTTTTTCCTTGATTCCTTCAGTTCCTCTTGCTCGGCGGATTAATAATAGCATTCCCGAGCTACTTTCTGATCACCTTTCACAACTCCTACTCCAAAATTTGTTGGAAATTTTAGGCATTGATGTACCGTAGATGGTACAGCCTCGAACTTCTTCAATCCTACTCTTCCCATAATGATATTGTATGATGATTGAACATTCTTATCCATCACGAAGAAGCGTATTCTTTCTGTTTGACAAGCAGGCCATGTACCGATGAATATATCCAATTTGATCGTCCCAAGTGGAAATACTTTCTCGCCAGTAAAATCGAGGAGGGGTCTATGATAAGGCTCCAGTTGAGATAGCCTTAGATTTAAACTGTCGAAGCACGAGTAGAACATAATGTCTGCCGAGCTACCATTGTCTACCAGTACTCTTAAAATCATTACCTCCTTCATCCTCATTTTGATCACCAAAGGGTCATCATGAGGATATAGAACACCTGCGAGGTCATTCTTTGAGAAACCAATGACCAATTTCTCTTTGTTCACCTTTCTCGGGCGATCCTCCTCAGTTAGATTTATTCGTTGAATGTATGAGCAAGCTTGAGCCTCACAGAGGTAAGCTTTTCTCTCTGCAGTAAGGTCTCCTCCTCCTGCATCTCCACCTGTTATAACATTACAGTCAAATGACCCAAAGCGTATTGAAAATACCTCATGTTCTGGCTGCCTTGGTCTCTTGGGAAGATCGGGATCGTCTTCTGGATCAACTTCATGGTCTCTTTTCTTGTTCTCCTCTGCTTGACGAGGAGATCTAGACCTCTCTCTTATTCGATCATTGTTTCTTCTATCATTCCTCCGATCAACATACTTTGCCAGTTTTCCTCGTCTGATGAGTGTTTCAATCTCATTCTGAAGAGCTATGCAATTTTTGGTCATATGGCCATGATCTTTGTGAAACTCGCAATATTTTGCCTTATTCCTCCTGTTAGGGTCTGCCTTCATTTTCTCTGGCCAACTTAATTCCTCGTTATTCTTGATTTCTTCTAGAACATGGTTGATGTCTTTCTTCAAAGGAGTATAATTATCAAATTTCCTTAATACTTCCCAAGACGACCTTGTTTTTGAGTGTTTGTCATTACCATTGTTATTATGCTCTTTCTTCTTAGCTTTATCACCTTCCACCTTGGTTTCTTTAGCATCCATATTCTTCTTCGCAGCCACAGCCTCCTCGGCATTCATAATCTTAGCCGCTTTTCCCATCAGATCTGACATGGTTCTAGGTGGATCTTTGGCCAAAGTGTAGTACAACTTGTTGGGCAGTAGTCCACTCATTAAGGCGGTAATCGCTGTATTTTCCTCATAATCAATGACTTCGAGTTTCTCGTTATTAAAACGAGTTATATAATCTCTGGTACTTTCACCAGCTTTTTATCTAACACTTAACAAATACGCTACTCGTTTAAGTGGCTTTGCCCCAAAACAGAAATTCCCAATGAATAACTCGGCCAGTTGAAAGAAGGTTGAGATCTTATCCCAAGGAAGATTATTATAACATATTTGAGCAGATCCGATAAGAGTTCTCGAGAATGCTCTGCATCTCATCTCATCTGGAACAGCATAGATGTCGGCTGCAGCTTGGTATTGTTCTATATGAAGGACAGGATCGGTCTTTCCATCATATTTGGGGGTCATAACAGGTGCTTTGAACTTTGATGGTGTTGGAAAATCTACAATGGCCAGGACAAAAGGTGTTATTTGAACAAAAGTTCGTTGTAGAGGGTTCTTGGCCTTAGCCATTTCCCCTAATCTATCCTCCAGCCTCTGAATAGAGCCTTTCCACGCATCGTTTCCTTCCTCGGACCTGTTGGTTCGAGTAATTGATCGCGTTGATGTGTCTTCCTGGGATCTATCTTGATGAGCAGCTGGTCGCGACTGGGTAGATCCTTCCCTTAAATCTGATGGTCGTCGAAAACTCCTCGATGCGGCTCTAGGAGGACTTTTGCTCCTCCTAGGACCTAATCGATCAAAAGGAGATACTCTGCTTAATCTTTCTAGTGCACTGGTCCTTTCTGGGGAGAGAGTGATACGTTGTTCAGTATCTGTGGCTTGTACTGACGAAGTTCATCCAGGTCGATAAGAAAAATCTTTAGACTCCTCCGTACGATAAGAATCGATAGGCCTAGTACGTGAAGAAGGAAAACGGGTATTTCTTTGAATACTTCGCGATTCTGAATGGGTTGGTGCACCGCCATGGAGGGTTCGTATCAGTTGTCGCATAGTTTCTGGCATGACTGTCTGGCCCTGGGCTAAATTTATCATTATTCCAGCCAGATCTGGAATATTGGGCGGAGCAGATGGATTTGGAGGGCTTCAAGCGTTTCGATTGCTAGGTTCTGGAATATCAGCCATTTGTGATGAATTGTTTTTGATGAAAAATAATATTATCAGTCGTTTCCCACAGACGGCGCCAATCTGTTGATGTAAAAAATTAGATTGTATCTAATTATTTAATCACAGATAAATAAAATGAGACAAAAAACTTTTAAAGTGGTTCAGCCTTATAAGAATGGCCTACGTCCACTGTTTCTGTTATTGCTGACTGTTTGGGAATTCTCGATTACAAGTTTAATCAAGAAATTCCGGTCCCTTTACAATGAGGATTATACAATGTATTTATAGCCCTAAGGCTGTAATGTGAAAGGGTAATACATTAAATGCCCCTTAAGCGTATACATCTGTATGATAATAATAAGCATTTAATGAACAGTCAAACTGTTGGTTATCCTGCTATTAATGCTTTGTTCGAGGTGCAGCTCAGACCGCCTAAGCTGCTCTGTACTCAAGAGTTGCTCGGTACTCAAGAGTTCCTCGTAGAGTTCTTGTTGGTCGGAGCGTCTGAGTTGCTCGGGGAAGCAGTGTTCCTCGTTGTAGTATGGCTCCTCGGAGCGTCTGAGTTCCTCGGGGAAGCAGTGTTCCTCGTTGTAGTATGGTTCCTCGGAGCGTCTGAGTTCCTCGGAAGCGTTTGTTGTTGCCACGTATATTGCCACGTGTCTTCACTCGATTGAGCCATGTCAGCAGACTAAATTTGGTATCAACAGTGATAGTATAAGTGCAGTGCCACTTGACTCCTTTAGAGATATTGGAGTACGGTCACACATATTGTCGAGGAATGGAATTTGAGTATCTCGACTGTGTTGTTCCAATAATACTCAGTAAGAATGCATGGAAAGAATTCTCTTATTTAAGTTCGGTTGCGAAAGGGTATGCGACTAAAATTTTTATGCACGTCAGGAGAAGAGACGTTGTTAGATACTAGGGCATAAGTGGAACCGGTAGTGTTGTGGAGAAACACTGAAAAACTTATTTCACCACGAAGGGATATGTGGGACTTTGTGGGAGAGAATTTGATTCTTGGTCTATAGGGGATTAAGAATACCAGCAAAATTGTAGTCACGTTGTGAAGATAAGGCTAGAGTTGAGGAAAAGAATGTTACGAGTGCGGCGTTTGCAATGTTTTTGCAAATGTGCACGAAGAAAAAGGTGTATGGGCGCCCTAGTCAATTAACTTTCTTAGTCATCCGAAATAGAGAGATGCAGAAAAATGATATTTGATAAGTGCGTCGGTGGGGAAGTTAGGAGGCAAGTCGTATCGATGAAATGGATTGAACGTCATGAGGGATAGACGATGATCCAAGCTTATATGTGCTGAGAGAGCCAACATACCCTATGGGATAAGAGTCGGTGGGAAGCCGTTCAAAAGTTACCTCTTGATTTGGGCGGCCTAACTGTTGTGAAGAAGTAATGCAAGGTGCTACTTAACTGAGTGTTGAGAGTGCCTTATGCTTTACTAAAAGGTTGATTATTATAAAGTAACCAAACCTAAAAGTGCGCCAATTACGAAGAGTGCACGAATTGTAAAGTATAATATACCCAGAGAGAAAGGGGAATAGAGTACCACTTGAGGAAAAATGACGTAAGTGGGAAGCGGTGTTGAGGAAGAGACATAGTGAGATTGTCTCCAGATGCACCACTAGTTGATAGAGAAATATGGACTCGAAATGAGCAACCGAAATGTGGTAGTGAACCTACGTTTCCAATAATGGAATGAGGAGATAGAATTATAAATTATTGATGGGCCGTGAACATCATAATTAAGCCAACATTTCGTTGGGGTAGCGGAATGGGGTGATCGGGATGGATTAGTATGTAGTTGAAAAGGAAGAGTCACGGTGCCGCTCTACATGGTTGTGAATCAGGATGAAATCTTAAAATCCCACCCTGTGAGAGATGATCAGGGAGGGAAAGAGATAAAGTTTTATTTTGAGTATGTTGTGTCACCTACGACTCAATGTTAGTGAGAAAGCATGATAATACACCCTTACGATAGTAGAATTTTGGAGAAGCCCACTAATCAATTCATAGGTTGAATGTATACCTATATGAGCATATTTATAGGTAGTGTGAGTGACTATATGGACTGTACATAAGGATTAGGTTCGTGTGTATCTATTACGAACAATACATGTACTTTGAGGTGTGGTTCGAGGAGAAATTCCAAACTCTCAGTTCTTAATGTGAGATATGAGGACATTCTATTGGGGTATGTCATTTTAGAATATATGAAGTGTGAAAAATATGGCTCACAAATTGTCTACTCATGTGCGATGAGATATACATACTTATAATGTGCTCGAAGTGTGATTCCAAGACAATATAACCAATCACTATTGGTGATCGAGGTGGGATTCCTAGCCAATAACCCCAAAAGTGTTATAAAAGGGGGGTGATTATAAAATAAGTGTTGATTGTATATGTTATGTGTAAGATATATATACCTTATGATTTCCTACTTATGTGCGATAATAAGTATACTTAAATTATGTATTGGGGTCGATGATGTTCCGGACCAATACATGAAGGATCGATTTAGGGCCGATGATTTTCCGAACCAAATCGATGATAAATTTAGTATCGACGGAAGGTTTGAACCAACATATGCGTTACATTTACCTTGGGGTCGAGGGATTTTCGGACCAATGTAAATGATAGGATTATTGGGGCCTATGATTTTGCTGGACCAATTTCCCTTATAGTATATATTGTGTGTGAAATATATACCTTATAATATTCTACTTATGAGTGATAGTAGACACATAGATGTTATATATAGAGATATACATCAAAAGGGTAAAATTAAGTAAGGAGGAACCTAATTTCAAGAGTTAATGTTAGATTGGGAAAAATCTATGGAGAAATTAAGTAGTGAGACTTAATTATGATATATGCGGCATGGGTAACATGCGATAAGAGTTTATAATGAAGCAAGGCATGTACTTGGGGCGAACGATAGGATGATATGATTTGATTTTTGGGGATTAGAGGATGCAGTGATGTTTAGGTCCCTTAGTCTTAATACCAGCCTTATTCTAATTTCGAGGACGAAATTCCTTTGTAAGGGGGGAAGTATGTAATACCCCGTATTTCTGAATATTCTATTTAATTAAATTGGAGAATTAAATGAGAAAATACGGCTTAATTTAAATTATGTAAGAGTAGTAATTTGATGAGATTTATTAAAAATTGTAATTTTGGAATATTAATCGAGATGTAGATACCGATTTATATTGCCTCGTTATATTTACTTAGTGCGAGTGGTAAATAGTTACTTAACGCGTGTAGACCACGTTGGAGTGAGAACGGGTAATATTTTTGAGTGACTCAAATGATAATTTAGAGGTCACACATGAGTCCGGAAGGGTCAAATTAGTCAAAATAGTATACCCGGGGGTACTAGTTGAGTCTCGGGGTAATTTTAGACTAAACCGAGACCGTTTGGGGGCGTTTTGGTCTTTTAACATGAGAGGGTATGGAGACCTACGAATTTGAGATCCTTTTATCAGCCGTATGAAAGAGGGTCTAGGGTTAGAAAACCCATGTAAACACCAATACCATTAGAGAGAAGGGGAAAACCATTCCCAAGGCTCAGAAGATACTTTTGAGAAGGTTGGGTTTGGATCTTGCACCCTAGGAGCCAAAGGAGGAAGGATTGAAGAAGAGAAGCATCAATCCATTATCAACTCCACGAAATCAGATTCCCTCTGTGAATGCAATTTGTTTATTGCAAAAATTATAAAGTTATAATACCCATGTGTAGGGTTTTTGAGTAGTTTTGTTAAATTAATATCTTGATACGAGAATAATGATATTTATACATGTTGGGATAGGAATCGCATGTAGAATGATTTAACATATGTGGAGGATTAATATTCAGAGTAGACTTGATGATTATTTTGGAATAAAATTTGGGTTTTGAATGAGTATATGGGAAGAACACCATAACTAGGGTTTTAAGAAATTCTAGGTTTAATTAAATATTTCTTTAAATGAACTGAGGTTTTGATGTATTTGAGACGTTAGAAATTGTCCTAGTATATGTGGAAATACATTAGGATCATTGGGTCAAAGTTTGGTGGACTATAATGGAGTTTGGAGATTTGTTAATGGAGGAAGAGGTTAACAAAGAAGACGAACTGCGTCTGTCCCTGTTCGATCGATCGATCGATCTTGAATGTCGATCGATCGAGTAGGTGGATTGATCGAACCCAGTAGTCGATCGATCGACGTAAGCTTTTTTTCCCGAATTTTCCATGTTTAAGGTTTCTTTGATTTCCTAGAATGAAGGAGTATCCTAGGATTCATATTATACTTATATGAGAGTGAGAATAAGATCAGTAGGTATATTGTCGAGGTCCGATAAGGCCATTGTGTGTAGGACTTGGATTTTGGACCG
Organism: Sambucus nigra; assembly: GCA_949130495.1. Taxonomy (NCBI): domain Eukaryota; kingdom Viridiplantae; phylum Streptophyta; class Magnoliopsida; order Dipsacales; family Adoxaceae; genus Sambucus; species Sambucus nigra. The sequence goes on along the minus strand of OX422208.1, from coordinate 676,432,354 downwards.
ACGAGAATAATCCGATTTATTAGAGTATCGAGGAAACTCGAAATTGAGTTATGAGGTGAGGTAAAGTCAATTCAAGTAATAGACCAGTAGGGTAAGTAATAACTACTGAAATTATAGGTGAGGGGTAACTAGGACCCTTAGAGTTGTGTGAATACTCAAATAAATGTGATTAATGAGATAAATTGTAAAGCGAATATTGTGAGATAGAAATAAGAGATTAAAATATTACGTACGAACATAATTAATAGGTCGGGCGTGTACCTACTGAATTATATGATCTTTTAGGTCGAGAGAAGTATACCTAAATTAACTATGTTAGGGTTGATGAGATATTCCGAACTAACATAGGGTTATTATATGTTTGGGGTCGATGTAAAATGCCGAACCAAACCTTTGAACTGGTGGCGTGATGAAAGAGTCCGAGCCAGAATTTGTGTATATAAATAATTGGGGTCGATGTATCATTCCGAACCAATTCTTACTTGGGGCCAATGAATCATTCCGAACCAAGAGTCCTTTACGTGTGTGAAAAGGACAAAATAGTAATGACTGATATTTAGTATATATTGTGTGTGAAATATATACTTGATGATATCCTACTTTTGTGTATTAGTAGATTGATATATATTATGTATTTAAAGATACATGCTGAACTGGTAAGTTAAGTAGTGAAACTTAATTACGAAGCGTAACGTTAGATAGAGAATATCTATTTAGTAATTTAAGTAGTGAAACTTAATTTCAAATGTGGGAAGATAGAAATCGTGATAATTGTTGAAATTTAGTAGTGAAACTAAATGAGAAGTTTTGAAACATAACATAGGTGAAATGTTACTTGAGTATTAATTAACCTTCTCGAGATGTTAATGAAATGGATGTACTGTGTGGGCGATACGAGAACTTAAGTATAGATAAGTTCAGATGATTACTTAGTCCTAGATAGCTTGGTAGATATGGCTAGGTAGGCTAAGTGTAGAACGTTAGGTGTGCACAAAAGATGAGGGGTGAGTAAACTCAAGAGAGTGTACGAGAACCTAACATGTGTAATCAATAACCGCATTTTATATTGTGATAAACACTTGTTAAATATTTTTAAATGTTTTGAGTACTAACTCTTGCTATAAAATATTTTCAAAACCTTTTAGGTGTCCAGCCACAGGGATGCCATGTATGATGATTTCCTTCGAGGGACTCGAAGCTGTAGCACAGTGGATGCTTACATGATTTTGATTAGACGATATCTCTCATTCAGATCTAGTGCAGGATCTCACACTATTCTTGGTATAGACTTGTGGTTCGGTATCAGTCTCAGATGTTTAGTTTGAGACTAGTAGTTGTTCTACTATTATTTTGGGATTTTAGCCGATGGTTTATTCGGTATTACTCTTATTCTTTTGTACTCACACTTTGTTGATTGGGTTATAGTACATGGTTATTTGTATACTTTGTTCCGCATGGTTGATTTATCTATTTTAAGAAAGATAAAATTTGGCACCGGTCTAATCTTTACTTGGGGGATTAGTAATTAAAAAGTTTTCGACAGTGATGCTAAGAATGAACCATTTGAGAAACCTGTTTTAATTTAATAAAGGCCTGATCACCCGATGTTTAATTAGGCGGGGTGTCACAACCACGTGCACCTAGGATCACATATATCCCCATGTTGAACACATCGCCCATACTTGGTATACCATTGGTACTCATACTTCTTTCCGTGTTGGGCATGATCAAGAAAGACACTCTCATAAGATACTAATAAGAGAATCATGCATGATTCACACGTATCACCAAAGAGCATTGTGATTGACCAAATTTTGTCTCGTAACTGGAGGGTCACTTCATGATGGGTGCTGGTCCGGCAGGGCGCAGTTAGCCTAAGCGATATGACTCCCACCTTCCATTGGCCAAGTACCTTCGACTTATATCGAATGGCTCCCCTGCATCGTACCACTTGACTGAAGTCATGACGAGAGGTATATCGCATGGAACTCGTTCACGTATGCCGAGTATATCGAATTCGCTCTCACACGTACCGTCCCCATGAGGTATATAGTGAGGCAATTCACGTACACTCAGGTATATCAAATGGATTTTCCACACGTACCGATTGCCCTCAACATCAAGACGTATATCATGGAAGCCAGGCCAAAGGGGGAACCCTTTCCGATTCACCCAACCAAGCTGCATACCTGTATATAGCTGTCAACCCTATGACACACATGTTAGATTGCCGGTTTCAACTCGAAACTCTGTCGAAATTTTGAGTCGGCCTGCCACCCAAATTTTTGCGCATTTTTAAAACAGGTCAGCCATAGCTTTGCATATGTTACAAAGCCAACTTTTCCAAGCTCGGGTCCCATTCGGCATTTCATTTTTTGCATTTAGGAGAATTTAATACAAGTGAAAACATAATTATAATAATCATGTTGAGACCCGTTTTCCAAAAATATTTCTCCTTTTTTTATCAAAAATCCAAAAATATTTCTCCTTTCTTTACCAAAAATCCAAAAATATTTTGTCTTTCAATCTCAAAAAGAAAAAATGTCAAAAATATTTTCATCCTTTTTTGTCAAAAATAAATCTCATTTTACGCCCTCTCAGGTTGATCGCACGTCCTTGGCCTGGCTCCTTATTGGCTTCAGTCTTCAGTCAAATCACCCCGGAGTTCCGTCCGTTCCCCTGCTACCTCTTCTGATTCTGGTATTCATCCACTTTCCATGGAGAATAATATCGAGTACCAGTTGCGCAGCCAGATCTGACAGCAGTTTTAGCTCAGCTCGTGTCCAAGATTGACAACCTTCAGACTGAGGTCCGAGAGAGGCAACGAAACCAGGTTCTTGTTCCTCAAGATCTCGAGCCCTATTCCCTCGTCTATGGGTCAACCCGAGCCTATCTGGGTTCCCGAAGAATATCACCACGCTCCCTGTGCCCCTCATGTTAATGGGCCGCCGCCTGCCCATCTTCCTATGCCAAACCTTGCCCAGTCTGGGGCTAACTTGCCTTTGGTCATTGATCCAAGAGAGGAAGAGTTGAACAAGGTCAAAGAAGATATCAATATGCTAACTAAGAAGTTCGACCAAGTCAGAATCTCCAAAAATTACATGGATTACACCCACATGTCTCCTTATCCTAAGGCAAGGTTACCCGAGAAGTTCAAGATGCTGAATATTGAGAAATTTAGAGGAAGTGGACCCCCGATTGTCCATCTTTGTAGTTTCCACCATGCTATGACTCTCCTAGGGGCTTCTGAAGAAGTGCTGACCCAATTATTTCAGCAAACTATGAAGGATAGCGCTCTCCGATGGTTTTTGTCTCTCGAGGAGTCCAGAATCCGTAGCTGGGAGGATGTAGCCCGAGAATTCATGTCGCAGTACAAATATAACGAAGAGCTTGATGTCACCCACTGTGATTTAGATCTTCTCAAACAGAAATCTGGGGAATCATTCAGTAACTTCATAGCTCGATGGAGGGAAAAGGCAGCCACTATGACCAATCGGCCATTCGAGGAAGAACAAGTCAACATAGTGAAGAACTTCTTGACCCATGTCCGAGCAACCATGGGAGGACAATACTGTCCCCACTTCCGAGATCTCAGAGAAGCAAGAGTAGAAATTGAGGAAGGTCTTGCTAAAACTGAGGTTGAACCAAAGAAAGTGTCCGGACAGTTCACCCCCAGAAAATATGACAAACCTGCCAGTGCTGCAGTCTCAACCATCAACAACATCTCTCAACCAACCACTTCATAGGCACTAAAAAGCCACCCTGTCCCAGTTTAAAAAGAATACACCGAGCTCCACGCTCCCCTCTCCAGAGTTTATTAGGCCCTGTTAAGCCGAAACCTCATATAACCCTTGGATCCTCATCCATTGCCCAATCCACTTCCAAGAAAAACTTCAAGGCAGTTGCCCATTGTGCCTTTCACCAAACTACTGGTCATACCACCGACCAATGCTTTCACCTCCAAAACGTAATCCAAGGTCTAATTGACCGGGGTACCATTGACCCACCAGCCAATCCTAAGCCAAACACTACTCACAACCCACTCCCAAATCATACCAATGCTATCTTCCTAGAAATGAACCCAGAATTTGATCCCTCAACTCAAATCACACCCATATACTCTCCCAAACCTCTCCAAACTTGACCATAGTTCCTCCTACACCCTGTTAGCCTCACTGATCAGGCACTGTCACTCCTTACCAAAGCATGCATCTCTGTCCGTACCCGTTCTGAAAATGGAGGTATGGAATTATCAGAAGTGTTAAACCAACTCCTAGAGTTCGGGCTGAAATTGCCCTCACAGATGATCATTGATTACCAGAGGTTCAGCACACTGTTCTTGGAAGCACGGAAATGGGTTCGAGAAACAGACAAATGGGTGGTACCCACCGATGAAGTCAGCCTAGATGACGTCGTCCAGATCATGGTAGAATTATTCAGGCAAACCAACGACATTTGCAGTATAACCGAGTTACTTGATACTCTGAAATTACAAGGGCGCCTGGTCCCTTCACCCTTACATATCCCCACAGAATGGTAAGACCTGTATGAAGAAGACATTGAAGTTGTGGAATGCATTGACTTTGCATGGAAAGACAAAGTTATTGCCACCGGATGGGGGGGGGGAGAATTCGAAGATTCGAATGAAGAACAAACTTTTGCGAAAACTGGCCCGGTAGCCAACATGTGTGGGATGATATCATTTGAGGAGATCCTCGGAGAAATAAACAAGGTAGCAGAACAACCCGAGATTGACCAAGAAATAGGGTTCATGTTCTTCCCTTCTTCAGTATATCACATGACCAGATCAGGGAGGCATTACCAGATCCCAAGCTCACTACCAGCCAATGACAAGGGTAAGGGCATTGAAAACCTTCCTATGCTAGGAATGACCCTCGAGGAAAGCAAAATCCTCGATCAACTGAAGAAAACTCAAGCTAACATCACTCTATGGGGGCTTTTCATGTCTTCCCAGCTACACAGAAATGCTTTGATCAAGTTACTCACTCGACCCATAGTTCCTCCCTCTACTACACCAGAAGAAATGATAAATTTAGTTGAATCCTTGACCTCTACCTGAATGCTATCCTTTTTCGAAGAAGAAATCCCCAGAATTGGGCCAAACCACAATCATGCACTCAACATCTCCGTCGAAGTTATGGGGAAAATCGTACCACTCTCTCTTAGTGATAATGGACCCGCCTTGAATGTCTGCCCATTAAGAACCTTCAAATGCTTAGGGCTGAAAGAAAGTAACTTCGCTCCAACTTTCGCTGCTGTACGTGCCTATGATAATACCCGTCGGGAGGTGATGGGATCCATAAAACTTGTAATAGGGGCTGGCTCTATAAACCCCATCGTTGAATTCCAAGTTATTGACATCCCAACTTGTTTCAACCTGTTGCTCGGATGACCTTAGCTCCACAGTATCAAGGGTGTATCTTCCTCATTCCATAAAAAATTAAAGTTCTTCACTGACAAACGAGTCATCACCATTTTGGGCAACGACGATAATGCCGAGGGTGCAAGTACCAGTAGTCTGATCCTTAAGATACGGCATGGGTCAAATGATATGCTCCTATCAGGATTTCGAGTTGAGCCACTCCTATGCCCGATAGGGGACAATTTCAAAGAAAGGGTTTGTTCAGAATACAACCCTCATGGCAATGTCAATGTAATTCAGATGATCAAAAACATGCACTTCATGCCCGGACTGGGGCTAGGACAAAGACAGCAAGGGAACTTGATCCCATTAAACTGAAGAAAGCTTTCCCTCCTTATGGTTTGGGGTATCAACCATCAGAATAAGAGCTCAGAATGATCTGCCAGTCTCGACCAAAGAGAAGACTAGACTACATCCAGACCATCTCAGGTGACTCCTTGAATGGATGATTCATCAAAGAGGGCGAGGATTTCCCCTTTTGCGGCTTTTTCAGAACCATGGTATGACCATACAGATAAAAAGATGAAACCCGAAATGGAGATCTTTTTCCAAGACAACTACCCATGGACCGAAAGTTCCCAACACCATGTACAACCTCTCATTAAAGATACCAAAGAGACTGAGGAAAGTGACTTCGAGGACTCGTTCAACTTACAGACACTGGGGTTGACACTCTGCATGGTTCGTTCAGGCACTACATCACTGGATCCATCCCACCTGATTAAAGCTGCTTATAAACCTATCCTTAACTGGCATGCTGTGCCGGTTCTACCCATTGAAATCCCACCTAACCCCAATGTTTACCCCATTTCTTCTTCTGTTGTCTATCCTTTATCAAATGTAATTGAGACATCTTTTGATGAGGTTCTCAATGCTGTTTTTCCTGTCAATGAAATAAATGAAGATTTTGAGTATCTTGTTGTGCCTTACATTAATTGTTTAAATTCTAATCAAACTTTTGATGATGACGATTTTACAAATGAATAATTCTTAACTGATCTAAATACGGTTAATAACAAATAACATAACCGCGTTCAAGTTAATGAAGAAGAGACTATTATTGTTAACCTCGGTTCTAGTAGCCAAATGCGCGAGATTAGGATATGGGCTACCCTCGACGAGCATGAGCGTGCACAACTAGAAGAATTATTAAAGGAATTCGTGGATGTCTTCATATGGTCCTACGATGATATGCCGCATTGATCCTGAAATTGCTCAGCATGAGATCCCCACTCTTCCAGATTACAAGCCGGTTAAACAAAATCTGAGAAATCTCCACACTGAGTGGTCGCTCAAAGTTAAAGAAGAGGTGGTCAAACAACTGAACGTGGGCTTCATTCATGTGATCAAATATCCCACATGGCTAGCCAACATAGTGCCTGTGCCGAAATCAGGAGGGAAAGTTCAGATGTGTGTAGATTATTGGGACTTGAATAAAGCCTCTCCAAAGGATGATTACCTGCTACCCAATATCGATATGATTGTGGACAACGTAACCAGTCATGCTCTCAAGTCATTTTTCGACGGGTTTGTCGAATAGAACCAAATCAAAATGCACCCAGATCATCAAGAAAAAACCGTGTTCATTATCGCATGGGGAACCTTTTGCTATAGTGTTATGCCATTTGGTCTTAAGAATGCTGGGGTTACCTACCAGAGGGCTGCCATAACCATCCTGCATGATCTGATTCACAAAGAAGTCGAGGTCTATGTGGATGATATGATTATCAAATCCAAAACTAGATAAGGTCATGTTCCTGCTCTCTGAAAGTTCTTCGAATGATTGTGACGGTATCAGATGAGACTCAATCCACATAAATGTGTCTTCGGCGTTACAAAGCAAAAACTCTTGGGATTTGTGGTCAGTGAAAAAAGGATAGAAGCAGATCCTGCCAAGCTAAAAGCCATACTTGAGATGCCACCTCCCCGAACGAAGAAAGAGGTCCGAGGTTTCCTTGGGAAATTGCAATACATTAACCGGTTAATCGACCAGCTCACCTCCATTTGTGAACCAATTTTCAAACTCCTCCGAAAGAATTCAACAAAAGTTTTGAACGAGGCCTGCCAATAATCCTTCGATCGAATCAAATAATACCTGACTTAAACTTCGGTACTCATGCCAGCACAACTTGGCCTCCCCTTGCTCCTATACCTAACCATAACCGACACTGCAGCTAGAGCTTTGCTAGCCCAATACCTTAAACATTCCCGCAAAGAAAGAGCCATCTATTATGCCAGTCGTAAATTGGCCGGGTACGAAGTCAACTACACCGCTTTGGAAAAAGCATGCGTCGCGCTTGTTTGGGTCACCAAAAGTTATGACACTATATGCTCGCCTACCCCATTAAACTTGTATCCTGGATGGACCCCATCAAGTACCTTCTTGAGAAACCCACCTTATCCAGCCTAATGGATCGATAGTTGATGCTCTTAGCCGAGTTTGATATCATGTACGTCACACAAAAATCCATGAAAGGAATATCCATCTCTGACTACCTCGCTGACTCCCCCAGGGAAGAGGCTGATGACTGGGTCTCCGAATTACCAGATGAAAACATCTTCTATGCTGCTCAGGATGACCTTTGATGGCAAATGTTCTTTGATGGCGCAGCCAACAAAAAGGGATATGGCATTGGGATACTTTTGATCGCCCCACATGACTACCACACTCCTATCGCCATCAAATTGGATTTTCCCTGCACCAACAACATGACTGAATACGAGGTGTGTATGGTAGGTGTCAAAGTTGCTCTCAAGAAAGGTATCTAATGCCTAGATGTCTATGGGGATTCTGGCCTCATCATTGGTCAGGTGCTCAAAAAATGGAAAGTCAAGGATGAAAAACTCCAACCCTTCCATGCCCACCTAGAAGAACTAGCCTCCAAATTCCAAGACATCACCTTCCACTACCTACCTCGAGCAAAGAATAACCTAGACGATGCCCTTGATACCTTAGCCTCCATGGTCGACATACCCAAAGGAATAACAATGGACCCATTCCTGGTCCAAAAGAAAGATAAACCAACCCATTGCTACCACATTGAGCTCATCACCAAAGAAGATCCCGAGCTAGACAACTACTGGTATTATGATATCTGGCGCCTCCTCAAGTATGGTAAGTATCCCTAGGTTTCCAACAAGAAAGACTGAGAAACCCTCCGGAGACTGGCCACCTAATACATCATCTGTCACAAAGCACTTCCTAAAAGAAACTTCTATGGAACCCATCTACACTGCATCGCAGGGGCTGCCATTGAAGAGGTAATGCAGAGAATCCACAACGGGGAATGCGAGCCCCACATGAATGGTCACATACTTGCCAAGAAGATCATACGATAAGGCTACTACTGGACCACCATGATCCAGGATTGCACCGCCTATGTCCGAAAATGCTTCAAATGCCAACAGTTCTCCAATCTTCAACAGTTGCCTCCATGAGAATTATACAACATGACTTCTCCCTGGCTGTTCTCCACCTGGGGCATCGACATTATAGGGAGGTTACACCCAAGGCCTCTAACGGGCATGAGTTCATCCTGATTGCCATTGATTACTTCACCAAATGGGTCGAAGCCGAGTCATACGTAGTCCTGAACGCCAAGAAAGTGGCCAAATTCATCAAGAAAAACATCATCTGTCGATATGGGGTCCCGTACAAGCTAGTGCCAGATAACGGGTTGCATTTCAAGGCAGAAGTCATAAAGGTGGTTAACGAGTATGGGATTCATAGACAAAAATCTTCTCCCTACTGACCTCAAACCAATGGTGCAGTCGAAGCCGCTAATAAGAACCTCAGAGCCATCATCAGCATGATGATCGAAAGTTATCGAGATTGGACCGGTCGAATCCCATACACCCTCTGGGGATATCGAACCTCAATCCGAACCTCTATTGGGGCTACCCCTTACTCTCTAGTCTATGGTATGGAAGCAGTCCTACCCGTGGAGCTAGAAATACCCTCATTACGCGTCATGCTTGAAATTAAGTTCAGTGAGGAGGACTGGTATCAAAGCCGCCTCGACGATCTGTCACTCTTGGACGAAAGGAGGCTGAAGGAATTGTATCACATACAAGGATACCATCGCCGAATAACATATTCATTCAATAAGAGAGTCAAGGACCGAAGGGTCCAAGAAAGGGATTTATCCCTCAAAGAAATAATATAGCCCATCTAGGACCCCAGAGGGAAATTCAAGCCCAATTGGAGCGGCCCATACATTGTCAAGAAGATCTTATCCAGCGGTGCCGCCATGCTCACCGACTTAGACGGAGAAGAAATGGCTCGTCCAGTCAACCTGGACTGTCTCAAGAAATTTTACCCCTAGTTCTAAATCTCGGTGCGCTACGACTCTTCTCATCTCCCTTCTATTCTAAAAAAAAGAAAAAAAAGAAAATCTCTTCATTTCCCTCTACCCAGAACTACGTGGGCATGATCCTCTGTATAAAAAATCATTCCCAGAAAAATTGAAAATTTTCAAACCCCCCTAGAGGTACGTAGGCAGCTTATACATCTTACATGAGCAAGACCCCTTATTTTTCACAAAAACTATTCTTTTCTTATCTCCGAGAATGACAGTTCACTTTAACATATACTTGAACATAAGGATTATGCATGCCTTAATGATCGGTATAGATAACTGAAAATACAAATTTCATCAAAAGGCACCACAGGATGATCAAAAACTTGTTTATTTCATTAATAAGAAATTACAGTGCAACTACATAAAGGAACGGATAACTCCCTTCCCCCTACCTTCCTAAGAAGCCAAATAAAAAACCAAACTTATTTCTCGGTACAAAATAAACTCTTCAGGAGTCCTACCCACAGCTACCAGAGGAGCCCGCTCCATCATCGTTATCTACATCCTGGGGTCCCCAAACTTCCCCTGCCTGAATGAAGTGCCGTAGACGCTCCAAGGAATGATAAGCTCGAACCAATCTCAGAAAAACTACCACACCTCCTTCCATGGTATCAGATAAGGCAAGCCATCTTTGTCCAGTCTCCACCTCCAACATCTTGCTAACTACTCTCCTCCACAACCACTTCATATAATCCCCAGGGGTGTGCCAAACTCTCCCAGCAGACTTAAAGGGACGGGTCGACGAACGTCGACTCTCCCATAAAGAGTCATGCCTCATGCTCAGACGCTCTGTCAAATCTTCTATCGGAAAGAAGTCTAGTGTTCGAGGTGGCACGATCTGCTCCCAGCCAAATTAGCACAGAAGCCGCTAAAGGAAATATAAAGAGGTCTGTTTGAGAGCAACCATCCGAACATACGGGTATTCTCCCAGTTCCAGAATAGGTAGCAACTGACCCCACCAAGGTACTGACCAGTACAGATTTAGATCCTCATGCTCCACATATCCAGGCCAACACTGATGAAATGGCGTGAAAAAAATTGGGTACAGCCGACAAAGGGTATTTCGAAGGAGTCACCAGGAGGAATCTTTCAGACAACCACATGAATAGCATCATAGGGCTACCCCTCAGAAAGTCAGAACGACCTTCTCGCCAGGCATCAAAGCCATTCAAAGTCTCCTCCAGTATCCCCGCCGCAGGATTGCGATGGTAAGACATCCATGAGGTAATAGTTGCAAGTTGTGGGTCCACCAGCATCTCCCCGGTCACTAGCAGCAATTTTGAAACTAAGCCTAGAACGATAACTCTAGCGTATCCAGCATCACCAACCTCCTGCAAATGCACAGACTGCAACACCGCCGAAAGAGAAATCATACCTCTAGCCACCAATGATCTGGCCACTGAGGACAAAACATAAAGAAGCCCGACCAACAACTCCCGAGGAGAACGGGAAAAGCTCAGGCAGAGGTCGGACAGACTTCTTCCAAGCCAAAGAGGAATACATGGTCTTCGGGGTACCAGAATTATATTATCGCCATCAGCATGTTCCACTCTATGGGTCGATTACGCCATAAAGAAGCTCGACGCATGTTGTAAGCATCATACACTACACCAAAAACAGTAATTTGACACACCTTAATATTAAAAATTTGGCACAGTTTAAAACAGTGCCAAATTCTGGCACGGTTTAATGATAATTTGGCACACTTTAAAACAGTGCCAAAATTTGGCACTGTTTTTAAGTGTGCCAAAATTGAGTACACTTACTAAAATATAAAATGCTATAAAAAAATTACACTTCCTCACCCTTGAGGCTTCCCGCTCAAACCCAAGCCTTCGTCTCTCCCGCTCTCTCACGCAGGCACTCAGGTAATCGTTTATTGTGATTTCTTCATTCCTTCTTCTTGGATTTTTGTTTTCCTTGCATGATTTTCTGATTAATATTGATTGAAATCATAAATGAGATTTTGTAGAAAATCTAGGGTTTTGTTATGCACTTTGAACGATTTAGACGACTTCTCTCCCAATACTAGACTTTGATATTAAGCGAATATATATATTAATCTGTCTTGGTTTGATGAAAAAGGAAACCAACCAAATCTCTTGGTTGAATGAAAAAAGAAACCAATCGAATCAGATCTAACCTCCTATAAAAAGGATGCAATACCCAAATCGGGTTTACCCCCTTTCTAGGTTTTAGGAATTTTAATAATTTTTTAGGCTTTACTGGTTATTGGGTGTCAATTAGTGTAGGTAGGATTTGTTCACGTGGGTGATGTTTTGTATTGGATATAAATGGTTTTTCAAGGGTTCGGGGTTAGCTTGGTTGAAGAACTGAATTATTGTTCATAGGTGTTCTTGCTTAGAAATTCTAGGGTTTGGGTTTTGATCTTTCCCAACTGGTAACAAATGATTTTTGGTGTTTCTCTTTCTAGCTACGAATTTGAGCATATGGTCGTGGCCTTTTGAATAGACTCGGGACTTCCCCCCTTTTACCAATTTAATTTGGCCATAACTTCTTTGTCTATCATTGATTTCCAATTTTTGTTGTCACAGTCATTTTGTCTTGTGAACTTTGATATTTGGATATGTTTATTTGTGAATGAAGGTTGCAACCAATTACCTTTTAACTTATGAGATTATTGATATGCACTAACTTTATTTGTATATGAGATTGTTGATATGCATTAACTTTATGTTTTGGTGGCTTACATCTTTTACACCGCTCCCAGGTTATAGATGACTCATTCAAGGTACCAAAAGACTTAAAAAAAAAATTCACGGTGAGAAAATATACTCACTGATCCCATTTCTCAAATATTTAAGTAGGGTGATCTAATTATGTAATTATAACTATGAATGGAGGTTCTGCTGATTGTTTAGATATCTCCCTCTTCTCTGTTTTTACATTTTTTACTTAGGTTGCTTATTTTTTCCTTCGGTTTAATATAATAGCTTTTTAAGAGATCAGTAAGTTTTAATTAATTATATTATTTCATTCCATTTAAATTGTTGGCTCAACTTTACAACTTTACAATCATGGTGTTTGATATATTGCCAAAAGGATGTGTCGCCCAAAAAATCATATTTCTCCTTTAACCTTTGAGAGGTAGATTTACAAAACAAGAGGTTTTAGGATGTATTACTATGAATTAAGTAATAGTTTGAGGTACATACAATTAGGCATACTTGAATGGTCGTTTTGGTAGAAGTGTTTTTTGAATTGTGTTAGTTTCATTATAACAATGCCACCCAAGCTTATAGGTGGAAATTTATGTTTTGGCCTCCCGCCACACAACATTGCACGATACGATTATAACAATTCATAGATGACACACAACGCATGACATAGACAAGTATATCGTGTTTGTCCTAAGAAACCCCAACACAAACACACATCTTGAGTGTATTTGACAAAAAATCCTATGAAGTTTTATTTCAATATTCCGGACGCTCAAGTAGTTTAATTTTCCTAATTAACTAATATCAAGCTCCTAATCTTTGTATTTTTCACCCACATTATGATGATATTTATGAGGGTGTGACAAGTACCGATTTATTTTTCTCTCCTTCAAATGATGATTGCTTAATCCAATATATTTTTCTCTCCTTCAAATGATGATTGCTTAATCCAATATATAATGCTTTTTTATTTTCCCTTATTTCATACTTTATTATGTTTTAGTGCTTTTACAAAATATATGATTTGAAATTTACTTATATTATCATGAGAGTTAATGTCCATATGTACTTCAAAGTCACTATGACATATTGGGCATAATGCATTGTGTAGATTACAATGTAACATGTTATTGTACACACAATGGTGCTTATCCCCCCACACACCCACACCTATAACCCGATTAATTGTGTTTTTTCAGATATTTATGTTTATGCGTCACATTAAGTAGTATCAGTCTCTCTTGTAATTTGGGATGTGTATTTTATTGAAACTAAGGACTTATGAACTTGATAAGACTTTCTATGTCGAAAAGACAAATGTCCCCGTCACCTGTATAATTTTCAATAGTTAATACTATTTATCTTTTGTCAAATGTGCAATCTTTATCATGGAGTGTTCACTCCAATTATTTGTGAAGACTTGACTATTTATACGTTGTTTATGTTGAATGTTATGTTTGGATATTAATAGGCAACTCCATAGGAAAATTTATCAGATAAACAAATTAAGGCTCTCATAAATTAAACAAAGTGAACATAAGATGGTGGGACATAAGTTGTGGAAGCAAAGGCTAGAAAGGGATCAACTTTGGAATGTTTTTGTTTGATAAGGTATATGACAGTTGATTAATGGTCGAATCATATATATATTTGTTGCTTAAAATTTATATTCCTTAAATATAAACAGCCTTACAAAATGACTCCTTGAACCTTATTATAAACGTGTGACTTGGAGTCATCATATGCTCATTACTCATCTAAGATGCCCTCTTCAACACAGTTTGTAGGAGGTTCTTGAATAATTTCTTGAACAGGTTCCTTAAAATTTTGAGATTTCATCTTGAGTGAACCATGCTTTCTGGCAGATGGGAAAACACATTCAGTATCCTACTTTGTACATTGCGATTAGGAAAGAATAAAATGCTCTGTTTGCATCAAGTAACTGCAATCAATCAATCAGACTAAAAATTCATTATTGATATCCTTAATTGTGCCTTATAAATTGTGCCTTTTAATCCATTCTAATGTCATGCATGTGGAATCAATCAGACTGAAAATTCATTATTGATATCCTTAATTATAGGATTAATAAGATCCCTTAGAAATTTATGCTTCCGATCAAGCCATCTAACATTATAGATATCCTTATTCTTATATAAAATCAGACAGAAAATTCGTTGTTGATATCCTTAATCAGACTGAAAATTCTAATGGCAGCATGAAGGGCGTGTCTAGACTGTTTTGATGAAATGGGATTGGGAAAGCCTCTTGAGGTAATGGATCTTTTACTTAAAATTATACGGTATCTTCAACAATGTCTATGTTATTCTGCATGATACTTTCTATAAGCTTATTACCTTGTCACTTTTTACGGTGATAAAGGATGGGAAAGGAGGTCAACTATATGATTATTATACTTTCTATAAACTCACTAAACATGTTGTTAATTTGAAATTGCATTTTTGCTAAGTTATCCATTTGGCAACGAACTTGTACGTTCTTTTATTCTGCTTACTGGTATGATTCCAAATGTAGAGAAACTTCATATTCATCATATTTAGATACATGATGATTGTGAAGGTTTCTGACACTGGTGGTGAAGCTTGGGTTTCTATTTTTAATGATCAAGCAGATGGACTAATTCGATGCATAATAGATGAGCTTGATAAGATGAAATCAGAAGTCAACCATACATCCAATTAAAACTCAAATCCTTTGTCTACTATGATTACATACATATTCATCATGTTGTTCAGTATTCTCGTTCTGTAATATGTTTCTCTTATAGTAACTAGTTTTTTATTTTCTTTTTCTATCTGAGGATTTTGGTAGTTTGGATGGAAAATCAATTCATGAGCATAAAAGGTATATGCTGTTCTTTTACTTTCTCAGATTTTTTAAATAAAAATGATGTCTTCTATTGGATAGGTCCTAAAAAATGTTTCCCTTGATGTTGTAGCATTGGGAAGGAATTAAGAACAAGGAGAGTTGTTGAATCTCAATCTTCGACAATGAAGAAGTTTGTTCCTAGAGCACGTCAAACTACAAATAGGTTTGAATACATGATAAACTGTGCTTTCATCTCAAATTTCAGATCTGAATCGCTTATTATCCCTTCGTTTATATTTTCAGTATTTCACGAAATTGGAGGAAAAAATTCATGCTAAGGAGGTTGAGATGAGTCAAATCCACGTGAAAACACAGGTAATTCATGTCGTTCTATATATCCATTGCTTTGTTTAATTATTGGTGTTGAGCAAATGTTATTGTTGATACCAAATTTAGTCTGCTAACGTGGATCAATTATATGGAGACACTTGTCAATCTACATGGCACCCACAAACACTTTTTGAACAACATACTGACTCCGAAGAGCTTAATCTCCCCGACCAACTCAGGCGCTCCGAGCAACAAGTGTTCTCCGAGGAACTTCATTGTACCGAGCAACTTATGTATGCCGACCTACTTAGGCGATCCGAGCAGCTTAGGCGGTCCGAGCTACATAGAGTACATAACACTCACACCAGGATAATCAAGAAGACGACGGCGCATTAAATGCTCATTATTATCATACAGGTGTACATGTCTACTAGAGAACAACGCATTGTACTTTCATTTGTACAGCCTCAAGGCTATAAATACTTTATAACCTCCTCATCATGGGGGACTCGGGATTTCTTGGTAAAACCCATTATCGAGAATTCCAAACAAATAGTCAGCAATAACAAAAACAGTGGACGTAGGACATTCTTTCAAGGCTGAACCACTTTAAAAATAGTTTGTCTTGTTTATTTTATCTATGATTGACTAATTAGAGATAATCTAATTTTTTACATCAACAGATTGGCGCCGTCTGTGGAAAACAACTGTAATTATCATTTTTCACCAAAACCATTTATCGTCAATGGCTGATCATCCAGAATCCAGTAATCGAAACGCTGGGATTCCTTCAAATCCATATACTCCTCCAAATGTCCAAGATCTGACTGGAATAATGGCTAATTTAGCCCAGGGCCGACGGACATGCAAGAGACCATGCGACAACTCATGCAAACTATACAAGGTGGAACGATGACCCAGTCAGGACAGCGAAGCATTTAGAAAAATACCCGGTTACCTTCTTCGCGAACTAGGCGAACGTTATTCTCAGAGGAATCTCGATCCAGACGTACCGATTCATATCGAACTGAAAGATCTCATGATCCTTCTTATCAGCCTGGATGGACTTCCTCGGTACGAGCTACAAACACTCAACAAAACATCACTCTATCTTCGGAAAGGACAAGTGCTCTTGAAAGGTTGAGTAGAGTCTCTCCTTTTGATCGTTTGGGTCCTAGGAGGAATAGAAGTCCCCCTAGGATTGTACCGAGGAACTCTCAACGACCATCTGATTTAAAGGAAGGCTC
Source organism: Sambucus nigra (assembly GCA_949130495.1). NCBI lineage: Eukaryota > Viridiplantae > Streptophyta > Magnoliopsida > Dipsacales > Adoxaceae > Sambucus > Sambucus nigra. The sequence continues at coordinate 676,415,463 of OX422208.1, read as the reverse complement.
TGCCCAATCACGACCAGCTGCTCGTCATGAAAGATCTCAAGAGGCAAATTCAACATGATCAGTTGCTCGAACCAATAGGATCGAGGAAGGAACCGATGCTTGGAAGGGCTCAATTCAAAGGTTGGAGGATAGATTAGGGGAGATGGCCAAAACCAAGAATCCTCTACAAAGGACTTTTGTCCGAGTCGTACAAGAGATTGTGGACTTTCCCACACCATCAAAATTCAAAGCCCCAGTAGTAACTCCAAAATACGATGGAAAAACTGATCCTTTTCTCCACATAGAACAATACCAAGCTGCTGCTGATATCTATGCAGTTCCAGATGAGATGAGATGCAGGGCATTTTCAGGAACTCTTACCGGATCTGCTCAAATATGGTATAACAATCTTCCTCGGGGAAAGATTGCTACATTCTTTCAACTAGCCGAGCTCTTTATTAGAAATTTCTATTTTGGAGCAAAACCTGTTAAATGAGTAGCACACTTGTTGAGTGTTAGACAAAAGACAGGTGAAAGTACCAGAGATTACATTACTCGTTTCAATAACGAGAAACTGGAAGTAATTGACTATGAGGAGAAAACTGCGATCACTGCCTTAATGAGTGGACTGTTGCCCAATAAATTGTATTACACTTTGGCCAAAGATCCGCCCAGGACCATGGCAGAACTGATGGCAAAAGCAGCCAAAATCATGAATACCGAGGAAGCTATGGCTGCAAAGAAGAATATGGACACTAAGGAGACCAAAGTTGAGGCCGATAAGGTTGAGAAGAAGGAGCAGAAGAATAATGGTGGCAACAAACAATCAAAAGAAAAGCAAGCATTGGAACAATTGAAGAAATTTGGAAATTATACTCCTTTGAAAGTAGATATAAACCACATTCTGGAAGAAATCAAGAACAACGAGGAGCTAAATTGGCCTGAAAAATGAAGGCAGATCCTGAGAAGAGGAATAAGTCCAAATATTGCGAGTTCCATAAGGACCATGGTCACATGACCAAAAACTGCATAGCCCTCCAGAACAAAATTGAAGCACTCATTAGACGAGGAAAATTGACCAAGTATGTTGATCGTCAAAGCGGAGGTCGAACCAATGAATGAGGAAAGCAAAGGTCCAAATCTCCTCTTCGGGCAAAGGACGACAAGAAAAGAGACCATGAAGATGATCCCGAAGATGACCCCGATCTCCCCAAAAGACCAAGATAACCAGAACGTGAAGTATTTTCAATTCGTTTTGGATCTTTTGATTGCAATGTTATTACAGGTGGAGATGCAGGAGGTGGAGACCTTACTGCAGAGAGGAAAGCTTACCTCAATGAGGCTCAAGATTCTTCATACATTCAACGAATAAATCTAGCTGAGGATGATCGCTCGAGGAAGTTGAACAAAGATAAACTGGTCATCGGTTTCTCTAAGAATGACCTCGCAGGTGTGCTATGTCCTCATAATGATCCATTGGTGATCAAAATGAGGATGAAGGAAGTAATGATCTCAAGAGTACTGGTGGACAATGGTAGCTCGGCGAACATCATGTTCTACTCATGCTTTGACAGCTTAAATCTAAAGTTGTCTCAATTGGAGCCTTATCACAGGCCCCTCCTCAGTTTTACTGGCGAGAAAGTTTTTCCACCGAGGACAATCAAGTTGGATATGTTCATTGGTACATGGCCTGCTTATCGAACAGAAAGAGTGCACTTTTTTCGTGATGGATAAGAATGTCCAATCAGCTTACAATATCATCATGGGAAGGGTAGGTTTGAAGAAGTTCGAAGCAGTACCATCTACTGTACATCAATGCCTAAAATTTCCAACCAATTTTGGAGTAAGAATTGTGAAGGGTGACCAAAAAGTAGCTCGGGAATGCTACTATTTATCTGCCGAGCAGGAAGAACTGGAGGAATCTAAGAAAAAGACTACTACCTATCAAGTGGATGAAGGTGCAGAGATTGAAACATTAGTTCCTAGAGATGAGTCGCAGCTCGTAAAAGGCCAGGTGGTGGAAGCAACTGAAAATGTCATTCTGGACGATGAGCACCCGAAACGAACAACTCAAGTCGGTTCATCGTTGGATGCCTCACTAAAATAGGAATTGATAGCCTTCCTTAAAAGTAGAAAACAAACTTTTGCATGGAGCCACGAAGACATGTCAGGGATAGACCCAGCCTTCCTATGTCATGAGCTCAATGTAAACAAGGAAATCAAGCCAGTAAAGCAACGACGAAGAGTGTTCAGCCCTGAAAAGAACCAAGCTATACATGAAGAGGTCGAGAAGCTTTAAAAAGCCTGCTTTATTGAAGATGTCAAATATCCTGATTGGTTAGCTAATGTGGTGATGGTGAAGAAGAAGAATAACAAGTGGAGGATGTGTGTTGATTTCACTGACCTTAACAAGGCATGCCCAAAGGATCATTTTCTTTTGCCTCGAATTGATCAATTAGTGGATGCTACCTCGGGACACGAGTTGTTGAGCTTCATGGATGCTTATTCTGGTTACAACCAGATTAAAATGAAACCTGAAGACAGGGAGAGTACCTCTTTTATCACCCCTAGGGGAACTTATTGTTATAATGTTATGCCTTTTGGATTGAAAAATGCAGGTGCAACATATCAGCGGTTGATGAACAAGGTGTTTGAAGAGAAAATCAATCACAATTTGGAAGTTTATGTTGACGATATGCTAACGAAGAGCAAGAAATCTGTTGATCATCTAATTGACCTAGGCCAGACCTTTGATCAACTAGATAGATATCAAATGAAGTTGAACCCTACCAAGTGCATATTCGGAGTACGAGAAGGCATGTTTCTCGGGTATATTGTCAATCAACGAGGTATTGAAGCAAACCCTGAAAAGATCAAGGATCTATTGGGGCTACGATCTCCAACGACGAAGAAGGAAATGCAAAGTCTCACAGGGCGAGTTGCAGCACTTAATAGATTTGTGTCATGAGCAACTGATAGATGTCTCCCATTCTTCAAAAAACTCCGAAAAACGTTTGAATGGAATGATGAATGCGATAAGGCTTTTCAAGAGTTGAGGAAATACCTGGGAGGACCTCCACTGTTTTCCAGACCAGTGATGGGAGAAGATTGTACTTGTATCAGGCGGTTTCGGAGAATACAGTTAGCTCGGTATTAATAAGAATGGAGGATGGAGTGCAAAAACCAATTTATTACACTAGCAAGGCCTTTCAAGGAGCAGAGATCAGATATCCAAGGCTGGAAAAGTTGGCACTAGCGTTGATCGAAGCGAGTAGAAGAATGAGGCCGTACTTCCAAGCTCACACCATAGTCGTGTATAATGATATGCTGTTAAGGCAAGCTCTTCATAAACCAGAAAAATCAGGGAGATTAATGTACTGGGCAGTAGAAATTGGTGAATATGACATAGTTTATAAACCCAGATAGTCGCTTAAAGGGCAGGTAGTGGCAGATTTTATCACAGAATTCACCTATCCTGACACCTTTTAAGAGCAAAAGTTGAGTACCGACCAGCCTGTGGATGTTACAGGATCATCAAATTTAAACACCGACCAACTTAAGTCGGCTGACGAGGAAGAGAAGATGGTCGGCAAGCACCAAGAAGTGCTAGAGGAGGATATAAATAAGCAACAAATATTCCATCGAGGAACTTTATCCGATCAAAAATTTAAGGATGAAGTAACTATATGGAATCTATATGTAGATGGCTCATCTTTCACTACAGGCTGTGGGGCAGGGATTGTTCTAAACAGCCCGGATGAGATCGATGTGGAGTATGCTCTGCGATTTCAATTCAAGGCTTCTAATAATGAAGCTGAATATGAAGCTATGATTGCAGGTCTTAGTTTAGCAAAAATAATGGGAGCAGAGCAGGTCATTGTATTCAGTGACTCACAATTGATCGTAAATTAAATGCTGGGGATATACGCAACAAAAGGAGAATTAATGATCAAGTATCATGTAAAAGCAATGGAAATTGTATCGAGATTTAACGCAGTGAAGTTAATTAGAACACCAAGATTGGAGAATGCAAGAGCAGATGCCTTAGCTTAGTTAGCCTCAGCCACACGCACCGAGCTACGAAGAACAATCTCAATAGAAATTTTGGCTAGCAGGAGCACAGACGAAGATCTGGTCATGAACTTTATTGCTCTTAATTTAGGACCATCTTGGATGGATCCCATCAGGGCCTATATTGAGGAGGAGGTATTACCAACTGATAAACTCACAGCCAAGAAATTAAAGTTTAAAGCTGCTCGTTATGTATTGACTAATGGCATTTTATACAGACGAGGAATTATAGCAGGTTTGTAAAGATGTGTCCACCCCTCCGAGGTGAAAAACTTGATTGAAGAGGTCCATGAAGGGTCTTGCGGAGCCCATGTAGCAGGTCAGACACTCTTGCAAAGAATGACAATGCAAGGGTATTACTGGCTGACGATGAGAGCTGATTGTGTAGCTTATGCCAAGAAATGTGATAAATGTCAACGTTTCTCCTCTATTCGAAGAACTCCTCAAGCATTGCTAACACCCATCACGTCTCCTTGGCCATTCGCCATATGGGGAATAGACTTGGTCGGGCCGCTTCCAACGACCCAAGGAAGATTTAAATACCTCATGGTCGCTATGGATATGACAAGGTGTATCAATTTATTTGGAAGAATATCATTTGTAGATATGGTCTTCCCCATGCATTCATCACATATCATGGAACTCAGTTTGACAACGAGGAATTCACTGCGTATTGTCATCAGTCAAACATATTGAAGACCCACTCTGCACCAGGCCATCCCCAGAGCAATGGACAAACTGAGGTGACGAACAGAACGCTACTGAACGATTTAAAGAAACGACTGGATGATGCGAAGGCAAATTGGATCAACGAGCTACCTTCTGTGCTGTGGGCTTGTCGTACTACACCGCAAGTAGCAATAGGAGAATCTCCATACATGTTGGCATTTGGAAGTAAAGCTGTTATACCTGCCGAGTTAGGCCTCCCCACACACAGGGTGCTGAATTTCAATTCTCCTACCAGTGACTTGATGAGGCGATTAGATCTAGATATGCTCGAGGAAGTTAGAGAAGAAGCAGCAATCAGGAATGCTGCATACCAATAACGAACAACTCTGTTTTACAACAAGAGGGTAAAGAAGTGAGATTTAAAGGAAGGAGACTATGTGCTAAAGAAAGTAATTCAAAAGCACAATAAGAAGGAAGCTAACTGGCATGGACCCTACAGAGCAACAGAGGTTGTTCGACCAGGAACATACATGATTGAAACCTTGGAGGGAGAAGAATTTAAGAATGCGTGGAATGCATAGCATCTACGCAAGTATTATCAATAGTTGGGGATTCCTATGTAAATGAAGTTTTCTTCAGTATGATTCCTCGATCCTATTGTTGAATGTTTTACCCAGTTCTCCCTTTTTGTTAAATTTTTTTCGGAGTATTAGTGCTACACACTATGCATCAAGTTCAAAATGTTCAGAACAAATATCCACCAACTCCGATTGGTCGGCAAATCAATCTCCTCCAACTCCGGTTGGTCGGGAACAAATATCCACCAACTTCGGTTGGTCGGCTAATTAATCTCCTTCAACTCCGGTTGGTCGAGAACAAATATCCACCAACTCCGGTTGGTTGGAAAATCAATCTCCTCCAACTCCGGTTGGTCAGGAATAAATATCTACCAACTTCGATTGGTCGACAAATCAATCTCCTCCAACTCCGGTTGGTCGGGAACAAATATCCACCAACTTCGGTTGGTCGGGAACAAATATCCACCAACTCCGGTTGGTCGGAAAATCCATCTCCTCCAACTCCGGTTGGTCGGGAACAAATATCTACTAACTCCGGTTGGTCGACAAATCAATCTCCTCTAATTACGGTTGGTCGGGAACAAATATCCACCAACTCCGGTTGGTCGACAAATCAATCTCCACCAACTCCGGTTGGTCGGGAACAAATATCCGCCAACTCCGGTTGGTCGGTAAATCAATTGCAATCAACTTCGTTTAGTTAAACAAAGTAGGATCATGGGATGTAAGTCGTTTCATTGCTTGGAATCAAAGAGTGATAAGTCACTATAATCAAAAAATAAAATAGAATGGCATATCAAAATACCACCAACTCTAAGTTGGTCGGGAAGCAAAATATCGCCAACTCCGGTTGGTCGTCAAATAATTATCACCAACTCCGGTTGGTCAACAATGAATTTTCACTAACTCCGGTTGGTCGGCAATTTAAAATAACACCGGACATTTTTTTATCTTTTTACAGATTTAAACACACATTCATCAGTGAATAAAATAGATGTTTTATAAAATATTTCCAAGACAATGACAATCAAGATTGCAGAGAAAACTAAAAGTTTCTTCATTAAAATTAGAACAAATTACATAGAGTATAAATTACATATTACATGAGATATCAATTGAGCAAATCATACTCTATATGTTTCTTTCCCTCTGCCTTTGAAACAGGTTCTACTCCAGCAGGGGGATCGTCTAAGGTATAAGGAAAGTTTATGAAATTTATATCTCGAAGCATTCGAACATTCATCACTGATGGCCTATCAAGCAAATGCTCTGGGCGAGATATATCAAAATTTAAATGGAGGCTGTAATCGTCGAGGTACTTTGAGATCAAGCACTGAGGAATTTCCCGAGCAGGAATCCAACTCATGTCGAGCTTAAAAGGAGGCACGGGCAACTCCAACAATCCAGGATCATAAAAATCCCATAAGAGTGACCTCGCTCCAATTACAGTACACCCAGTGCATTCAACCATCCTTGCTTGTACCCCTCGTTATTTGACAGTTGGATCCGGTCATCAAGATGATAGAGGGCTTCATTGTAGCCATCCATCCAAAATTCTCTGGGCTGTTTATGGAATTGATAAGTTAACCTCTCCAACTTCTCGTGAATATTCTTCACCAGAATTTCTTTATTTTCCAAGGCAGAGCTTTATGTAGAAAGTTGCTCGTTGAGGTTCAGAATTTTCTTGGACATCTCTGCTAAGGCTTGATTCTTCGCCATCAACTGTAATGCCTGATTCTCCAAAGCTGATTGAGTTCTTGCCTCTTCAATTGAAATCCGAGAAGCTCTTGCTCGTCCCCGAGAAGAAGATCTTGCTCGTCCACGGGTAGACGATGAGGGTCCAGCCCTTTTTAAAGTTTCCAACTCATCTCTTAAGTTGGCATTCTCTACCTCCAAGAAAGAGAAACCTTCGTCATTAACAGGGACCAAGGCTCCCGAGGAAGATGCTGCAAATTTTAGTTGGGATATCTCTTCTTGAAAAACATTATTTTCCTGCTCCAACAGTTTAGCGATCTTCCTGTGTTCATCAACCTCAAGTTTCAGAATGCTCTCTTTCTTCTCATAAGCAGAGATAAACTTATCATATCCTTTGTCAGCATTTAGTTGTTGATATTTTTCTCATACCCCTGATGCAAAAGGGTACAAGACTCCTTATATTGTTGTTGAAGTTCTTCGATGGTACCCTGGAGATCTTCAATCATCTCGTAATATGCCACATTGTTGGCAACTAAACGGTCGAGCAAACACTTCAGATATTGGTAGGCTTCGACTGCTCATTCAGAAGAATCTAGACCAAGGATGTCAATGATTTGAGCTTCATTCAGATCTGCATGACCAGCTTTGAAGTAGTCATTACATTTTTTCATCAATTCTGTATCATGAGCTGATAATACCTCCATCCTGGCCATAAACTAGCAAAGAGAAGCCATAAACAGAATCAATAACGATAAAAACAAGGCAAGAAGAAGAAAGTCAATATGAACAACCAAAAGTTTGAATTTTTATTCATCAAAAGGTAAATACAAAGTTCAAGGTTACATTCAAAAGAAATAACAAAATTAAAACCCGAGCAACTTTACACCTTCTTCTTATGTTTTACAACTTCCTCGGAAAGCTGGGATGAGGAGGTTGGTTGCTCGACATATAGCGACAGTTGCTCGGTTGAAGTACTGGTGGGCTGAAGTTGCTCGTAGAAAGTCTGAATAACTGGAACAGGAGGAACTTGATCTCCAATCATCATGGAAGATTCCTCTGAGGCAGCTTCGTCCTCTTTTTCTTCTCCAGGAGATGGAGGTGGACCATGAACATGTCGCTGGAACAGTTCAGAATTCTCAGCGATCTTTAGCTCCTGCAGAGCTGTAACCCATCCGTCCCTGAAGTATTTAAGGCTAGCAAACTCCATCTGAGAGGACATGGCAGCTAGGCTCTTGTTCCAAACTTTGTCCCAACCAGCGCTAAAGGACTTTTTGACAGCCTTTTTCCTTTTTTCTTTCTCCGAGGAGGTCTTTTCCCTAAGGAGCTCCTCGACAACCTTCAATTTCCCTTCCACCTCTTCCTTCTGGCGATCAACCTCACGAAGTTTACCAACTTCCTCTTCAACAGTTTTGAGCTTATTCTCAAGCTCTTTGGCATTCTTGAGCTTCTCCTCAAGCTCTTTATTCTTCTTCTCATACTCTTTCATTTTCCTCTCCAACTCCTGGGAGGCCTCCACAGCTCGATCTCTCTCTTGCTCGATGGACTTTAGTTGCTTCTCCCAAGTAACTTTATCTTCGTCATATTTCTGACGAGAGTCCTTTAAGGACCGAGTTAAAGCGACAAAATCTTCCTCTACACCTCCCGAGGAGCTTGAAGCTTTAATAGCCTCATCTTTCTTCAAGATGCTGTTAAAACATGTTACCAACTGAAGAAAGAAATAATTTTGAGTCAATACAAGGACATAGCAGTGAAAAATGAAAACTTAGACTAGTAATACTTACTGAGGCAATATGTTGAGCAACCAATGTTGTGACCCTGTCACGAGATAGAGTGTCTTCAATACTTTAGATTTTTGGGATAATCCAAGACTTCACCGCGCCTATGGCAGAGGTCAGAGGAACAAAAGTGGGAGCACCACTTTCAACATTTAAAGGTGGAAGGACATGACCAACAGGTCTCTCAGACGAACTTTTCTTTAATCTCCTCGAGGGAGCAGGAACAGTTTCAACTAAAGACGATGTCTTTGTTGAAGATATAACGATAACCTCACTTAGAGGAGAGATAGCAACAACCTTGCTCGGAGCCACAGGGGGCTTCTTATTAAATTTCAGGGCAGCATCAGAAGGAGGTACCTCTACAGTTTTCACCCCCTCTTCTGGGATATCTTTCTTGCTTTTCTTTGCCTCCACAGTAGGAGAGGCAGACTTATCAAAATAAGCAGGAGCTTTTCCCCTCTTCATTATATCACCAATTGGAATATTTGACTCTGAAAAAGAACCTTCCACGCTAGTATCAGTAACTGGTATTTGGTCGATGTCAACCACCACTGGATGAGCAGTGAAGGAGGAAGTATAGCTCTTGTACTGCAACAAATAAGAGGCTGATCTAATATGTTCGTCAGCAACGGTTTGGTGTAAACTCCAGATAAGTTTCAAATCCTTAAATTAACATCAGTTTCTTTGGGAGACTTTCTTTTGCTGTCAACTACAAATAATAAAAAATTAAATGTCAATGACACATTTTATCAAACACAAAGAAAACATAATTTCAAAAATAAAATAAAAATAAAAACAACCTATCCCATTGCCATAAGGAAGACAACTAGGACCTTGATATACATCGTTTCCATTTAATGGAGGATGTTGCCAATTTTTTATTACCACTCCATGTTCAAAATAATCCCTGTTGGCATCAGGAAGATTGACAACTAATGCCCTATTCAAAAACCTAGTTTTTAAATAAAAAGTACTATCACTAACGACCCATCTGTAACAATACATTATCTCTGGAATCCCTAAGCGGGTTCCATGAAGTTGATTTAACCTATGAACTCCATTGACTATTCTCCAAGTATTTGGCGCTATTTTTGCTGGAACAACATGAAAATACCGACAGAACTCCAAACATAAAGGATTTGGAGGAAAAGAAAAGCCACACTCGGCCATAAAGAGACTGGGGAACCAATGTCCCTCAGCCAAAGAAAAATAGTCAGAAGGTTCAGAAAGTTCTTCCAATATGACCCATGAAGGAATTGAAAATTCAGAGAAAAATTTATCAAGCGACTCGACAAGGTAAACCATGATGAACAAAGTAAATAAAAGAGAAGGAAGAAGATCTTACAGGAAAAAAGTGAATCAGTTGACAACGAACAATGGAAGAAACGAACGCATAAGATAGAGAAGAAGTGAAAAGTTCTAAGATACAGATTTGAAAAAGTAAAAGACGATCGAATTTTTTGTAGCGCTTAAATACTTTACCTCGGGAATGGAGAAAAACAGTGATTACCAGGATGGACGATTACGTATCCGGCAACTAAAGAGAAGAAAAAGGCACAAAAAATGAAGCGGTTAGGGAAATTCAAAATACTTTAAAAGCCTGATACTATGCAATCAAAAAAGGAGTTATATACAACGCAAGTTTGTAAAAACTAAAAGTCTAGGCAACAGAATGTTCCATACTTTTCTTCAACATCAAACTACGAAACATTGGGGGCTTCTGTTGATACCAAATTTAGTCTGCTGGCGTGGATCAATTATATGGAGACAAGTGTCAATCTACATGGCACCCACAAACACTTTTTGAACAACATATTGACTGCGAAGAGCTTAATCTCCCCGACCAACTCAGGCTCTCCGAGCAACAAGTGTTCTCCAAGGAACTTCATTGTACCGAGCAACTTATGTACCCCGACCTACTTAGGCGGTCCGAGCAGCTTAGGCGGTTCAAGCTACATAGCGTACAGAGCACTCACACCAGGATAATCAAGAAGACGACTGCGCATTAAATGTTCATTATTATCATACAGATGTACATGTCTACTAGAGAACAGCGCATTGTCCTTTCATTTGTACAGCCTCAAGGCTATAAATACTTTGTAACCTCCTCATCATGGGGGACTCGAAATTTCTTGGTAAAACCCATTATCGAGAATTCCAAACAAACAGTCAGTAATAACAAAAATAGTGGACGTAGACCATTCTTTCAAGGCTGAACCACTTTAAAAATCTTTTATCTTGTTTATTTTATCTGTGATTGACTAATTAGAGATAATCTAATTTTTTTACATCAACAGTTATGTTACTTGCTTTAAACAAACAACAGCAACAATAGCTCCCCTCATTAAACTTAAACTGTTAAGCTAGGAAACGATCTCTCCCTCTGCAAACACTCGCAGCAGCAGCGATTCGCAACAGCAAGCCAGCAGCTCCCCTCATCTATTTTTTTTTCTTTTCTAATGGGCTTAGCCCTTGATTTAATTAAAATAAGGAGAAAAAGCCTCTCCAAGGCGACGCATACAAGAACTAGAGTTAACTAAAGAAAGAGAACAATATTAGAGCACTCCATATGCCTTGTTGATATGCACTAGCTTGGCATCACGAGTGACAATGATGCTAGCAAAGTGTTTCATGATCTCCGGCTCAACCATTTTGGGATCCAAATTAGAGGTAAGGATAGAGAGTGTCCCTCCCTCAAAAGGTTGTCTAATCTTTCACTCACCCTATCAAATTCTCCATCCGCGAGTTCCAAATTAGATTTTGTGTCTATAAAATGGTAAATATCCTCCTTAGCTTTATGGTTGATAAGTCATTTTTAGGACCTACTTAAGGCAAAGGAACCGAGATAATCATTTTGATAATTTTTGACTTTTCTATAAAATCATCAAAGTCGATTCCATGAGATTCGAAGAAGTCATTCCCACTATTATAAACCTTGTTTTAATCGATCGCAACCACCAAATCAGGGGATGAATTTGAAGTAACTGCGTAGTTTCCATGGCTACTGTAATTTGTGGCATCCTAGGCACATTTTGCGAGTCTTGCGAAGGAAAGTTAGCCCTCAAAACAGCAGGTGCAGACCTGCTGGTGCATAAAAAATCATTTAAAGACATAAAGTTACGTGAATAAAAAATTATGGAGAGTTCATCAAGTGAAGGGCTGGGAGTTGTAATAGACCTACATGCTAAAGCAGGAGTCGGACCCACCTTGGAGGCATAAGCAAAGTCACGTGGGCTGCCCTTGGGCACACATCAGTGCATTGTTGTTGCCTCGGTCTACGTAGTCCATGACACAGCCATGGAAACCCCCGCTTTCCCTCACCGACTGCTGCTAAACCATGTCTAGGGGCTGCGCAGCTGCTACCATGGGGTGCTGAAACAGGCCGATGGCCCCTTAAAATGTTTTAGCTCCATTTTCGAACCTTCTAGCCATATTATCCCATACACCAAGAGTTATTTCCTAGGCAATATGTACCTTCTAAATGCAGCCGTGTGCCTAGAATTTATATACCTTTCTATACCCGATCTCCTGTCATGCCTTGCTTAATGGTGAATATGTAATATGACGTCATTTCTTGTAATGTTATTGCTTGGTAAAGGTGTTATGGTAGTATTTGCAAGTGAGGATTGCATTTTGAGTTTTTTCGAGAGCCATGATGTGGAAAATCAGTGTCGGGGCTTGAGCCTTAGGTCCTTATTTTAGTTTTTTTTAGATGCTTCCACCTCACTTAGTCGAGGCTATCTGCCTCCGTGCATATGAGACTTTAGCCTTGGGATTTATCGACATCTGACCTCATGTAAGCATTTGAATAGCTCCCCCATGACTATTATTAAATACGATCAGAGTATTGAAAGAATTGTGATGATATATGATTACTTTCCTAATGAATAACTTGTATTTGTAGGTTCGTTGTTGAGTCACATAGAATCTTTGATTCCCAGATCTTTAAATGAGGATGATGTGCAGCTCCTAAGGTGATTAATCTTAAACCATGCAGTCATCCACTTCTTGTATATACATTTTCCTTGCAATTTATTTTCATTTATTGACATTACTTCGATGATTTGTGAACTATCTTTCCAAAGATCAATATAGGATTGTTGCTAGTGTGGCCAGATGATAAATGGATGCCTAAGTATTAAGATATAAAAGAAAATATACAACTAAGATTGCAAAAAGTTTCAAGTCAAGCCCAACAACCGTAACACAACAAATAGCTCCTAAAAATTTTTACGACTCCACTCCTTTATTCACTTCAGTCAATTTTTCATTTCCTTCTCATGTCTACATTGGTAAACGCATATCTCCATATATAAGGCATTCTGGTCCTGGTCATGCATCACCAACTGTTGTACAACATCTACTCAATAAGTTTCATCTTCCGTTAGAGGGTTAAAACTCAAAACAACTCCCAAACGGCCCCTTAAGAGGCACGGATACCTCGCACAGGACCAATGTAACTCGTAGAAACTCATCGCGGTGTACCAGGACTTTCGGTTTGAGAATATAATGAGAGTTTTAAAATATGTAGACTTGGTTTTAAAAACACGCTGTTAGAGTGCGAAAACACCAAACAACCCCCAAACGACCCTACAAGAGGCACGAACACATCATACAGGACCAATATAACTCGTAGAAACTGACTGCGTAGTCCCGAGACTTCTGGTTTGAGAATATTATGAGATTTTGCAAACATGTGGACTTAGGTTTAAAAACACACCGTTAGAGGGCGAAAACTCAAAATAACTCCTAAACGGCCCAGTAAGAGGCACGAACACCTCACACGGGACCAAAGTAACTCGTACGAACTGACCGCGTAGTCCCGAGTCTTTCGGTTTGAGAATATGACGATAATTTCAAAATACATAGATTATGCTTGAAAACACGCCGTTCGAGGGTGAAAATCCAAACTAGTCCCCAAACGGCTCCGTAAGAGGCATGGACACCTCGCATGGGACCAATGTAACTCGTACGAACTGAACGCATAGTCTCGGGTCTCCCAATTTGAGAATATGACGATAATTTCAAAATACGTAGATTAGGCTTGAAAACAAGCCGTTCGAGGGTGAAAATCCAAACCAGCCCCCAAACAGTCCCGTAAGAGGCACGAACACCTCGCACGGGACCAATGTAACTCGTATGAACTGACCGCGTAGTCTCGGGTCTCCCGATTTGAGAATATGCCGATAATTTCAAAATACATAGATTAGGCTTGAAAATAAGTCGTTCGAGGGTGAAAACTCAAACCAGCCCCCAAACGGTCCCGTAAGAGGCATGAATACCTCGCACAGGACCAATGTAACTCGTACGAACTGATCGCGTAGCCTTAGGTCTCTCGGTTTGAGAATATGATGATAATTTCAAAATACATAGATTAGGCTTGAAAATAAGCCGTTCGAGGGTGAAAACCCAAACCAGCCCCCAAACGGCCCCTTAAGAGGCATGAACACCTCGCACGAGAACAATGTAACTCGTACAAACTGACCTCGTAGTCCCGAGTCTCCCAGTTTGAGAATATGATGATAATTTCAAAATACGTAGATTAGGCTTGAAAACAAGCCGTTCGAGGGTGAAAACCCAAACCAGCCCCCATACGGCCCCGTAAGAGGCACGAACACCTCGCACGGGACCAATATAACTCGTACGAACTGATCAGGGAGTCATAACTTGTGTAAGATTTTCAATTTTAGAATATAATAATAATTGCAACTCCTATATATTATTTTTTTAGCTTGAGTAAGCTTTTTTTGTAAATTACTGTGTTACTAATATCTTCTCTTTTTTGTATCCTATTTTTTTTGCAGGATAACATTTTATCGTTGGCATTTATTCACGTGGAACACACAAAGAACTCAATGGTTTACAACAAGGGGTTTATTCATGATTCTATTTTTTGTGTTATGGCCGGGCGGGCTTTTGTAGTTTTATTGTAAACTTTTATGGCCGTGCGGGCTTTTGTAAGTTAATTGTTATATTTTGTGTACGTGCGGGCTTTATGTTACGTAGATTTTGTATTAGCAGGTTTTGGAATGTCCAGAAAATAAGGGAAACTCTGTCCAATTTTTTTTGATCTGTGAAGTATTAAAGACTTGTAATATTTTAAAGTTTGTATGTACATTAGTTTATCAACAACGTGCAATATTTTCAATTTGTGAATTTTCGTGCTTTCAAATAATTAATTTTTTTTCTTTTTATAAAAAATTTGGCACAGTTCAAAACCGTGCCAAAAGTGTATCAAATTTTGGCACGGTTTTGAACTGTGCCAAAAGTGTACCAGAAATATGAAATTCTGGCACGTTTTAAAAGTGTGCCAGAAGTGTTCATGTTTGGCCAAATCTGACACACTTTTAAACCGTGCCAGAAAAAATGGCCATTTTGGAACACCTGATTCTGGCACAGTTCAAAACCGTGCCAGATTTGATCTGGCACAGTTTTAAACAGTGTCGGATTCCTGTTTTTGGTGTAGTGCATAGTCTACGTTATAAGAGCACATCGCCTCCAAAGTCTTGAGGTAGTTGTCAAACTGAACACTACCAGGGAGGGCCATCTCAATAAGAAAGATAGAATGTGAAGGTGTGAGAAAAACACTCCACTCTTACACCGCTTTTATACTTGAAAACCCCCACAAAAGACATAACCCCTACAGAAATCGAAGGAAATCCTGCCCCACAAGGTACCAAAGGCTAAAGAGGGTACTAATCAAAGCTTTGAATTGATGGGACTGGACTGACCTGTCGATAGGTAGGACAAGGTGCTTGCCGATCGGCAACACCCTACTTTTGGAAATTTCCCTTTTTCCTCTTTTGTCAAAATTCAGAAAACTCAAAATAAATTAATATTCTCAACAGAATTTCAAAAATCCCCTTTTCATCTTTATATAAATTCCCATTTTGAATAAAAAATTCTTTCAAAATTCCAAAAATATTTCTTTTTTACGGTCTCAGCAGCAAAGTAAAAAGCGCATGTGCATTCATTCATTCATCATTAGCAGAAGATAATAAAAAAATCCACTGCATTGCATAGATATTTTTCTGTGTTACTTCAATTTTGCAGGAAGATAAAGAAAAGTAAAAAATCAAACGGGACTCAGCCCGAACCCACATTCTCTCTCTCTCTCTCTCTCACTTGCCCTTTCACCTCTCTTTCCTAAGAGCTTCCAACCCTGAGACGCGCTCTCTTTCCCCTACGATGAGATGACGCACCATCACTACCTGAACTAGACTCCTCCCCGGATGAGGCAGACGACACCAAGCAAGAAGGAACAAGAACTGCGTCCCGAATGTGGGCAGTCACCGAAGATATCCAATCCCTAATATCCCTCAGCCAAGTGGTGGACACCCGAACGCGCTGAAAGAAAAGGAAAAATCAGTATCAAATAGAAAGGATTAAAAGAAACCAAAAGAAAAGAGTAGAAAAGATATACCTCAGGATGAAGAACCTCCTCTGTCAAGCCCAACTCCTTCGGATCCATCGCATGAGGACGATGCAACATAGGATCCATCCCTCCATCAGCCTATCGGATATTGTATGAAGGAGTATGCAACCGCACAAATGGAACCTTCGAAGTCGCCGCCGCTGCAGATGTCGAAGGACCGCTGCCACTGTGGAAGGAGCCCACTGGCCGACTCGAACCCGCAGGAGGGAAGGGCAGTGCATCATATATGCTGGGCGCCATCAGCCAGCTCGTCACAAAGTCCATATAATCATACGACACAGCCGTATTGGTGTAGAGCAGTTAGGACTCGTCAATCATCGCCGTAATCCTTGCATCCTCTGGTAGTAGTCGCTCATGCCTCATAAACATAGGGGGCCTCGCAGGTGGCACCACCACCTCCCCCTCAGCAATCTGTCGGACCACCTTCTCCCCAAGATACCAAGAGTGGACAAACTCATGCACCAGAAAATGCCTCATCTGCGCATTTACTCCAGTCAACCCCGTGTCCTAAACGGTTGTCCCCCAAGGGTAAAAGTTCACCTGAAAAATCCCCAGAAGATATGAGTCAAATACAAAACCAGAGCACACAAAGGTCTTAGACTGAAGAAGAAAGAAGTCTTACCTTATCACTGGTCAGGCCATTCAAGACCTGACGCACTGCCTCTAGAGAGAGAAACCTCCTCGACTTTCGATTGGCCTTGTGCTATCGATGCAACCGATAAAAATCCCCAAGAGTCTCGTCCTTCAAAGTAATTAATTGGGTATTACACCCGATCACCTCATAGAACCACGTCTGCCAAAGACAAGAAATTCACAATAAAAAGAGATGCATAAGGAAAATGTGAATGCATGAAAGAAAAATGCACAAAATTAAAGAATACCTCAAGAAGATACATGGCTCTAGTGAAAGACTATCGGCAGCACCGGCTGAATGCATCCAAGGAAAAATCAAGAGTCGCCAAAGTCAGGCTCCCCCAATCATAGAGAGGGATGTTTGAAAACATCCTCAGGTGTGGTAAAAACCATTAGTGGACAACGTCGCCGCTCGACGCCACCAGAAATCCCCCCAACACTAGCAAAATGAACAACCGGGCCATCTGCCTCACCTACAGCCCGACCTCCACATCGATCACCGTGCCTAATAAAACATCCTTCAGGAGCGACAGACGGATGGAGTCCCCAGACACTATCCTCCCCACATCACCAAGTGCCGCGCGCACCGCCTCCGACCTCACCCGCAAAGAGCGATACACCTCTATCTGCTCTCCATCGCAATCCAGCCCCAACAGCTACTGCACGTCTATGGGAGTCACTGTCATCTCCCCAAAACCAAAATGAAAGGTGTGGGTAGTGTCCCACCACTTCTCCCTCAGAGTGCATAATACTGCCGTCGAACGAGGCATCTCATCTATCAGAGACGCCAACCTCCCAAATCCTGTTGAGGATACCACCCAACGCACCATAGGTAGAAGATACTCCTAGACATTCTTAAGCCCTGTCGCCCTGCGGGCACGCATATTCGACACAGAAACATCAGACTGCCAAAAGGAGAAAAACCTTGCCAGAATCCAAGAAAAAAGGAAAACCACAAAAAAGAATGCCAAAAGTCATTTTACTTACATAACTTCCAGGGTTCACCACCCTCGAAGATAGATGATGTGATGACTCCGGTATCAAGGTTCGTTCATTCGCAACCGGCTCGAATGCATCAAAAGAGTTCTCGCTCCCCAAAGCAAGAGGCGCCCTGGCCCTCCACTCCACATTTGTCCAGTCATCAACAACCAACCATTCCTAATGTACTGCATTGCTCACAAAAGCGGCCATTTTTTAGATTGCGGAATGCTAAGACGATTCGCAGAAGAAAATCACAGAAAGAGAGAAGGCAAGAAGCTGTGAAAAATGAGGGGAATTCGCCCCCTTTATATAGGATGCCAAGGGTCATGCCGATCGGCATTGACCCCCAACTTACCGATCGACACTGACCCTTACCTTCTCGAGGCAGCCCAAAAATCCGTGCCACTACCGAATGACACCCCCCATACCATGCCGACCGGCACCCCCTTAAATTTTCATACAAAAATTCCCAAAAAATACAAGAAAACCCTGAAAAGTCGTCAGAAAATTCCTAAAAATCTCGGAAAGGATTTAGAACATTTTCACCAAGAAAATTTCACACCCCCCCAAGCAGAACCCCTATTTCCCCAACGAAACTCTCAAAATCCAAATGAATCTCCCCGGCAACGTCCCCAGAGAACCTCCAAAATATCCAAAACTTCAGGATCGTATCCTATTTTCCAAAGGTCTCAAATCTCCCCGAGAAATACGTTCAAACCCTGGACCACCTAATCGCTTCCCCAACATCAGATTGGCTGTTCCCCTGGTATAGTCTCCAAAAGACACAAGGATTTCCCTAGCAATCGGCTCCCCAGATTAAATCAAAATAATGAGGTAATTTTCCCGGCAGAGTTCCCCAAGAACTTTCCAACTTAAGCTCGCAGAATTGGCTTCGACCCGCAGAATTGATCATCTCACCTTAAGCGCGCTGAATTGGCTTCGACCCGTAGAATTTATCATTTCACCTTAAGCTCGCAGAATTGGTTATCTCACCTTTAAGCCCACATAATTGGCTTCGACCCGCAAAATTGGTCATCTCATCTTTAAGCCCGAAGAATTGGCTTCAACCCGCAGAATTGGTCATCTCACCTTAAGCCCACAGAATTGGCTTTGACCAGCAGAATTGGTCATTTAAACTTAAGCCCGTAGAATTGGTGACGACCCGCAGAATTGGTCATTTCACCTTAAGCCCGCAGAATTAACTTCGACCCGCAAAATTGGTCATCTCACCTTTAAGCCCGCATAATTGGCTTTGACCTGCAGAATTGGTAATCTCATCCTTAAGCCCGCAGAATTGGTCATATCATCCTTAAGCCCCCAGAATTGGCTTCGACCCACAGAATTGGTTATTTCAAATTAATCCCACAGAATTGGCTTCGACCCGCAGAATTGGTCATTTCACCTTAAGCCCGCAGAATTGGCTTCGACCAGCAGAATTGGTCATTTAACCTTAAGCCCACAGAATTGGGTTCGACCCACAGAATTGGTCATCTCACCTTAAGCCCACAGACTTGGCTTCGACCCGCATAATTAGTCATCTCATCCTTAAGCCCGCAGAATTGGCTTCGACCCGCATGATTGGTCATCCCCAACTTAAGCCCACAGAATTGGATTCGACCCATAGAATTGGTCATCCCCAACTTAATCCCGCAGAATTGGCTTCAACCCATAGAATTAGTCATCCCCAACTTAAGCCCGTAGAATTGGCTTTGACTCGCAGAATCGGTCATCACAACCTAAGCCCTCAGAATTGACTTCGACCCCCAGAATTGGTCACCCCCATAATTGCCGTAGGTCCTCAAAATTGACCAAAATCTTTGGTTATCACTTCATTTAAGACCATCCCCAGCATGCCCCTTTAATCCCACCGAATCGTCTTCGACCCGCAGAATCGGTCACCCTCATCCTTAAGCCCTCAGAATTGGTTTCGACCTGCAGAATCAGTCACCCTCATCTTCAAGCCCTCCGAATTGGCTTTGATCCGCAGAATCGGTCATCCTCATCCTTACGTCCTCAGAATCGACCACGACCCTCTGGTCATCCTCTTTCAAAGGTATCATGTGGTGTCTATACGACGACTTTCGTTTGTTCCAAACTCACCCGGTGAGGAGCTCTGTAGACACCCCATTCTAATACCCCCTAACCTCTCCTTAGGTCCCTAGAACCTCCCTCATCATTGCAAACCCAAGTCATACCCCGATTACTGACCTAAAGGCCATCGGGCACTCTCAGACTCTGTTTGACCAAAAGTCAAACTCTTAAGCTCGAACGACATTGAATGAATCTTCGAAGGGCACTAAAACCCCTTTCCAACGGTCCATCCTATGCACAATTCTGATTTACGGTGCGGACGAACGACACGTTTTCCCCCGAAACTCGATCACGAGGTCACCGGACGCTCCCAGGCTCCGTTTGACTAAATTTAACTCATAGCTTGGCCAAGGCTGAATGAATCTTCGAAGTGCACTAAAACTTATATCCAACGGTCCACCTTGTGCGCGATTCTGACTTACGGCACGAACAAATGATTTGTTTACTCCAAAAGGTCACTGAACGCTTCCAGGCCCCGATTGACCAAAGTCAACTCCCCAAATGAGGTCAAACTCTTTGTAATGTGATTCTGGCTTACCATGCGGATGAATGATCCGTTTGCGTCCGAAGTTTCCCCATCTAAAGGACCGACGAACGATTTCGAGCCACATTTGATCCAAAGTCAACTACCGGACCCGGGAGCAGTCCAAAGGACTTTCAAAGGTATCTGAAATACCTTTCCAACGGTTTTCCCCATGCGCGATTTGAATCAGCGATTTGTGCTCTATGACCAATTTTCTCAAGGAACCTGAAAGACAATGCCAAACGACAGGTTCCAAACCCTGCCTATCGGTAGTGTGCCTAAACACACCTGCCGATTGGAAGGACCAGGGCTATGCCGATTAGCAATGCCCTAGGACTATGAAAAGGAGGGCCTAACCTCATTCCAAAAGGGGGAAGAAGATCAGAGATCCATCACTCTCAGCAAGCTAAAAAAACCTCTCTCGAAGTCAGCGTGATTTCCACATCGAAATCCCTTTCCAACCTTCACCTTTCATCACTTTCTTCATCAAACTTGGTGAATTAAGTATCCTCCACCATCACCCAAGTGCAAGGGATGCTCTCGAACATCCAAGATCAAGCTCAAGATCTTCAAGAAGGTCCAACTTTCTCAATTCTCTCTTTAAATTCCCCTAAATTCGCATTAACTTGTTTTATTACTTAGCACTTTTGTTTCTCTTATCTCACATATCCTAATATACTTTTTATTTAGTATTATTGCACGTCTCTTATTTTCATATAAATAAAACCCAAAAAATAAGAAAAAGAGGATTTGCTCATAAATTTCGAACGGGAATTCTCACACTCTTCTCACACTTTTCTCACAACTAAAACACTTTCTTACACACACACACATACAAATAAGAGAAGTTCCCAGTTGTATTTATGGGATAAATTGCACCCCTCATTTTGCATACGAACAACGTGGACTTTGATGCCTCTATAGGCTACGTAGGCATCTCCGGGTAAAACCCGAGACTCGAGTCATTTTCCTACTTTTTCCACGTTCTTTAAACTTAACTCTCTTAGATTCTATATATTTACATATACATATATTTGTTATTAGTGGCGTATTATTCCACATGCGTCATCATTCCCTTATAATGATCGATGCTAGGATAATAGCATAAATCCTATTTTCTAATATTATTTTTAGGAACATTCCTATGGATGACTCGCTTTAT
This sequence comes from Sambucus nigra, assembly GCA_949130495.1. Taxonomy (NCBI): domain Eukaryota; kingdom Viridiplantae; phylum Streptophyta; class Magnoliopsida; order Dipsacales; family Adoxaceae; genus Sambucus; species Sambucus nigra. The sequence goes on along the minus strand of OX422208.1, from coordinate 676,393,871 downwards.
CTCTTCCATGATACAAGTCTATGATTTCTACCTCCACTACGTATACATATGCACACATATCACGGGTAAATAAAGGAAAATAGAAATAACCCATGAGAGACTGTAAGGGAGGAATGGGTGCCTAACACCTTCCCATTTCGTAACTTAGCACCTGGACCCTTTTCGAATCATTTTGGTTTCGTATGTATCAGTATGTATTTGGATGTTGTCCTTCGGGATGGCTCCCTTTTATTTTGTCTATTTTGATTAAAATAGACTGGCGACTCCATCTCTCTACGTTTTTCACCTCATCAACGACGTCGGTCGAAGCGCTCTCGAGAGGGACGCGTGGGACCAAGGATCCTCTCCCGCCGCGAGGATCCAGGGATGGACACAGTAAGGTATCGAATACCCCCAATAATGAACACCTCACTTATGATCATTTTAACCCCAGGTTACCCTGTCACGTAGTTTCTTGTCCAAGCCTTACAGTTTAAGTTTCACTACTTATACTTTATTCTAGATATTCACTATCTAACCTTCTACTATATGAACTTAAATAGATTAACCGTTCTTTAGATAAATACCATCTCGTCTTTCGATTATCATACACAAGTAGCTTAATTATGCAATATATATTCTACACACAATATATACTGTAAGTTTCAAATCATCTCTACTATTCGCAATAGTTCTTGGTTCCTCACTTTTATCCCACAAGTAGGAGAAATAATAAGACTTATCGTACCATACTTCAACTGGCACCATGCCCAATGGTAAACTTATAAGAGTTATAGTACACCAACTTCACTAGTGGAAGGTACATCTCTCGTCCTCCCTTACGATTCAAGGGTACAAACATAATTTATCTTCCAACATCAGATTTGTCCGCTTAGTCTGCCCATTATTCCGCGGATGATATATCATACCCAATCACAACTCTGTACCCATGCCTCGTGAAAATTCTTCCAAAATCGGTAGAAAAAGTCTTGTCATAATTGGACACAATATTAAACGGTACCCTATGTAACGTCAATATCTTGGTTATATTAAGATCAAAGCATATTGTCTCGTAGTATGATCAACCTTAACTGGCATAATGTGATCTACTTCAGTCAACTGATCCACTATCACCCATATAGGATCGTAACCATCTTCGTATTAAAATACTTACGAATACTCTCCCAATACTACTTAGAAATACCTAACGGTTGGATAAACCTCTGCTTGTTTCTAATGGTCCACCCTAATTGCAACAGACAGGTGGCCCTCTATAAGAGGGATCTAGACAAACCTCTCTTCATTTAAATCCTATTACAATAGTCATTTATATCCTGATACATTTGTTATTCTACCGACTACATCTCCAATCGTCATAAATGACCAGATATTCAAGTCCCGATATCTAAACCTCTATATTTATTTTCCTTATCCCATATCTCCGAAATGGGGAACCATAACAGATTCAATTACTTTAGGGCACCCATACACCCTATATTTCTATCACTGTTGTACAAATAACATATACTCTCCTTAAAATAATTTTCGCTCACTTGGCATACTGATATGGTAGGGGTACACTCAATCACCCCACTAGTCATAACTTAATCACTCTATCAGTGGTATCATTGTTTTATTCATAATGTTACTAGGATTAGGCGACTCTTAATTCATAATAGAATTATCAACTCTAAATTTATGTTTGTATATTTAAAATGACTAAGGTACGAACTTATGTACTATTGACCAAACTTATCTCCCACTCCCGACATTCGCTAGTTTCATGCGTGGGATGTCTCGCAAAGTGAAATCCAAATAAGGAACCCCCTGATACACTACTACTTAACATAGTCGATCGTCAAGATTCGTAATGGCCCCCAGTCCATAATCTGTACCTTCCCATAATTTCTCTATGATGACATAAAAGTCTACCAGTCCATGCTTGTATATCCCTAAAAATAACATAAACCATGATGCTCTCACTATCCCAAATTCTCGGCGCTATATATAATGAGCTATTTCTCGCTGTTCGATAAAAACATAATATATATCCCGAGTCACATTAGTAAAATAAATTTCTACCCACACATATAACTAGACAACATTTTCTCTAAGGTCTATGATATCATGAATTATAGACCCAACCCTATTTCAGTTGGCACCGCACAGAATTAATTTTACTCTCCCCGGAGTATCCAACACGATAGTCTTTTCACTCAATCTACTATCATTTAAACATTTGGTAATTTATCACTACATATTACCATAATGAGTTTTATTATGCTAATTCAAAGCAATAGAAAATTATAATAACAAAATATACTCTTAGGACCCACTCGGTTCACTCACGGGCGACACCAAAAAGTTCCGCTATTGACGAGAAATACTTTTGTAACCAGACTGTTAAAATTATCATTCCTACTAACCTCGACTCGCACGTGAATTTATGGTTTTTAATTTATATATCTCTATTGTGACACACCATGTCACTAGAATTAATCCTTTATTCACGAGGATGAAATAAAACTTCAGCAGTCTCTCCTGATCACTTATGGTCCTTACATGCACATATCATGGTAAAAAAAACTCACGATCACTTGTACCCGTTATACATCTAGGATTTCATCACATAGTTGTACCCACTCGTTGTGGAAAAATTATTCACTGATGTGGTTTACACACCCATTATTGAAACGTTGGCCCAGCATATCTAGGCCTCAATTATGGTCTTACCGACCTCCATTATTTTTCTTGGACCCCACCGACCTTAAAAAATGGTATGCTACAATTACCGAGGACTCCATTGGTCCTATTTAAACCTACCACTCTTGGGTCATAAATTTTCCTGGGACTAATTCTGTTGACTCAATTACTCCCCTAGAAGTCTCACTCCTCCGGTTGTTATGCCTAATTGGTATGGTTTACTATTCCTAAAATTTATCGATCTCACTACTCAATATCGACACATTTAACACTTAGTAGTCTCTCTCTCTACACATAGGATAATTTCCCTTACTATTTCCTCGTTACTGTCCATTTGAATGCCGTCCTCTTGGACCTATCAATCTTAACTCCCTATTGCTATTCCCATTATTCTTTTGGCTCTATGGTCCCTATGGGATACATTATCGACTACACTATACTTTAAATGTACACCTTCCGGTGATGTTTCATTAACAATATTGAATTCGATCTTGACCTTCGGCTAGGTTTCCTAACTCTTCTAGCTCCCCTTCATTTGGAAGCATCATCAAATTTCTTGGTGACGTTAATCCTAGTCGTCTTTGTCAGATTTCCACTCACACTAGAGTATTTCACTCATGAGTCCTTTCACACAATGAATTCTATTTATCCTCTATGTACCCCATTCTTCCTAGGGTAAGGAGTTCATTGAACAAGTTACTTCTCTCTTTCTTGCCCATAAGAGATAAGTTTCGAAATTCCATTCACATCCTGATTAAAACATCAAATCAACGATTTCACTTTCTAACCATACCTAAAATTCTCTTTCCAGCTTCACACATGTTCTTTATATGTGATGTCTAATTCTCATCACTTAAGTTTGTTCTTCCTAGAAAAAATTTACTAGAAATTTTTCAATCCTGGGTGTTACTACACGTCACCTTCACACTTGTCTTTGAATTTCTTCCTTCACAAGAGTCCTTTTGACTCCTTCACCTTTCACATACAGTGCTGGGTGAGTTAAGAATGACACAACCATCAACTATGATGGTGCTTGGGAAACTATATCTCCCAAGCGACTTCCTTAATGTTCTCAGCCCAAACAACAATTATGATGGTTTCTATCTCCAACACCATTTTCCAAAATACTCTATATGTTTGGCTGAGTCCTCCTCCTGTAGTCCTTCTAACGGATCTTGTTTGTCGTCCCAAGGTGTTTGGCGCACGATTCCCGACTGAACTCGTATAAGCATTACATCTCACATACTTCATGGCAGGAGAACGTAAGTCGAAATACGGAGAAGAATTTAACAGCCTAATAATAGGGCTCTACATCAAAGAACGCTACATTGAAACGTAGTAAGCCATACAGATCCTAAAGACACTAGAACCTGATGCTCTGATACCACCTGTAACAACCTACGTAATTAAATATCGGGGGATCAGTCCTTTATTTAATTAAATCAGAATATCCAGTTGGTTCATTCTCAGCATCACTGTCGAAAACAATTTCTTTATTAATCACCTAATAGTTAATTAAGCTAAGTGTCAAAAACTTTTTCGATTTTTAATTTAATTAAAAACCATTCCACGACACGAAATAATAATATGCAACAACACATCACAACTGAATTAACTATAACAAGAATAAATGTGACTAGAATACCTCTCCAGTAAAATTATAACTTTTACACTAAATAAAATTGATATCCACAATGCTTACATAAATAATCATAACCTCTAGAATCATGGGTGACATGCCCTAAATGAAGTAGACTCTACAGATGAGTGAATCAACAGAAAGGAAGAACCTAAACAAAATTCACATATTTTCTAGTAGCTATAATCCATCAGAACATTCATAATCTATGCTGGGCATCCCTTCTACTGGATACCTGATGTACAAGATATAGTAGAGAAGAGAATATGCAAGGAAACGGGTCAGAGCCCGATTGTAAAAGATTTTAAAAATAGCAAGTGCTTAACAATTACAATTAAGCATTTATTATGTACATGGTAGTTTCTCGGTCTCTCTCTTGAGAATTCTCACCTCTCATATAGAGTGAACACCTATCGTATCTTATTATCTTCCTAGTTAAGGTTCCATCATAACTAGCCTTAATATCACAATGATTCTAATTCATATCATATTCCCATATTTCCCATGTATATTAATCATTTATGTTCATTTCTCTTTAATATGAACTAATCTTATTAGATCTTTGGATTTAAGTGTTCACTTACTTAATACAATTCAGACTTCATTATTTTCTTCTATCTATAACATTACACAGTAGATTAAATCAAAGTTTATATTTTTAATCTACAATATCACATATAAGATTACATCTCTATATCTACAATGTCACCCAGTAGATTACATCACCTTTTAAATACATAATATCACACTAATTATGTATATACTAATACGGAACCTCCCCAGTCACAGCTGCGGTGCATGCATACTCTGTTATCATGTCCTGATACATAATGTCACTATATAGAGGACTATTGATTCGGTGTCTCTCACGAATCATATGACATAACACAAACATATTGGAGCCGAGCATACTCTCCAGCCAAATGGGTCATGCACATACCTACTCTCCCATTCAACTGTCGAAACTATCATATACACTGATAGCACGTATCTAAGGTCCTATGCTCAGGGTACGAATCAAAAATCCTCCCAAATGGGCGCACAGGATAAGACCATCCACAATGCGAAACCTCCACCCCAATAGCAAGCAACTTAGGTATGTAATACAATCAAATTATATAGGTATTCATCACACCCATATAAAAATATAACATCCATAAGGCATTCACAAAACCATATGATAATTCTCATACGTAGTATTTTTATCTATCAAATCCTACGTATTAAAGATTATTATTTTACTTCTTAATTTTATATTCCCGAGACTCATTCATTACTCGAAGATTAAATAAGTATTCCACAACCTAATTCAGTATGTAAATGTCTACACCCTAATTGTCCTTGTCATCACAACTTTCAAAATTCTATGAATTAAACTCATCTTTAAATAGCTTAAATTCTCGATAACCCTTAATTCATTCTTAACCCTTCATTATATCTCTTAGGGTTAATCCCAACTATTCCTAAGGTTATTACGGTAATTAATAACTCTCTTACTACTGGTCCCAACCTTAAATTATCATTTATCCAATTTAAATCCCAAGTAACATATGTCTCAATAATAACTCGTTTAATTAACACTCGTTAAATTCCCCTCATTCAAAAATCCCCAAAATAATATTTTTCGGGTCTTTTCTATGGCCTACCGCCCTTCCCTAAGTCCCATTATGTTTGAATAATAACCCCAAAAGATTCCTAAAAGTTTTGGGATTAAATCAAGAATTAAAAAGAAACAGCTTCATCTTTTCTGGGGAGGTCGATCGATCGATCGATCGATCACCCAGATATCTGTCCAGATTCTGCAATCTTTATTCTACGGGTTTCACATCTTTTCATCAATCAAACCTTTGTTTCAGTGTCCCAAACTTCTTATTATCCATACCAGATGATCTATCCACATATGTAAATGATTCCTACTGATCTAAACAACCTAGAATCATCAAGAAGGTTGGATTTAAAACATACTATTTCCAGAAAAACTCATTTTTATATTTATCCATGAACATCATATAAACTCCAATTTTTCTTCACCATATGATTCCCAATTTAATCTCATGATATTCAGATCATATACCATTATATATGGATAAGTTCTAACGTAACCAAAATCATTTAAACCTGATTAACATGAATCAATTTACTCAAATTCTATTTTATTCTCAAGAACTCTAATTTTGACTTTATCATCAATAAGAGTGTAAATCCAAGATTTCTTCACAAGATAATATAAAATTCATGGAGTTTATTCTATAATAAAAAAAGATCACTCCTAGATAATATCCATTTCAAAATTATCACAAATTTATCTTTGTTCATGCAACATTTCAGAATTTTCCTACTATCCTAACATGGACAATATAAAAGCTAAAATTGCAATAATTAATCACTTGACTTTAGATTGTAGGTATGATCTGTTGGGGATGATACTCTACTGGTGGTCCTCTCTTTTTTTGTCCAACTTTTGGTAGTGGTGGTGGTGGCTCTTGGTGGTGCAAGGTGGTTGTCCTTTGGTTTTCTAGAAAAGTCTTTTCTTCTCCCATAGGAAGTCTCTAAATCTCCCCTAAACCTTTTCCTCTTATTTTTGGTGAATGAACCTAAGATATCTAATCTCTTTAGTTATAAAATAAACTCAGATTTCTGTACTTACTATTCACCTCCCTTGTAAAATAACCGAAATACCCCTCTATGGTGTCCTTTCGGTTCCAAAGTGCCCCTAGACCCAAATCAAACACCCAAGTAGACTTTTTCGACTATTTGAACCTTTCCGAACACTTTGGCGCAGTCAAAATGACCATTAAGATGACATAATAATTCACTTTTATTTCATTAAATTATAATCCCGACACGACTCAAACGCGCGTCCCGACTTAATTACCATAATTGTCGTACATATAATTCGCGACAAGTTTATAAAGTCATAATCAATTGTAAAGTCATAATCATATACATTAATTTTAATCACTAAGTAATATTCAACATAAATAACATGTTACTTTATTCTCGAGTAATATTTAAATCCAGATTCATTTCCAATTATATCACAATTAAATCTAATTAATCCCATTTTAAAAGTCATTAAAAATACGGGGTATTACACCCACTTCTTTCTTACATGAGTTTAATAGTGTGGGAATACATTTTGTTAAGTGACTTTTTTCATACTTTTCAAGAGCTCTTGAGAGCTAAATTATTTAACCAAAAAGTCCTTTTGTTTTTTGTGAGTCTAAATGATTTAATTTTCACACAAAAATATATTTACAGCCATATAATGTTTCTTTGATATCATCTTGTTGGAATTGTGTTTAATTATCTACTACAAAAGAAGTTAGTTTCCTACGGAGGATTTCATTTTGTTAGTTTGCGGTGTACATACGAAGGCGGACTTCGTGTGTTGACGGTAGCCATGCCACATCGGTGGACTTCGAGACAAAGGTGAATTCCTGAGTTGTCGACTAGGCAGAGGTGGAGGAATGAAGAAGAGTCAAGGCTTGAGAGGGAGTCAGGTTGTTGAAGTCTTTATGTCGTGTCCTTGTAAAACCATACTCAGTGGACTTGTGGCTGGACCGTCCGAGGTTTTTACCGTTATGGGTTTTCCTCTTACATCGCGACATTGTGATTTTTGTTATTTTCATCTTGCAAAAATCACATAGATGCATGATTAGGTTAATAAGATAAAAATTGTTTTAAATAACAACTTTTGTGTAAATTGGTGCTAGTTTAAATTTAGGTGATTTTTAATTCAAGTCAACGAATTTAATTTGGAAATATTCATGCTTGGTTTGTTTGGCAAAGTTAGAACTTGAATTAATTTTTTTAAGTGGAAATTTAAATATCTATTTAGTTGAATTTAATTTTAATTTTGAATAAATTAAAATTTGAGAACGTTAATTGTTCCCATTTCATTAATTAACCCAAAAAATTGAAATTGGCCCAGAGTTATGAAAATTGGAAAATTTAGAAGTTAACTCCATACGGTACATAAAAAGGGGCATACAAATTGAAAAATGCTCAAATAAAAATAGAAAAAATAAAAAAATGAGAAAATTATGAAAAAAATGAAATGAAAAAGAGAGAGAGAGAAAGATGAGAAAAAGGCCGAAAAAGTGCCAACGAACATATATAAGAAATTTTCCAACTCCGAAAAATTCTGGAATTTCCATTAGTACCCCAAACTCCTTATTCCAAAAAAATCATAACTGAGTCCGAATAACGAAGTCAATCACCGAGTGGAGAGCTAAAAATACAAAAATATAATAAAGAGACAAAACGATACGAGTAAAGAATGACTGTAATCCGTTCATCAGATCTTTTCACCTTAAAATTTTTGTCTTTCAATTCGTGTGAGTAAGTCCATTACATCTACTCTTAATTTCACGCATGCCGAGAGAAAATGCCACTATCTGAGCGATTCGTTTGTGAATGCATCCCGTGAAATATTGAATCAAAGTAAAATTTCAAAAAGTAACGAAATGATCAATCGGTGGAATTTAGTGGTTGATTTTTGGCTTCGCGCGCGCGCACACACACTGAATCGAGATTTATCGGACAAAAATTTGTTGTGATTATTTTATGGAATTTAAATTATCCAATTTTAATTATTTTGATATTTTCTTTGAGTCAGACCATGCGGTACAAAAAGAATTTTGTGGGCAAATTCTCTGCAAACCTTCAAGAGATACTACTCGTCCTACTAGAGTTACCTAGGGATTTAACGGCTTGTGGCATACGCAAAATGTAATTGCATTCCTATGAAAAAGTTATTATATCCTATAGTTTCTAAGTGGTATACATAGATCCTAATTGCATTCCTAAGTTAGGGGGTTTGATTCGGCATAAATATTCCATATTTATCCCTCTACTTTCGATATTTTTACAGTCCCGAACATTACATTTATCCCGAATTTATTTTGTATTTGTTTCAACTAAATTTTTGGCAAGTATTTCATATTTTGTGTATTTCTCATGTATTTTGTAGGTTTATCGTGCAATTGATGAAAGAGAAAAATCAAAAGAGTGAAAGCTTTGCAAAAAAGGGAAGTCAAGGGCAAAATGGTAAATTTTCAACCCCAACCTAGAGAAGGAGCCAAAAGTAAAGTTGAATATCTTGTGTTCACGAGAACATAGTGAGAAACGATGCCTCAATTCGAGTTATGGTGAAAAAGTTATGACCATTTGAAGTTGAAAAGAAATTCGAGGGGTGAATCTATAATTAAGGAAAAGAACCAAGTAAAACAAGAATTTACAAACACAGTGACCGAACAGGTTTAGTCCTGGAAGCAGACCAATTTTCTTTTCCTGAAGGTTTGGTCTGAGGGTTTGGTTTCTAGCGGGATTTCTTATATTTTCCTATATTTTTAGCTAAAGTAGTTTGGGTCAATGCTAACCTCTTTGAAAATATTTTGGCTCTTATTTAAGTCATTTATGAGTCTAATTATCATTATCATATGCTTTGTTGTGCAACTAATGAATTATTGTTGATTGGAGAACAAAGATCGGACCTTTTTACATTAACTTAATTGAAGAATTGCTATTTTTCGATAATTTTCATTGGTGTGAATTCTCTTCATTGCATCTTTGTTTCGTCAAGTCTAGTATAAAATTCTATATTATTTTCTCTTGTTATTCAATTATGAACACTTTCATGATGATGATATTTAGTGTAGAATTCGAATCCATGTCTAGATAAACTATTAGTGGGTTGGGAAACATGAACCCAACCTAAGGTTTTCAATGTTAAATGTAGATATCAACATCATTAAATAATTAACCATTGGAGTTTGATACGTTAATCGAAGATAATATTGTAAACTTAATAACTCCATTTGTTGAAAGCAACCGAATTGTTCGAGGATACATTACGTGTCGGTAAATTTATCATTCTCTTTAATTAATTTGTTGACCAATTATTGCCCAGGGTAATGACTGAACTTATTTGGTGCTTCGAATTAGTTTGTGCTCTTTTTTAATTAATTAAATAATTTCGTATAACTTTATATTTAGCATAGATACTCTATGGTTTGAGGGATTGGATCTCAACCCCATTTTCCCAAAAGTTTTTTTAAAACAAAAAAATAAGTTTTTGCTTTCAAGTAGTTTAATTTGCACTCGCTTAGTTTAATTTGCGTAGATTAATAGAAATTTCTAAAATTACAAAATCATCATTTTTAATTTCTTTCCCGATTCGAAACCTAGATCTAAGAAGCCAACCCTTCATTCATCATCATCTTACGACCTATTCTCAGATGATTCGAACTCGTCTTACCGGGTTATTACTTAAGCAACCGACTTGCACTTGAGCGATAGGTACACACATAACGTACACTTTCTATATTGCGTCAAACACGAAACCGGTAAAGGTCCCTATAAAAACTGAAAGGGTGTACTTGGGAGAAGTTCCTATCACCTCTTATGACCCTACCACTTCTGATGCTAAATAGTATAAGAGTGATGTTAGAGCTGAAGATCTGGCTGACCTAAGAATGATTTATTCCATATCAGATGACGTAACTAATAGGATTACTGACCTAAAAGAGAGGGATTATGATAGTCTAAATGCCAATGAGGCTTGTTTCTCTCTTTGGGATCTTCAAGTTGGAGTTCATCCTCCCTTCCATCCCTCAGTATGATCCATCTTAAAGGGGTAAGGATTGAATCTTGCTCAACTTTCTCCAAATGCCTATAGGTATATTGTTGGAGCAATGATATACTAGAAGAAGTATAGGGTGTTTGATATAGATGGGGATATATTTAGGTTTGTGTATGGTTTAAAGGATAACTATAAAACCCCAGGGTACTACTACTATTCTCCCATAAAGTCCAACACCAAAGTAGTCTAGGTTTCCCAAACCAATGATCATAATTTGAGGACTAAGTTCTTTTACATTTCTGGTGTGTGGGAGCTCTTTTATAATAATCCAGAAGAGGGATCAGTATTCCCAAGGATTGATGCTCCTCAGACCTGATTTCCAAAAGGCCCTTTCATTGGATAAGAGGTTGATGAGGTTGATCAGACGAGTGTGCACTTGGGATCCAATGTTCTATGAGAATATATAAACCCCCAAGAGGTTTGGAAAAATGATAAACTATCTTAGCATCAGTACTAGACATTGAAATATATAGGACACTAAAGCATATTGGTAATGATGAAAAGAGTTCTGAGGAAAAGGAGGTCGACCAGTTTGAAAATGACTATGATGATGCCGACCAGGAGGTCGAAGAAGGTGAGATTTTTTCATAAGTCCGAGGTCTCCCTTATTTTTTTTGCATGCATTTGTACTTCATATCTAGATGATTATTGACTGATTTTATTCTTATTGTGATGCATTTTCAACTATAAACTCTAAATCATTTGTCACGGCCCTAGCAAACGATTCTAGGGATAAGTTGAAGGAGATTCGAGCTAAATAACTTGAAGAATTGGCTCAACGAGTTGCTTCCAGGAAGGCTAAGGAAGAGGTCGTACCAAATAACATAACGATGATTCATCTTGGCTCACAAATGTTAAAGAATTAAAGTTATCCATTAAAGAGACCAATATAAAGAAAGTTGGTGACAAAGGTAAGGGTAAGGTTTTTGAGGAAAGGAGGTGTGGTAAGAAGAGACATTTGAATGACCCTATAGCCAAGGATCCAAAACTTCCAAAGCCCAAGAAATAATTTCCATCGATGTACGATCTGTTCAACAACTATTTAAGGTATGGAACTCTTTGTTCCCTATGGCCATGTTGAGCCTTTTGAGCTTGACCCTTCGGTGACCAAGGAGGAAATCTTGGAAGATCTCAAGTCCATAATTATGAATGTTGCCAATACTCATAATTTTTTTATATTTTATGGGTTGCAACCCTGACTTCAGGTTCCCGCAGACTCTAGATGTTAACAACTTGTGGAAATTTTATTTCCCACAAGGTCTTTGTAGTAAGTTAAATCAGTTCGTCCTTCATTAATCTTTCCCAGTTGATATATTGTCCTTTAGGTAATTTGTTTCATATCTCCTTTCGAAAGGTAACATGCCCACCACTTTTTTGAGGGAGAAAGCTAAGTCTTCCCTGAAAACCTATGATGTGCTTAGGACTGCTAAAGAGAAGCTTTAAGGGAAGATCAAATCTCTTGAGGTTGATCCGTCCAAGGCACATAATAAGATAGAAAAAAATGATGATCAGATGGTGAGCAAGGTACAAGAGCCCAGCAAGGACAAAAAGGAGATCGGACTTCTGTAACAAGTTCTCAAAGTTTCCAAGGACTAGCTTGATGCTTTAAAGGTAAAACATTCTGAGGCTTTGGTTGTTGCTTCGAGGGTCAGAGATTAAGCTGTGAAGGCCTTCAAGGATTTAGAGGAATATATCATAGAAATAACCATGGACTTATATAATGGCTATGACGAGATAAAAAATAGAGTAGCTAAAGACTTCCCTGATATTGTTAAAGTTATCATGGCCTGGAAGGGAGATGAAAATAAAGAGAAAGCCTTAGATAAGAAGGAGGAGGATTCTCGCCGAGATGAAGTAGGGGCCATGTTTTAATGATGAGCTCTAGGTCCTTGGGCAGAGAAAGGTTATTAAAGAACCTTTTATTGCTGGGAAATCGGAGTAGGCTTCAAAAGATGCTGCTGCTTAGCTTGCTTCCTTTTGTGTTTTGAATAATCCTTATTTTTTGTAATCCCTCATATGTGAAGCTTGTTTGAATGAAAAAAATAAGAAATATTTGAACAATTTATGAATTACAAAATGGCCATTTATTTATATCATTCTTCTGTGCTATGTTTCCTTTTCAAATATTGATTTGTTATGGATTTTCATGATTGGATCTAGTCAAATTTTAATTTTATTCCAAGGTTTATTTTGAGTTTTGATAATATTTCTTAGCCTTAGTTTACTCGTTCCTTTAGGGATGAACTGTTTTAGTTATGTGATCAAATATGTGTATGGATCAATTGGGCTAGCTTAGGTTGACCCGATCTATAATATTTTTTTAATGTAGTCAAAGATGTGAATTATTTAATTTAGAAAATCTATGTGATTGGATCTTATCAATACAACCTCTTCCAAACGTTTTGTGGAGTAAAAGACATGCATTAATCAATTAGGTCAGCCTAAGACGACTTGTTATATACTTTTTGGTGCATTCAAAGACGTGCATTATCCAATTTAGGAAGGGTATGTGATTGGATGCTATTAATACACCCTCTTCCAAATACTTTGTGTAGTTAAAGACGTGCATTGATTAATTGGGTCGTCCTAAGCTGACTTGATATATTATTTTTTGTCCAGTCAAAGACATGCATTATCTAATTTAGGAAATGTATGGGATTAGATCTTATCGATACACCCTCTTCAAAACGTTTTGTGCAGTCAAAGACATGCATTGATCAATTTGGTCGGCCTAAGACGACCTGATCTAACATTTGAATAAATGCTAATAAGAATCTAATAATCATAAAAATGAAATAATAGGTAACAAGTATCTTCATGTATTGATTTTTTCTTGTATAAGTTTTATGACCTCCAACTGCATTCTTCTTCCCCAATAATTAAAAGACTTCTCAATGATAGTACCTCTTGAGGTGTTAATAATTCCAAGGATTTTTGAATGGTTCCCCTTCTGGAGTTTCAATCTGATATGTGCCAGGTCGTATAACATTTGCCACGCGATAAGGACCATGCTAGTTTGTTGCCAACTTATAGGACTTATGTGTAACTTTCTTCAAAATGTATCCCCCTTACTTGAGAGTGCTTAGTTTGACTCTTTTGTTGTAGAATTTTACTATGCGCTATTGGTAGGCTACTACCCCGAGTGTTGCTGCCTCCCTAACTTCATTTATCCGATTTAGATCCATTATTCTTACAAAATTACTTCTGGGAGAATCAAAATTTAGTACCCTATGGCTTGGAAGGCCGGCCTCAATTGGGACTATGGCTTCACCGCCAATGTATAACATGTAGGGTTTTTCTCCTATTGTTGTCTACGATATTGTCTTGTAAGACCATAACACTTTATAGTTTATTTATCTAATTTCCCCTGGCTAATTCCAGCCTCTTCTTCATTCGGTCTAGTAAGGTTTGATTAGTGACCTCCATCTTCCCACTACTTTATGGATGAGCTAGTGATGAATGAAATTTTTGATTTTGTCCTTGTCATAATATTATTAAAACTCATCATTATTAAAATGGGTGTTGTGGTCGGCAATAAAGGTGTGGGGGATCCCATACTTATGTAGCACATTCTTCCATATAAACTGGGAGAGTTTTGTATAAGTCATTCCTATAAGTGGTTTGGCCTCCACCCATTTTACAAAGTAATCCACCCATACCACCATAAATCTAAACCTTTTTTTAGTTTTTGACAGAGGGCCGATCAAATCCGTACCCCATATGGCAAAAGGCCAAGATGATGTGATCTGCACCAGTTCGGTTCCTGGCCTTTTGTGCATCACTTTAAACCTCTAGCAGTTGTCTCACTTATGCGTGTATTTTGCATTATCTTTCCTCATTATTGGCCAATAATATCCTTGGATGGTTATTCTCTTCACCAACGTTCGATCTAAAGCGTGGGCACCACATTACCCTTCATGTATTACTTTGACCAAGTTTAGTGCTTTCATGGGGTGAACATATATCATCATTGAGACTGTAAAACCTATTTTGTACATTACTCCCATATCCATGATGTATTTGGTAGATTTTTAATTGAGTCTCCTTGCTCCTTCTGATCGATTGTCAATATGACTTCTTCTAAGTACGTGATAATCGGGTCCATCCAGGATGGGCCCATGGTCAATTTCAAGAAATTTACTTCCTCTACGTCAATGCTTCTCTGTAACATAATTTTTAGAGGTATGGTTCTCCTCTGGTCGGACTTGGTAGCTGATGCTAAATAAGCTAATGTGTTTGCTCTGGTATTTTTTGGGGTTCTAATCATCTAGAGTGATTTTAGCTTTGACATTAGCAATTTTACCCTTGCAAGATATTTTAACATGTTTCCATCTCTTGCTTCATATTCTCCTAACAGTTGGTTCACCACTAGATGTGAATCATTGTGATCCTTTATCTGACCAACTCCAAGTGATACAACCAACTCTAATCCAGCAATCAAAGCCACGTACTTCGCTTCATTATTAGATGCTTAAATTTGAACCGCATGTCATATTTTATGTTGGCTCCATCAAGTGTGTTGACTATCAAGATAGATCCGCTACCACTTGCACACGATGATCCATCCATGAATACCTTCCATATTGGTAGCTCGCCGTCAAACTCTTCTTGTACTTGATAACCATCTTTAAATAGTTTGGTCGTAAATTTTCCACTGTAGCTAGGTTGTTTGTTTTCCGATGAGGATTCTGCTAGGTTCTAGATCTGCTTAGTTGGAACTGCAATAGAGTACACCGTTGGTTATTAGGTTAGCTTAGCCGGGACAACAGGTGTTGTTTCGAGTGATCTTTTCTCCTTATAGGTGAATTTTGTGTAAGAGCAAGCTTTTATAATTGCTCGTAGCTTAGGATTTTTGCTATTTTGGCGTATCCCATTACAAATCTGAGTTTCAAACCGAACGCTACATCCGCATTGCCTCTACAATCATTGAAAGACATGTTAGTGACCAAGTACCATTTACGGATATGTCATGAACACTTTATGGAGGTATACGACTTGTGGTTTTAATTTCTCAAATAAATTAAATTCTAGGATGTCTATTTTTTACATCGAGTTTTTTTTTTGTTAAAACGAATTTGAAGAGAATATATTTTTTATTTTTGATCCCATTCGAATGAGATTAAGATCTCATTTGAACAAAAGCTGGTTCTCATCAGAATGAGCTTCGAATGATCATCAAATGAGAATCCTCTGTTTATCAGGTACACTCTCGTTACAAGGCCGCTAGAAGTCTATTCGAAAGAAAATGAGTTTTTGTTTGAATGAGAAGTATACTCGTTAAAATGACACTGGTGTTTTCATACGAACTATATGTTAATTTCGTTCGAATGACACCGCCGTCTCAAAATTAGTGTTTTTTGCTATAAAAACCAATTTTGTTCATATTTTCTAAGGACTTTTGGCAAAAAAAAATTTTGAATATCCGTTCCAAAAGTGTTCATCATTTTTTCTTCAAAACACATTTATATTCTCCAAATTATACATTTCTCTATATGATTTGTTGATTTATGATGCCTTAGTTTCCATACATACATTAAACCCTAGTGGATATCCGTTCTAAGGATGACTTGTGTGGAGTTGTGACTCTACGGCTGAAGAGGAAATGATTCTGTAATCCTGAGGATGATCAGTGGATATCGAGGGACGAGCTGCTTCCTGTGGGTGGTGATAGACTGCATCACATTTTATAGAAGATTTGAAAAGCCCGTGTGTTATACTTAGTGGTTCTAAGTAGTCTATAAGTCGATTAATGTTTGTCAAACTCTTTACAGTACTGAATACTAGGTTTTTCCCAAAAGGAATTTTTCTTTATCTTCTTCGCATGTTTGGTTTTCTTGCGTGATAAAAGAATTTAATTTGGACATTATATTACATGAACACCTAATTGCTAATCAAGATAAAATTTGGGTAAAATTTAAATTTATGGGTGCATAACCTAATATACGGACTATCCATATGAACTTGCATTCTCAAATTGATATCAGATCAGGTTGCACTATGTTTTGTGTGATCCTTTAAAAAAAATTGGGTTTAAATGGATAATTTGTTTAGTAGGGTACCTTTTCGTGATGGGTCTAGTTATGGTCATTGGAAAGATAAGATGAGATCAGTTTTAAAATCTATGGATGAAAGAGTTTGGATTATTTGCCAAAGAGGGTGGACACCACCCACAATGATCAATGACGATGTCGTAGGTCCTAAATCTATCACTTCTTCGAGAGAAGATGATCTTAAGTGGAGTAATTTTAACTCATGTGGTTTAAGTGCCAATTCTGAAGCCGTCACCCCGACGAGTTTGACCTCATAATGATGTGTACCATGTCTATGGAAGCTTGGGATATCCTCCAGCTCACTCATGAGGGTACCAAAACTATGAAAGCTTTTAATCTTCAAATATTACCACACATCTTGAGACTAATACTATGCTAGAGTCTGAATTTTTTTAGTGAATTTTATGCACGATTGTCTGATATCGTTAACTCTAGTTACAATTTGGATCGAAACATTCCTGAGATGCATGTAGTTAAAAAGATTTTGAGATCCCTTCCATCCCGATTTATTCCTAAGGTGAATTTCCTTAATTTGTTGGGTATTTTAGATACGCTTAGGTTAGAAGAACTCGTAGGATACTTTCAAACTTATGAGAGTGACATGTTTCCCGAAACCTGTTAAACCTAAGGAAAAGATAATTTCTTTAAAAGATCAATCCAAAATGAAAGAGGAGGTTTGTTATGACTCTAAGTTTGATTTTTATCTTAATTATCTTTCCCTTTTTGCAAAAAAATTCAAAAAAGTTCTTAAATTTAACAATGAAAATTCTTCTATAGAAAAGATTTTTGAGAAAAATAAAAGAGGGAATAAGGGAATGAATGTTTACGAGAAATATGAGGTGAGATGTTATGAGTGTGAGGACAAGGGACATAAAACCCACGAGTGTCCCACTAGGATAAAAAGATAGGGAAAGGCGAAAGTTACAAATAAAGCCACTTTCAGTGGTAGTGACGTCGAGTTGGTGGATTCTAGGGATGAATCACAGAATGAAACTAATTTTTATGCGCTCATTACAAGTCACATGAGTAATTTTAGTTTGTCCCATGCCGATGAGTACATTTCTAAACGTGGGAGCCTCGACGATGTTTCGAATCATTCTAGAGAAAAGGAGAGTGAAAGAGAAGGTGGAGTCCAAAAATCCTTTCATAAACTTTACACCGAGACTTAAAAAGTGAAAAAGATTAAGAAAGATTTTTCTCTTAGGGTGTTTGATTTAGAGAAGGAGGCAAATGTTTTGAGAGAGTGTGAGGTGTCAGTGAGTTAACTCAAGAAGGTAAAAGTTTCTTTGTGTAAGTAGTTGATTATTATTGGTAGGGAGAAGACTAATTTGACCAACATTGTGGCTAGTCATACAAGAGATCTTCAAGCTTCGTTGGAAACTCGTGAGAAACTTGAAGCCTATGTATTCCAACTCAAGATTAATATCGAACATGCTCAGGAGGTCAATGTCACTTTATAGGAGACATCTAAAAAGGTTGGAAAGATGTTCCTCGATCCCGCGTTAGGTAACACTAAGAGGCAAGGAGTAGGTTATGACGGTGAATCCACTTCCAAAATTACACCCGAACTTATTCCTGTGTTAATGATGGATCCTTATGGGCCTTAACCTAACCCACCAAGAAGACCTAACCTACATAGGAGAGCTCATCATAGGAATTTTGAGCAATTTAAACCCAATCCCATTTATCTTTGTTCCCATTGCAAACAAAGAGTTAGAACACACTACATATTGACTTACTTGAATCTGTATATATAAGAGTTCCAAATAGTTTGGATATATAGACAAAATAGGTTAGTATATCTTGAGAACTCCATCTCTTCAAAGGTACATGATACATGAAGAAATCCAAGTCCAAGAGAATCTTCAAAGGGAAGTTAATTCTAACCCTAAAACCACAAATAGGACACTTGCACTGCATCCTACATATTACTTATGTGCTTGAATGGTTTCTCAACACTTGAAATCATTTTAAAATCAATTTATTTCCAAATAAATCATTTTTATATATTTTTAAATGATTTTTGAATTAATTAAAAATTGGTTTTAAAAGTTTTGTACGTTAAAATGAAATTTCAGAAAATTGATTTCTTTGCTGATTGTTTGGCTTGGTAGAATTCGAAAGCGCTAGAGAGTTGGAGGTGTGCCTTGTAATTAGTTTCAACACGCATTTTATATCTCATCTAGTGCATACACATGTTGGCTTCCCATCGATACGATTTGTGTTTTCTCTTAGACACAAAACGCTTATTCCATCTCAGCCCTTGGATAAACTTCATCAACGCTCTAGATGCGTTAAGAGTCAATCCGCGTGACCCAAGACTTAACCAATCAGTGTTAGTTTAAACCACTTCTTGTGATGAACCATTGGATCAAATTCAATCCATTTAGACTTGATCTCAGCCGTATGATTGATGCTGATGTTCTCTATCCTTCTTCGCTCAGTATAAAAGGAGACCAAGCCTCAACATTTAGAGACTTTTGCCAATTCGTTAAACCTGAGAGAAAAGAGAGAGTAGAGAGAGAAAGGAGAAAAGAAAGAAAAAAAATGAGAGAGAGGAAACCCTAGTTTCTTCGTAGATCCAAACCTCTGTGAAATTTCTCCCTAACCAAACACTAAAACCTAAAAGTACCATACATCAGAAAACCCACCTTTTGAGAGTTACATCTTTCTAGGGTTTCTGTGTTGTTGGTTTTGTGTTTTTCATCTGAAGACCTCTTCAAATTTTTGATTCTCTTAGAACTCATCTCTAAGGAAGATTTAAGTTTCATTATTGAAACTGAGTATTTATAAAAGAGAACATCTCATGGTTATTTTCTGTTTTTCTTTTTAGATCTGATTTCTTAGATCTAATCTGTTTCAACTAGTTTTTTGAAATAAATTTTTTAATTTCAGAAATAATTTTCAGATATAGTGAGTTGTGTGTGTTTCCAAGTTTTTATTTCATATTTTATGAAATACTGGTGTACAAAAATAACACGAACACAAACGAACTCATGCTAAAGTTTTAAAAGCGTTCAGATCTGAAAAAAAAAGTTTTCGATCAAAACTTGTTGAACCAGTCCTTGCATGTTAAGTCTGAATTTGTTTTGTTAAAGTAAACTTCTAGTCCAGTTGGATCTCAATTGGAGGTTTACAATTTCAAAAATATTTTCAAAACCCTGAAATTGTTTAAGACCTTGAGCCGTCTTCCGAGCAAGGTATCCTTGAGATCTGTGATTTAATTAAAGATCAACAAGTATTTGCTTGAAAAATCAAGATTCAGAAATAACTTTCATATTAGAACGTTTGTAATTTGTTAGGAAAGTTTGTATAAATATTGAGAGGGTGAGTTGCATGTAGTAGCACATCACAAACACTATCTCACATGAACACTTAGTTACTGTGGTTCTATTTGAGAATCTTGTATTTGAAAGAGTTGCTGGAAACTTAATTCAAAGAGAAGGAAATCAAGGACAAGACAAAGAAGCAACAATAAAGGATCAAGTTCCAAGTCAGAATACCTTTGGAGTGGAGAATCTCACGTAGTTACATTCTGAACTTAGGTTAGGATCTTTGTGGCTTGCTTAAGTGTTGTAACCTGATTTTTATTCTAGTGGATTTTTTGTTTTGTGCTGTAGAGGACACCGTGGATGTTTCCCTTGCTTAAGGGTTTTACCATGTTAAAATTCCCGTGTCTATTTCTGTGAATGTTCTTAGTTGTTATTGTGATTGGGACTGCATGGTAAAGATAGTAGATGTTTATTAAAAATTAAACTTAAGGTAATTAACTGTCGAATTTAATCCATACATTCAGAAAAAGATTTTACAACACATCTTGTGTTTTTCGAAAAGAGTTTTGCCCAAAAACTTTGTTTGGAGTTTACTCAACTTATAACTATTTGTTATTAATCTAGTAAACAAATGGATTTTAGTATTAAGGCTGTTTTTCAAAGAGGTCACCTTCGAGAGTTTTGTTTTAAGCTAGTGAGAGTTTATCACACGCGTGTTCCCTGGTACGCTTCCACACAAGTTCTTACACATTTTTTTGCACGCATTCTCTCACATGTTTCTCCATATGCTCACGCACATCACCACAGAGATTTTGGGAGTTTTTAAGAGCAAGTAGAGTACTTAGTAAATACTTCACAATGTTTGATGGAGGAATTTCATAGGATGCCTTATCCTTTTGAGAACTCCTCTAAGCCCAATGATTGAGGCCAAGACTTTTATCTAGTATAGTTTGTTTCTCATTTTCATATCTTATATCCCTATTGCTAGATTGTATTTCTATTGTATTCATATGTTTTTCTTTTTTATATGTTTTGAAAAGATTTTAATTTTTATGAACAGTTTGAAAAATCCAAAAAGATTTTTGATTTTTAAGAAAAAATGTGAAAATTTTAAAAAGATTTTAATTTTGATAAAATTTTTGAAAAAGACAAAAATATTTTTGCATTGTCTTTTTCACCACATATAGAAGACCATTTAAGATATTCGTATCACCGCTACAATCCGTCCATTTACATGAATTTTTCATAGTGTTTTGAGAAATGTCTTTGTTACATTAAGTGTGCTTAATAATCTGAGTATGATAGTGCGCCAATAATTATTGTTATAACTTGTTTAATTAAGTTCCAATTTTTATTCCAAATGTCCTAACTCTTAAAAATAAATGTGATAGACGAATTAAATAAATTCAAGCATGCAAGTCAGTCACACATATGAGGGAAAATCCCCCAAAGGGGTAAAACCATTTTTATTTCACTATAATCCGTAAGACTTACAATTATAGAGAAATACAGTGACACACGAATACCCGCATGCGTCGGTTCGTTGTCGTCAGTAAGAGGTCCTGCAAGAGCTTCAAGTTAGTAATGGAGAACATCCTTCTTCTCCACAAGAATACTCCAGACGAGTAGAACAATCAATCTAGGGTTTATAAAGATTCACATATGTATTTGGGAAGAATTTGTGAATGAAAAAGGTTTGAAAACCTTGAAAAACGAAGTCTGAAATATGCAGCAGTTCTGCAAAAAATGGAGGTTCAAAGACTTAAGAAACGTGTATACAGAACGCTGCTATTTATATGGAAATCGAGGTGTCGTGTCGCTCGAATGACAGAGGGTTGTCGCTCGAATGAAAAGGTCATCGCTTGAGATACTTCGTACGAAAGCTGCAAGTCGCTGGAACGACAGTGCACTGTCACTAGAAAAAATTCTTTCTGCGAAGGAAAACATTTTGAAACCTTAAAAATTATTTTCTAAAAATTCCCAAATAATTATGTAATCATTGAAAACTCTAAATTAATTATTTTACCATTAATGCGAGTGGAGTGTGTGGGAATGTTGAATGTTGAAGATGCACATTGCACGATGCTTGGTCAAGATGCACTACACACATATGAAGATAGTGGGAGAGTAATAACTTTGGATTCAGATCGAGGCCGTCATGGATGAACATGTTGACGTGACGAATGTAGCTCTATCAGACGTACTAACTGTGATCTAGGACACAGAAAACTTCCTAGATTCTAAATGAACATTTATAAAATCATGTCCTTACACATATCCCCCTATGTCTATGCCGGTACATACATAAAAACTATACGAATTATGATACCCAAACTCAAAAGAAAGGACATACAATTTAATATCCCTATTAAACCCAAAGACTGGAAATACTAAATAATATGTCTTCAAATAGGTTTCAACATCTTTAAATCTTCAACTTCTTGTAACTTTGTTTGTCATCATCAGGGTGTGAATAAATGATCCTCAATTGTGAACCTACACACATGAGACAAGAAACAATACTCGTGATGCGCAATAGATTGAAATATAATGATAAGCAAAAATAAATATCAATTAAGCTTAAGCAAATCATTATTAAAACAAACGTAAATTCTTCCCCATAATTCGTTCTCCCCTTTTTTATGATGTCCCCAAATAGACAAATATAAAGAACACAAATCACTGCAAATGGAGAATGTCACAAGGTAAACAATCTTTCTCTTTTTGAATTTTTCAAAAAAAAATACCACAAAAATTCATACCATGAAAGAACACGAAAATAACCAAGTCGATGATAGCGGAAATGTAGGGGTGTGAAAAAATTCAATAGGAAAATCAATACATATAGTCATAACATATGTGTACGATGAATTTTGGATATTCCTAACGAATGAACTCAACATCTTTCTTAGGTGTAAAAATGGCGGAATTATAAGAAATTGACTAAATCAAATCAACAAATCAAAGCTCAAAGTGATTTTCACACCAATAATGTCGAAAACTACGTAACACTTTTTCATGACTTTCTAGGACGTGCAAGCCCATTTTATATTCCATCCAAATTCCCTCAATAAATAATAATGCTTTTTATTTTTCTGTTGAGGTGATGAAACTAAAACCTATTGGCCCATTTTATGGCATATTTTTCTTTTCATTGCCTATGAATTATTTCGGACTCTTTTCAACCTCTTTAGACCTTGGCTTCTGTTTTGCCAAGTTTTTATTTAAGTCCGATTTAAATGGTGTCTTAGTTGAAAAGGATAAATGGGTACCTTTCGCAGCCCTTCCCTATTTTTTCAAATACACACAGACTCAGTTCAACGGTTTTTACATGCATGCACTACTTTCTTGTCAAGTTTTATCGGATTTGGTTCGTTGTATAGACAAAATTGAGATGGAAACACTCAAGCCAATATGTGATATATAAGTACAATACTCAAATAATATCGTGAACGTGTGCAATAAAGGAGATAAGGAGCCAAATTTGTAGAAGATAATACTAATAACATCTCAATGACTTCAAATAATGTAACGCACATGGATGAAATGATGTAGCATCTCAAATCACTATCAAATAGTCACGTGGAATATGGAATGAAGTAGTGACTATGTTTATCTTAAATGTTCATTAATAAAAGGTGAAAACAAAATACAAAACTCTTTTTGTGTTTTCAAAATTTTTTATAAAAAGAAATTCTTTTTTCTATTTCAAAAAATAAAATCTTTTTGAAATTTTCAATTTTTAAAAAAAAATAGAAAATCTTTTGGTATTTTTCTAAAAAGAAGAAAAAAATAAAAACCAAAAATAAATAATGATACAAATGATATAATCTAGAGATAGGAATCATATGATATGAACATGAAAAATGTATCCTACTCTAGACACGGGAACCACCCCTCAGTCAACTGTGCAAATTCCTAAAGACTTCCTAAGACTCTCGAATATAACGGCGTCTAAAGGCTTCGTAAAAATATCGGCTAACTGGAGGTCGGTCATCTACAAGCTCATGGATAAAATGCTCGTGTATCCTAATGTGCTTTGTGCATGAATGCTAGACTGGATTACAGGATATGTGTATCGCGGTCGTGTTATCACATGAAATAGTCATGGTGTCCTGTGATATCCCATAATCCTCCAACCTCTTTTTCATCCACAGAAGTTGCGTGTAACAACTACCGATGGCTATGTACTTAGCCTCCGCAGTGGACAAAGAGATGGAGTTTTGCTTTTTGTTCAACCAAGAGACAAGACTAGAACCAAATAAGAAACACTCACCAGAAGTACTCCTACATCCATCTGCATCCCCGGCCCAATCGATATCTGAATAGGCGGATAAACGGTCATCGATGTCAAAGGAATACCAAATGCCAAATGAGAAAGTTCCACTCGCGTATTTGATAATACGTTTAAGAACGAGTAAGTGTGACTCTTTCGGGGACGCCTGATATTGCGCACAGACTCCAACTAAAGACGATATTGGGACGATTTGCAGTCAAGTAGAGAAGACTACCTATCATACTCCGACATAAGGTTTTCTTTACGTCCTTGCACGAAATGTCCTTGCTAAGCTTTGTTGAGGTACTCATTAGGGTACGTGCATTCTTAGCGGAGTCTAAGCCAAATTTCTTCACAAGGTTTCTAGTATACTTGGATTGGGAGGTCAACATCCCATCCTCTGGCTGACGAACCTAGAGACCAAGGAAGAAGGTAAGATCACCAACCATTCTCATCTCAAACTCACTCTTCATATCCTCCTCAAAGTCGTGAGCATGTTGGGAGCGCATGGATCCAAATAATTTGTCATCCACATAGACCCAGGCAACTAAAATAACACTGTCTCCTCTCCTAATAAATAATGTCTTATCAATTCCTCCTCTCATCAAGCCATGGTCTAAGAGACAAGAATGAAATCACTCGTACCAAACATGGGGTGCTTGCTTCAAACCATTCAGGGATTTTCTCATAAAATAGATGTGATAAGGGTTCTGAGGGTTTTCAAACCCTATTGGATGTTCCACGTAAACTTCCTCCTGTAGAATGACATTCAGAAAAGCACTCTTGACATCCATATGGTATAACATAAAGCGTAGATGACATGTGATAACGAGTATTAAGCGGACGGACTCAAGCCTCACAACCGGAGCAAATATCTCGTCAAAGTCTACATCCTCAATCTGTGTATATCCTTGAGCGACCTACCTAGACTTATTTCAGGATAAAGGTGCCATTCTCATCCATATTGTTCTTGTAGATCCACTTGGTACCTATCACATTCTTCTCATTAGGTCGGGGGATAAGTTCCCAAGCATTATTCTTTCTAAACTGAAGCAACTCATCCTGCATAGCAGATATCTAGTGTTTATCCTTGAGTGCTTTATCAACGTTCTTAGGCTCGACTTTTGACGTGTAGTAAACAAAGCTAACACGTTCTCCAACTGAGCACGAGTATTGACCCTTAGGGTGGGATCTCCAGAATGGCAATAGGATTATAACTCTTACGAACCCAAGCATGTGTGTCCCCTAAGTCAGGAATATGGTCCACCCTGGGTATGGGAGGCACAATGGGATCATCAACAGGAAGTGAACCCTCCTCACACAAAATGTTTGAATCAACAAAAGTCGGTGGTTCGTCATCTTGCACGGTGACATTTATGGACTCCATAACCTTAGAGCTACTCAGGTTAAAAACTCGATATGCTCTACTAGTCGATGAATACCCTAATAATATTCCCTCATCGCTCTAGGAGTCGAGCTTTATTAATTGCTCTCTATCCCGTAGGATGTAGCATTTTCTCCCAAAGATAAGGAAATATGAAAGGTTGGGCTTCTTTCCAGTCCACAATTCATAGACTGTCTTAAGTGTGTGTGGATGAAGGTAAACCATATTCACCGTATAGAACGTGGTAGACACCGCCTCTACTTAAAATCTCCTAGCAACTATACGACCTAAAAGCATAGATCTAGCCATCTCCTGAATTGTCCAAGTCTTCCTCTCAACAATCCCATTTTGTTGGTGAGTCTTAATGGTCAAAAATTCATATTTGATCCATAGGCTATCACAATAAAGATCTACTTTAGCTTCCTTAATCTCAGTAAGGTTGTCACTACGTATCCTATTGATAGTGACTTCATTTTTATTTTGCTGGGCACGACACTTGGTCATGAGAAATTCCACAACATCGGATTTCTCTCTCAAAAAACCTACAATCGAGTAATGAGAGAAATCATCTACCATTATAAGGATATACCTCTTACCACCCAAACTCTCAGTACGCGTATGACCCATAAGATCCATCCGTATAAACTCAAGCACTCGTGAAGTGTTAATGGAATTCAACTTCATGTGTGGGCTATGGACTTTCTTTCCCAACTGACAGGGTCCACAAAGCACGAAAGTTAGATTTCCAAGTTATGGCAAGCCACGTTCTAGGTCTTTTTTAGATAATCTCTCCAAATCTCTAAAATTCACATGACCTAGACGTTGATGACACAGATCCATATGGGTGATCGTGGCACTGCTGCTATATAAAAGAGGACTTGGGCACAATGCCATTGCAATTATATTCAGTCCTCACCTCTTGCAATAGAAGTTTATTGGCTTGATCATAAATATTGCACTCATCTGGTCAAACTTTATTGCAAAGTCAGCGTCGCACAACTGGCTAATGCTGAGAAAGTTCACTTTCAAACCTTTGTCGTACAAAACATACTCTAGCTTAGGAAATCCTGGTATATCTACTGTACCTCGTCCTACTATGCTAGACTTGCTCCCGTGTTCAAACGTGACTTTACCTTCCTTAAGATCCTCTAGGTAGGTAAAAAATAAAACGTCACCAGTCATGTGTCTGGAGCACCCACTATCAAAGTACCACTGAGAGGTATTATGTGCTTTGAGAGCAACATGAACAACAAGGGATTGTTCGTCGTGTTTTGGAACCCAAGTGGAGGTAACCATATGTTTACCCTTGTTATTGTTGGTTCTAGTCGGATTATGGAAGTATTCGCAGACGACAAAGAAATTCGTTGGAAAGCTTCCATTAAACTCTGAGATATGGCGACTAGAAAATCAACCTGCTCTCTAAGACTCCAAAAATCGCCAGTGGCAAGTTGTGGAGCAAATGTACATCATGTCCGACCCAAACTATAGCAAAACTCCCTTAGGTGGCCTTTTCTTTTACAATAGGTACAAAAGTACACAGCATTAGGCCGACCCTGGTTTGCTTTCTAGGCCGAACTCTTCTATAGCGTTTTGGTTGATGGCCATATGGATTCGTAGTAAACTTAGGAATTGGTTCCGATGTCACATGAGACGTGGAAGCACCATCAAAACTTATTCCCTGCCTTTCACCAAACCCTAAAGCAGTGGCGGGGAGCATATGTCCCATCTTTCCAGATCTATCCTCTATCTTTACCTTGACCTCTCGGGCTCTCCTAAGGCCATGAATGAGTTGGGCTGCAAGGGATTCAAGTTTATTCCGAGTGTCCTGGGAGGAATGGAGATCACTTGTTAGACTAGCCACTTGCTTGGTCAAGTCCCCTTTCTCTTTCTCTAAACTACTGTCTCTCTCCAAACAGTCTCTCTCTCTCTCTCTCTCTCTCTCTCTCTCTCTCTCTCTCTCTCTCCCCCTCTCTCTCTCTCTTAAGGAAGTGCTAATGGAAGACACCCTCTCTCTCGTCTTTCCGAAATCTTTCTCTAAGGAAACTATCCTAAGTGCTAACACTTTTTTACGCTTTTTAGTTTTAAAAGAATCAACATATAAATCAGCGTACGCACGTCGTAAATCACCTTCGCTCTCACTTTTAGCACCCTCCCCCTCACTCACATCGCTTTCACTGTCAAGGTTTCCCTGTGAAGTAGCATCCTCATCGTCATGATGTGCAGTGGTAGTATTCACATGAGTAGCTATGAATGTGATGAAGCTACATTCGTGCGGTGACTCATCTCCAGAATCCACCGACTCGATCTCACTTTCATCACTCATGGAGGTATTTAAAGAAACTTTGCATCTGCCTTGATACTTCAACCTAGTAGGACACTCAAATTCCTTATGACCTCTACCGTCACACTCATAACGTCTCTCCTCGTATTTCTTAGGTGTGTCCTTTTTATCATTTTTCTTTTCAAATTTATTTTTCTCAAAACTCGTTTTATCTTTGAAATTGCCATTTTTGTTTAATTTGAGAAATTTCTTGAATTTTTTTATAAACAAAGACAAATCATCTAAGTCAAAATCAAACTCCGAATTAGACAACTCTTCCTCTCTTCTCCTAGATGACTCACCTCTCTTTCTTGCTGACCCCTCACTCTTTCTAGCATGGGCTTTAAGTGCTGCTCCTTTATCTTTTGATTTTATCGGGTTAGGAAACATGTCAATTTCATAAGTCTGGAGGTCTCCTACCAATTCTTCTAATTTCAGACGACTTAAATTTCCTAAAGAATTTAGCACAGTGACTTTAGGCATAAAACACTTAGGCAATGATCTTAAAATCTTTTTAACTATTCTAGCACCTGCAATGTCAGTATGAAATCTCACTTAAAGGCCATTGACGAACGTGTTTGGGTTATGTGTGAAAGAGGGTGGACGCCTCCCACTATCACTGTAGATAACATAACAACTTAAAAATCTGTGACTTCATGGACCGAGCATGGATTTAAATGGAGCATATATAACTCATGTGGGCTTAGTGTAATTTTAAAAAATGCCACCCTCGATGAGTTCCGACTCATCAAAACGTGTACCACGTCAAAAAAAAAGCATGGGGCGTTTTACAACTTACCCATAAAGGCACTAATGCAGTCAAAGAATCAAAATTGCAAACTTTAACTACAAAATTTGAGACAATCACCATGCTTGAATCCGAGTGTTTGGATGAATTCTATACATGCTTATATGATATTGTAAACACGAGTTTCAATTTAGGTGAACACATTCTCTGATACCAATTTGAGAGTGCACCAGCAATCAATGTTCTAACTTGTTTAATTAAGTTCCAATTTTTATCCCCAAAATCCCAACTATAGACAAATGAAATAAATTCAAACATAACTCAAACACGTTCACACATAACCCAAACAAGTTCGTCAATGGCCTTTAAGCGAGATTTCATTTGGGATTTCCAATATGTGTAATTTGACCCATAAAAAATTGGCACTTCGATCATACAAATTTCCATCGAAAATGCGCTTTTTTAGAAATCAATTTTTTGACCAAAATTGATATTCAGAAAAAAATTTGCGAAAAAATTTACACGATATAATTGTGTAATAGGCTCTGATACCCATTTGAGAGTGCGTCGGCAATCAATGTTCTAACTTGTTTAATTAAGCTCCAATTTTTATCCAAACAATCCTAACTCTTGCAAATAAACGTGCAGACGAATGAAATAAATTCAAGCATGCAAGTCAGTCACACATATGAAGAAAAATACCCCAAAGGGGCAAAACCATTTTTATTTCACTATAATTCATAACATTTACAATTATAGAGAAATACAGTGTCAGTTCGTTATCGTCATCAAGAGATCTCGTGAGAGCTCCCAGTCAGCAATGGAGAACAACCTTGTTCTCCACAAGAATACTCCAGATGATTAAAACAACCGATCTAGGCTTTATAAAGATTCACATATGTATTTAGGAAGGATTTGTGAATCAAAATGGTTGGAAAACCTTGAAAAATGAAGTCTGAAATATGTAGCAGTTCTGCAAAAAACGGAGGTTAAAAAGCTTGAGAAACGTGTATATAGTGCATAGCTCGAACGACAGAGGGTTGTCGCTCGAACGAAAAGGTCAGTCACTTGAGCGACTTCACTCGACAACTGCAAGTCACTTGAACGACGTAAAAATTTTCTCGCCTCTACACTTAGAAAAAATTCTTTCTGCGAAGGAAAACATTTTGAAACCTTAAAAAATATTTTCTAACAATTCCCAAATAATTACGTAATCATTAGAAACTCCAAATGAATTATTTTACCATTTATGCGAGTGGAGTAGTGGGAATGTTAAATGTTGAATACGCTCGTTGCACGATGCTTGATCAAGATGCACTAACTTCGGGCACAAATCGAGGTCGTCATGTACGAATGTGTTGACGAGCTGAATGTAGCAGTATTGGATCTAGGACACATAAAAACTTCCTAGATTCTAAAAAGACATTTATAAAATCATGTCCTAAAGCGTATAGCATTACGTTGTTCATTGATGATTAGTTTCTTTATGCCATACTCTTTATCTCCTTTATTTCACACGTGCACGGACTTATTGAACATTGTACTTGCTTATCATGAGTAAAATACAGTGTTCTCATGTCAATCATGCTTAATATTGAACTAAATGTAAAAAGAGATTAGTTGTTCTTGTAAGAACCATTGCCCGAATTTATTTTTTCAAAAAATATTGATAGATGTTAAGCAAGTTAAAAGCAACCATTTGCAAAAAGAACCTAAAATGATTAACGACACACAACAGAAGTGCCAAGGCCATTTATTTTGTATTCATTGATGCTTCGCTATATATGAGCGTTATGATATCTTCAAAACGTTTGAGAGTGAATTCTTATATATATCTATATAATAAGGAGGAAGTGTGTTTTTACTGTTCAATAAGAAGTTAACACATTTAAGGGTTGAGATTGAATGTGGGGAGCTTGGATCTAATGCTTGGGAATCATTCAGAAATATATGGCTCGGATTGCTTACTTGGACAAAGTTCTCATTGGAACTCACAATTAGTAGACGGCTAAAGTACAACCTACCCACTTTAATTCAAATGTCCGAAGTGACCACCCTCTCTCATATCTCTTTCCTTCTCTCTACATTTGAATCTCCTCTTCAAAAACAAAATTCAACTGCCGATCCCTCCTTCTCCTATCGAGTATCATCCATTTTATGTTCATTTTCTCCTACTATGGCGGTGGAATGGTGATGGTTGAGGTGAATGTGTGCCTTTTTCATTTGAGTTTTCTTAAGAATCTCTGTTTCTCTCTCTCTCTCTCTCTCTCTCTCTCTCACACACACACACACACACACACTTCAAATCAGAGAATGAGCGAATGAAGAAACAATTCCTGATCTTACATCTCTTGAGAATCTTTGTTTTAGTATTAGGTTTTATATGCGACTTGAGTTTTTTTTAGATCTGATATGCGGTGATGGGTTTGCAGTTCCTGATCTTACATCTCTTTTGGTGTTTTTTGAAGAATGGTTTTTAAGTAGCAGAAAAGGTTAAGGCCTTGATCAGCTCAAACATTTGTTAGGGGCTTTGGATTGTTAATAATTAGATACTATGTTAGTTTGTTTTTTTGATTTATGAAGTTGATCTATTTGTTAGTTGTTTCAGCTGTTCAGAAGAATTAGCAATGTTAGTGATTGAAGCAATCTTGGTACTCATCGCCACAGATAACATTTTCTTTTTTTTTTAATGTTCAAAACCCGGTAGTGGAGGAGAGAGTTTAGCTTTTATGTGTTGTTCACTTTAGATTTCTTTGACAGTACTCTCTTTGTTATTTTTGGTGAACGGTGTCAATTTCATAACAAAGGTGTGTTCAAAGATTAAGTGTTTGCGAAAATATCGCCATGGGTATCTCGCTTTGGCTTCTGACATCTTTCTTGGTATTTATAGACATGGGTTTTTTCTTCTTTTATCATTTTACAAATTAACGTTTCATCAGTTATACTTGGTTGTTTGTTGTGTGTGATTCACTAATTTTAACTTTGTTTTTGTTGTAATAAATCTTTCTCTCATCAGGTATGTACTCTCAAAATATACACTCAGATGATCTCATCAGGTATCTTTCATCATTTTTTTTGTTATAAACTAATTTTAAGTTTGTTTCAGATCTCTCATCAGGTATATACCCGAAGGTCTGATTCCCATTTTTAATGGTCTATTCAGTTTGTTGTCACCTTCACTATCGCGGTGGTTGATTCGCGTGTTGAACCAAACGAATTTTTGGTGGGGTCCAATTGGTGAGAGTTTGACTGGAGCCTACTAGCTGTGTTTTTTTATTTTCAGAGAGAGAAGGTGGGTTTTTTAGGGAGAGGATGTTTGGGTTGGGTGAGATTTAGGTTGGGTTTGTATTATTCTCTCTCTAATCCACGAAGGTCCGGTTCCCATTTTTAATGGTCTATTCAGTTTGTTGTTACAATTGTTTTTGTTTGTCTAATACATGACTCAATCAGGTAGTTCCCAAGTTAGCAGTTCATTGAGCACTGTGTAGTTCTGAGTGCGCGAGAGCAGCAGCGTTGAAAATTGGAACTGTAAGTTTTTTACAAACTTGAGACCCTTAATCTGAAAATTGGAACTATAAGTTTTGTACGAACTTTAGATCCTTATTTCATTATATATGTACAACTTAAGATCTGTACAAAATTGGAACTGTATTTTTATTAAGATCCTTATTTTTTTTAAGATTGAATCTTGAGAGCTGATGACAACAGGTACTTTAATTATTTTTAATTTTATAACATTATTTATGGCTCCAACCAGTTGTAGCTCCCATCTCTCTCATGTCCGAGTATCTCTCATTTTCTGTGTTTTTTTTGTTTTTTATTGTTTTGGAAAGAAGAAGTTAGGATTGATTTTCACATCTGATTTAGGAAGCAAGTTTGTATAAAAGTTGTATAAGACAATATAGGGATTCTTATTTTCTCAAAATTTTAGAAAATAAAACTTAAGTTAGGGGAAAAATAAGGATAAAATTAGAAGTGTAAGTTTTTCTTATTTTGAGTATGTAAAAAATTGGAACTAAGAAAATTGGAATTGTAAGTTTTTCAGTTTGTAAGTTTTTTACAAATTTGAGACCCTTAATATGAAAATTGGAACTGTAAGTTTTTTAGAAACTTGAGATCCTTATTTCATTATATATGTAAAACTTGAGATCTGTAAAAAAAATGGAACTGAGAAAATTGGAACTGTATTTCAGTCTTATAATCCTTAATTTTTTAAACTTTAAGCTTTTCTTATTTTGCATATATCAAGGTGAACTTTAAGCTTTTCTTATTTTTTCATATATCAAAGACGTCATATTTGAATATTTATGAACTTTATCTTTTTACGTTTCTAATGGTCTGTGTCTTTACCCTTGACCAAATCATCTTACAACTGAACGTTCCTTTTAAAATTATATACATATAGTATTATACATATTTAGATAAACAATTGATGAAATTTGCACTTAACTTGATGCATGCATTATAACACCTGCGTACATAGCCTAAATAAGATATGGACTATAAAGAATCATCTTTTATCAATTGATAATATTTTATTATTACCTATCTCCTAACTTTGATACGACAGATCCCATATGTCTTACCCATATCTTTAGCCATACCTGTTAGAAGCATGCGTCTGACAGCTTGACCTTTGATGGCAAGTGTCTTCTCTTGGGGGCCCCAGATGTTGAGGTTTTGTTGTATATGTAATATTGTAGGATTATACTTATTTTTTTGGTGAAAAGGGTAATGCGTATATTGTAGGATTATCTATAACAGGTATCCACATCTTGAGCCGCGTATATTGTAGGATTATCTATAACAGGTATCCACATCTTGAGCCGCGCGCCTCATTGTTTGTTCTGACCAACGACAATATCTACGGTCCTGCGCCTGTATCTCTCCCATTAAAGTCACTTCTTTTTTATATTATATTTTTTTATTAGGTAAAATTTTGTATATTATATTTCTTTTTATTATATTTTTTTGAGACAAAGTCCTGCACCTGTATCTCTCTCATTAAAGCCAGTTCTTTTTTATATTATATTTCTTTTGAGACAAAATCCTATGCCTGTAACGTTGAACTATATATTTTGGTACTTATTTTGGTGGCAAATGTTGGACTTGAATAATCTCATGATGGGGATGGTTTAGTGGTTTAAAGTTTGAAAGTAGCATATTTTTTTATCTGACAAATGCAATTGAATTCCATGGTTAACCATTTGTTCAAAACATACATTTTCATTTGACAAATTGTTATTAGAAAGTAAAATTGGGTTGTAGCCATTAATTAAGTAATGTGAATTAATTATCACCATACCAATGTTTTGTAACTATTATTTATGTAATATGCCAAAAATATGTTGAACTATATATTTTTTGTACTTATTTTGGTCGGAGATGCTGGAATGTTAATTATGAATTAACGATGCGTATTGCGATATGATAAGCATGGCATAAATAATTTTTTTTTTGTCACAATTATAAATAAACATGAGCAAGAAAATAATTTTTCATTTTTAAATTTATTGGTCAATTAACTAAGTTGTAGAAATTTTCGTTTCGCGACTACGTACTTTGAAAAATTTTCGTTGTTTTGCGATTACCTACTTTGGAAAATTTTTGTCATGCCTTCAGGCATGGGTATTCCTTTTATCGGGTTTAGAGTGATTATTTAAAAAACTATTTATTTATAAAATTAAATTTTTAACTCTATTTTACAAAAAAATATACAAAAATGTTTTTAAAAAAAGTCGGATTTTAATTAGAAAAAAATAATTTTTTATTTGTTATAAGATATTCTATAATAGAAAAAACTTAATTATAAAAAAGTCACTTAATAAAGAAAACGTTTTTTGTTTTTTTTACTTATACAAAAAAAGTTCTTATTCGCGAAAAAGTTTTATTTAAACTTTTTTACAACTCTTTTTATTTAATCCACAACCATTAAATTTTTTAAATAAAATTAAAGGCCCAATTCTTATGTTTATGACGGGTTCATAAAATAATCAGACATTTTGGTACAGAAACAAATTTATCACGGGAATAAATTTATCGTCGTGCCATCGGTAACGATACAAAATATCATGGGAAAATATTGATCGTCGTGCCATCGGCATGGGGCACACCCCATGCCGATGGATTAGGTTATATGAACATTGTTGGATTGTTTGTTATTTTATTAAACAGGGTGGATAGTCCTACAAATAAAGGAGATTATGGTTATTTTAAAAAAAAAATTATAATTTTTGTTAGGGAATGAAATTTTTGCCTTTTGCAATGACGTACTTTGGAAATTTTTGTCGTTTTGCGATTATCAGCGTGCCTTCAGGCACGGGCATACCCTAGTGTATATATATATATATATATATAAGATTTTGAGGGTGTTATAAAGTATAAGATCAATGGGTTTGCATAACGGACTCTCTTGAAAAGCATTAAATAGTTTGGTGTTGTTCATTTGAGAATCACTTAAATTCATGATATATTGCACAAGTCGAGTCAATTTCATTTGATTTCAACATTTTACACCTAAGACTGAAATTGAGTTATTTCTTTAGAAGTATCTCATGACTTCGTACACCTATGTTATGAATGCTTATGGTGATTTGCCTATGAAAAATGTTCACATAATTTCATTCCGTTTTCACGATTCGGGTCTTTTAGTATTATTCCATGGTGACTATGTGCATTTGTATATATTTGTATTTTCGTACCTTGGTTTATACTTCAAAAATGAAAAATTAAAGAAAAAAATCCAAAAGGCATACCAACTTCGGATTTCTTCTTTTGCATATCTTTTTATGCCTCTTGGATTATCATTGCATGTTCTTTATCTATTATCTTTGTGATGAGATGTTCGCTTATTCATGTGATGCTTATTATTAATTCTTACCTTCTAAGCCTTTGTCTATTACGGATAAAAAGGGGTAGAACAAATTAAGGGGACGCTTATTTTTTCTTTACACTCATACGCGTCATAGTATTTATTTGTTTCATGCATGTAGGTCTCTTCCCCTTTGATGATAATCTCATGGACTAAACAAGATGAAGACAAAGTTGGTTAATGGGAGAACAAACTCAGTTGAAGACAAATTTTCAAATGTCTTCCGGTTTGGGGGGCTGGGAGGACATTAGGATATATTATCCTAATTTAGTTTTTGGTTTTTGTTTTGTACCAGAAATGACAAACAGGGAATACATAAGAGAAAGATTTTATAATTGCTCATAGCTTAGGATTTTTGCGATTTTGGTGTATCCCGTTGCAAACCGGAGTTTCAAACTGAACAATACATCCGCATTGCCTCCACGATCGTTGGAAGAAATGCTAGTGACCGAGCATTGTTTCCAAATTTCTCACGAACACTTTATGGAGGTATACGACTTGTGGTTTTAATTTCTCAATTAAATTATATTCTGGGATGTCTATTTTTTACATCGACTTTTTTTTGTTAAAATAGATTTTAAAAATATATTTTTTTACTTTTAATTTCATTCGAATGAGACTAAGATCTCGTTTAAACGAAAGTTGGCTGTTGTTAGAGCGAGCTTTGAATGACCATAAAATGAGAATCCTCTGTTGATCATGTACACTCTCACTGGAAGGTCGTTAGAAGTCTGTTCGAATGACAACAAAATTGAGTTTTTGTTTGAACTAGAAGTATACTCGTTAGAATGAAACTGGTGTTTTCATTCGAACGAGATGCTACTTTTGTTCGAATGAGACCGTCGCCTAAAAATTCATGTTTTTGTTGTTCAGATTTTCTAAGGACTTTTGGCATAAACAATTTTTCAATACCTATTCCAAAAGTTTTCATCATTTGTTCTTCAAAACACGTTTATGTTTTCCAAATCATAAATCCCTCTATATGATTTATTGAGTTTATGAAATCCTTGTTCCCATAGATACATTAAACCCTAGCAGAGATCTTCTCTATGACTAACTTTTGTTGAGTTGCGACTCCATGGATGAAGAAAAATGGATTCTGTAATGCTGAGGCTGATTGGTGGATACCGAGGGAAGGCAGAAAGATTTACTTCAACGACTTGACTCCCTCTTAAGCCTTGAGGCTTCTTTGCTCCTGCACCTCCGCCTAGTCGACAACTCAGGAATCCACCTTCATCTCGGAGTCCACCGATAGAGCAAATCAATCGTCAACAAACGAAGTTCGCTTCTGTACATACACCACAAATAACAAACTGGATCCTCTGTAGGAAACTTTCTCTTTTGGGGTAAAGAATGATACTCGGCGCCAAAATGATGAACTCAAAATATAATATATGAAGAAACTTGGATCATGAAACTCTATGGGTATAAACTATGTTTTTTGTTGGAAATTAAACCATTAAAATCAAACACACAAATGGGACTTTTAGATAAAAGAGTTCTCTCTCAAAAGTATAACAAAAGTTTCTCAAAAGTTTGTAGAAAAAATTCTTTCCCGCACTATTTAAAAGGGTGGTTAAAAAGGTAGTGGGAAGTTGTTTAAAAGCTGAAGAAAAATTGCCAGTCATTCGAAGGACATTTGAAAGTCGTTCGAACGACTTTATCGAACAAGATTTCAGAGATAAAACGCAAAAATCTCGCCTGATATGTCATTTGAACAGGTCATTTGAACGATGTCGTTCAAACAAGATTATCGAAGGAAAAAACAGTGAAAAATGAAATGATCTCATTTGACAGTTCATTCGAACGACATTTAAATTTTGTTCGAACGAGATTGAAATATCGTTCGAACAACATTTCAGAAAAATGTATTTTTCTTTAAAAAATAGAAAATCATTTTAAGCAAAGTTTAGAAAATAAAATGACACCCTAAAATAAATCCAAGGCTCTATATATATCATATGCATTCATACCTGTAGAGACCCTGGAAAATATGAAAGGTTGATGACGTAAAACTTGTCACAAAAATTCGATAATGTTGATATCTTCACTTTAGGCTTGGCTGCTAAGTCTTCAAGTTAAATGTCATAAGCTTGAACGACACAACAAACTTCTATCGTATGATTCAAATAGTTTTGTCCAAAATTAAGTCAACACTTACAAATTGACCCAATTGGAAATTCGTCCTTACAAGATTCATAATTGAGCGATTTAATGATTATTTTAAAGATAGTAGAATCTAATCATAAATCCATAAAATGGTAAAGAGATTCAGCCGAGAGGGTTAATGACTACTTTAAAGATGGTAGAATCAAATTATAAACTTGTTTAAGATTTATAATAGTCTCATTTTGATAAAAGATTTGAGGATAATTAAAGACAAATGTATCCTTGAATGGAAAAATGGAAAGACTACATAAGTAATACATTCAAAGAAGAGCAAATAATCTAATTATATACTTTAGTCAATGATCTTTTTGGTGTGAATATATAATCATATAATTATGTTCAAATGGTTTCTAGGGACTTAAGATAAAGTCTAAGAATTATCACAAGTGCATTGAAAGGCATGGGAAACAATAAGAACCACGCTATTAAATATCAAACTGACTGAAGTAGAGAAACATATTAAAGTTTCTTAAGTAATTCTTTCACCTAAAATCGAAAATATTGGCTTACCTAATATATTTACACGCATGTTTGTCCAAGTAAACCTTAATATAGTGATAAATGAAAAAAAATAAAAATAAAATCTTTGACATGATTGGGGATATGAATAAATGTAGAAAATAAATTTATCTTTTGATTAAAATTTTAAATTTATGTTTAAAATTATGGGAGAAACATTGTAGTTCATAAGTTATATTATCAATGCATCGACTCACGATAGGTTGTTATTGGATAAGGTAAAAGTCAAGAACCATTGTATAAATTCTAATAGATGTGGGATTCTTTATCTAAGGCGATGATTCTTATCCAAAATGGGAACAATACACGATTCTTATCCAAAACATGAACAAGACCAATAAATGTATATTCATTGGTTACATAAGTGAATTTAATATGCTATAATATTTCCAAAGTTCTTTTGTCTTGAGAAGTGTATACTTTTGATATATTGAATGCCAATTAATACTTGAGTACTTTAATCATATTATGATATTGACATAATTAAGTGTGTAT
Organism: Sambucus nigra; assembly: GCA_949130495.1. Taxonomy (NCBI): domain Eukaryota; kingdom Viridiplantae; phylum Streptophyta; class Magnoliopsida; order Dipsacales; family Adoxaceae; genus Sambucus; species Sambucus nigra. Next base: position 676,354,800 of record OX422208.1, on the reverse strand, counting down.
ATGATTTTTCGAAAGGAATAATGGACCAAAGACTCTAAAGTATATCAAAAGTCGTTTGGTATCTTCATATAGTTACCAAGATAATAATGAAAAATGACATAAACGTTGAAAACATTATGGGTATCTCTTAAATGAGATATTATATTATTTTAAAGTCTTGTAGTTTTGAGTGGATATGTTAGCACAATTGAAGGTGTTAATATCTGATTGAAAAATCAAGGTGTTTTCGACATTTTGAAAGTGAATATTCCTAGTAGACCATCACAATGCCTATTGTTTCCATCAACAATTTGTAAATGGATGTCATGTCATGACTATTAGTCATTGACGTGACCATAAAGAAATCGCTCTTGTTTTATTGATAACATTGGACCTAATGAGAGTACTGCGGATTCGCTAATAAAAGATCAAGGAAAATTCATCAAGGGGAATGGGTTAAGCCAGCAAAAATACTCAAGAATATAATAATGGAAACCCAACCTAAATGATTGGATATCCCAAGAATTAGGTTTAATAAGAAAACATAATTATGTGTGACTCAGTTAGCACTAAGAGGATAACCACTTATTCTTCCAATTCCTAAGATGAGTTAGTGCACAATTTATCGCCTATAACGAGGTAAACCTTATTTTTAATGATTTCTATATCTTGAACATAAGGGTTAAGTGGGGTATTCGATGGATACTACTAATGGTAATCAACTATGTGAGTGAGAAGGAGCGAAATACTAAATTCTCTAGCACTCTCATGAAATCAAAAGGTGTCAAAGGCAAAAAATGGACACAAGAATGAGAACCAAGAATGTTCGGAGTAGAACTATGTGCATTCTATTGTATCAGTTTTCATAAAAAGGTTGACTAATTTAATACATCACGTGGATTCAAGAATTTATGGGCACTTGCTTAACTATGTGCGCTCGGGCCACATGTCCTATAATTAATGAAGATTTCAAGTCAGAATAGAATCATTCAACTCTATCACTGGATACTATTACCAATATTTCGATGCATGCTATCATCCTTAGGAGGAGAGGAAACTCGAGTGTGATGAGCCCTAATGACATAACCAGATTTCAAGGCTCATTAATAATTATGAAGGGAGACATAAAGATGAGAAAGTTTCCACTAAATACCAAAGACGCCTGGATAGGCTAGAGAGAGAGGCCCAGAAAGCATGACCAAAGGTTTCAAACTCCTAGTCCTTAGGTGAGAAAAGCTCGCAGCCAAGGGAGGAATTCCCCATGATACAGAGATGATTCACCTTATGAGAAGTCACATGGAAGGAGACCCTGCTCTGATGAGAGGGAAAGAGAGAGGGAGAGCTTTGTGATTTCAATCAGGAGAGATGTAGATAGGTACCCTACTCATCAGGGAGTATATAAGACTAAAGAGCTTGCTAGAAGAGCCTTGGCCATCGATATGAAATCACCATTCAATTGGGACATCGAGGAGTTTGAACATCCTAAGAAGTTTTATGCTCCACAGTTTAAAATATATGATATGAAGATAGATCCCACCTATTAGGTCAGATAAGATCATCAGGTGATGATGCTGTAGAACACTAATGAGGGTCTGATGTGGTGGATATTTCCCTTTAGTATTAGAGATATTGCTCATAAGTGGTTCAAAAATTTACCACATAGGTCGATCACATGCTTTAAACATCTCGTCGTGGCTGTTCTGGCTAGGTTTATCATCAGTAGTTTCCATCCTAAGCAAATGAACTCATTTCTTACCATAAAAGGAAGCCGCTGGAGACACTCTACAAGTACACTAGAATCTACTTAAAGGTGTATAATATAGTGGAAGATTGTACAGAGAGGTTGTAGTGGCTTCCTAAATTATTGGACTACCGAGCATCTCCATGCTTCATCAGTCTCTCACTAAAAGGGAGACCATTATGATTAACGACCTCATAGAAAGGCCTGAGAAGTACGCTGGCCAAGAAGGTGATCATTCGAAATCGTCCAAGAACGGGATAAAGAAGGAACGAGCATGAAAAGAGGGAAAAGGAATAATAGGAAGTCAAAGGGAAATAATAAGAAAGATCCCAAGAAGGCATTCAAATATATCAACACAATATTTTTGAACCAATCTATAATATCTTTTACAAGATCATAGGTCGATAATACTTTAAGTGTCCTGAGAAAATGATAAACGATCAAAATAAGTGGAACATGACACTTAGGTGTGCATACCACAAGGATTACGGTCACATGATAGAGAATGTAAGTCCCTCAAATTCCCCCTTGAGGAACTGGTCCAGGATGGACACCTCAACGAGTTTGTTAATAAGAAAGAAGGTCAAGCACAACCTGTGCACTACCAGATGACATATAATGTGCTGGGTGACGATATTGATTTATGGGGCCTTAAATCTAGTGCGTAACCAGAGGCTAGATAATATCTTGGATGAAGACTTGGGTCATTAGTTTACAGTAATTCATAATTCCTTAAATCCAAGTCAAATCAAAGGGAATTTCCTTAGAATGGAGATCAAGAAGATCACACCGGTAATATAGACATTCTTTATTAACCTAGCCAAGCCCATTGTGAGAAAACATAAGAAATCTGAGGAGAATGATTATTCCAAGCATATAGTGTTCACTGATGATGATTTGGTCAGAGTGAGGACTCTTCATCATAATGACCTGGTAGTTACTCTCATAGTTTCCAATTCTGACGTGGACAAGTTAGTAGATCAAGGGAGTTTCTGAGAAGTTATATACCTCAAGATGTTCAAAAAATTGAATATGATGGCTGAAAACCTACAAGAAGATACTATGCCTTTGGACGATTTTACAAGAAGGATGACCTTACCCCTCGGTAAGGTTATTCTCCCAGTTCGAGTAAGAAGGATCTCCAAGATAATTGAGTCCCTAATAGTGGACATAGATTCCCCTATAATTCCATACTTGGTAAAGGGTGTCTTTATGCAATGAGGGAAGTACTATCCACCTACCACCATATATTGAAATGCATTACTAAGAATGGGATAATAGAGATCAGGGGAAATTAGGTCTTAGCTCAACAGTTATTGCTGGATTCTAATCGAAACATAAAAAGAAGAAAAGGAAAGTTATGGAACTAGCAGAGGGCCCCGTGCCCTCCAAGTAGCACTAAAGTATGAATGACCCAGTGTTGAGGAAACTTGGGTTGCTCTTGTCAGTCGGGTCATGGACCCTCTTCAAGAGGTGATCTTCGACAATGACCAACCTGAAAAGAAGTTGTTGATCGACATTACAATCACTATCAAAGAGAAGGAATAATTACTTGCTTTCTTTAAAATCAATCCAGATGTTTTTATTAGAAACCATATAACACGCCATGAATTGATTTGAAAGTAATGCGTCACAAGCTCCATGTTGACCCATCATATCCATCAGTGGACCAAAAGGCGCGTCGAACCGCCTCCGAGAAAGCAAAGGAAGCTAAAGAGGAAGTGGGGACCCACTAAAATTTTAGGAAAAAGTTAAAAGTAAATTAAAAATAGAACTTACAGATCCTAGTAAAGTAATCAGGGTAAAAAAAAATTGTGTACACATACGAAGATATAAAATAATTTCAAATACATAAAGAAGAATTAAAAAAGAAACAACTTAAATAGAGATAGGCAAAGTCCCCGTGATAGTCTAGCCTTTATGGTTTAGAATCATTTTAAAGAAAAAAAGGAAAAAGTTAGAATGGTAATTAATTATAAGAAATTGAATGATAATACTATATTTGATGGTTACTTCATCCCAAATAGACAAGTCATCTTAACAGAATACCACGTGCCTCTAGGTTCTAAAAAATAGATTGTAAAAGTGGTTGATAGAAAATAAAGATGAAAGTATCCCACTAACATCGTTCAATGCTCCTTAAGGTCACTATGAGTGGCTAGTGCCACTGATATTGTATTCTGTTAAAAATAAATTGAAAATTTTTTAGAACCAAGAGGCACCTTGTATTTTGTTACAAATGACTTGTTTATTTAGGATGAAGTGACCATCATCTATAGTATTGTCATTCAATTTCTTATAATTAATTATCATTCTGACTTTTCTCCCTTTTTCTTCTTAATGGTTCTTAACCATAAAGGGGCTGGACTATTATTGGGACTCTGACTATCTCTAATTAACTTTTTCTCTTTTAATTCTTCAATTTATATTTTAAATTCTTTTATATCTTCATATGTATATACCATTTGTTTTACCCTGATTATTTTAATAGGATCTATAAGTTCTATTTTTACTTTACTTTTATCTTCTCCAGCTCCTTTCCCAACCGACCACTCTCCTTTTCAGTAGAAGAAATCAAACTTTGAATGGTTATATCCTTTTCATGTATGGAATTTTAGGCCTTCTCCATCTCTTTTCTAAGCTAGCCATTTTCTTGTTCAAGGAAGAAAGATCATTCTTCAAGTGGATAATCTAATCAGGACTTATTGTCTCTCCCAAGTTCAGCTCTTAAATCATTATTATCCTTCTCGATAAGAGCAATGACCTCTTTCGCTCCTGTGAGGTTAGTCTGTAGTATAAAGCTCTTCCTTGCATGAGGAGACTCGATGTCGGGCAATTTTTGGTCAAATCCTCTATCTCTATCCAACTCGATCAAGTCTTTTTCAAATATAGCCGATAGATTGGCAAGTGACTCTTTATGACTGGATTGCGTGGCGCAAATCATGTCATGGCAGACAACGTTTTCTGCCACAACCTAATAGAAAAGTCAAAGCAGATAAGAGTAGGCCACTTTTTCTCACGAGGATGCATTAGGCCCAATATCTAGTGGAGATTATCATCATCATCATATCTAATAATAAAATCTCTTCTACGTCTTTCTTCAAAGTCGCGCTGAGCAGCGACGAGCACTTCGAGCCTTGTATTGAACTAAAAAAGGCAATTACAGTGGTCGGTCATACCAACTCGACAAAAGAGAAAAGTAATCAAAATATTACAAGGCAAATGAATAGAAAAAGTTGGATCAAACTTTAAATTTCATTACGGGATAGTAAATGGGGAAAACCCCCATATCACTTATTAAAAGGAAATATGCATTCTCCTCAACCTTCTCTTTCTTGTCTACTTTAATAGTCTCAAGGGATTCCAACTGATTGGCGTCGTGGCTATCCTTATCTTTTTTGGCATCCGGGTCTGATCCTTTGATCTTTTAGCATCTTGATGAGCACCGACCTGTTTGTTAACTTAAATAGCATCGGAGGTACCTTCTTTATCCTTTTCGGCGTCTTGGTAAGATCTTCACTACACTCGATCAAACCCAATACCAGCATACTCAAGACCAACAGACTACTCATCAACCAACTCTTCCTCCTACTCATTTTCCTCATCAACTGGATGGGGGGAACCCATTTTGTGCTCATGGAATATGTCAGAATCTTCAGTGACACCTACCATGATAAGGGACTTATCATAACCACTCTTGAAGAACACACTCCTTAGGTATCCAACCTTGGCCTTATCCTCATCAACCTTGGCCTTGGCAGCCTTAGCCTTCTCAGTATCCTCCTTGGCCTTCTGAGCAGCATTGCCAGGTTGTAAGACTCGTTAATCTTCTTTTAAAGGTTGTCCTTATCAACCTCTAAGCTCTTGACCTTTTTCTTGAGCTTATCCTTTTCATCCACTACAGCTGAACCAACCGATCAAGAAGTTGTCAGAGCCTTGTTAACTCATTAAATTCTACCTTCATATCCTGGTAGGACTTTTTTAGCAGTTCATTCCTCTCCAACAACTGATCATAGTCAACTATAAACTTTAAGGTAGAGGGGGTAAATACGTTAGTAAATTTCAAATAAGAACGGACATAAGCATAAAGGCATACGAATGGGCAACTTACAAGAGAGAAGTTGTGGTTGATGCGTTCCACCAACTGATCATAGGATAAGGAGGAACAACTGCCATGTTAGCAAAATAGCAGCTGATCGGATCAAGACTCGAGCAAGGTCAGGGCGAGAAGAAACATGATGGGCAATGACTTTGCCCTTGTCAATAACATTTTACCCACAATTGTCACGACCGACCCAAAACTAGTAGGGAATGAGTGTCTTGACATGCCACAAAGGCATTTAATATTCTGGCCTTAAATTTTTTTTATTAAAATAAATGTAGCAAAAACACATTCACGTGGTTTTGAGTTGTAACTAGCTAAAAATGTAACACATCATCAGAGAGTTTAAAATAACGTCTTATTCTCATAGATAACTAGATTCTATTACAAGTCATGGCAGAATCACTTAAGAGAAATAAATTCTCTAACATCTCATTCTACACTATCCTCTAGCCACAAAACAAATCTCAAAATATAATCTTCAATTCAATATTCACATATATATCCTCCTCTTTAACTCTAACATGAAAAAGTGTTATTTATACAACATCAACTAAAAGCTGAATGAGATTCAATCTCGAGACATTCTAAGGTTTTTCAAAAAATAGATACCTATTCAAGTAAGAACATAATACATATACATATATGCATATTAACTTGTAATAATATAATTATAAGTGAATGACAATATATAGAAATGAATAGCTCAGAATAGAACGAATGTGACAAATCAAATGCAATATCTTTTTCTTTCAATCATATCATTTTATTGGCCAAGTACACTCTAATACCTTGTTCTTCTACCATATTATTCTCCGGTAGTTGAGGGTCAGTCCAACTAGTTCGTCACAACGCCTTATTTAGGTCACACTAGTGACAACCCAACTAGGAAGGTCAGTCAATAAGAGAGGTCCCTTAAGCCAAATTTTATAATGTTATTTCTAATATTCAATAAAATCTCATTTTCAATACTCATTTCAACCAGTATTTCTATATGGAAAGATATAAACATATCACAAATGAATCAATCATTGGTATCAGATGAATTTTGAGAATAAAAGCAATTCAGAAGATACATATAAATTTCATAATATCATATAATTAAAATGCACAAGAAATGACATAGAGTACTCACCTAAAACAGAGGTTTGACAATACAGATATTGAGTTTTGAATCACACATTATTCTAACAAATACAATATATGTTTAATTACATATCTAAACAAAGTTTGGTTTATGTATTTTATTTTAATCCTGTAATAACTTGTTTTAAAGGATTACTAAAAAACCATTTTATAAACTTTTAAAATTCATTGATCGTAATTGAAGAATTCAATTACAGTTCTTCCGAATCAGTCGGTTCTCAGTAAAGATGGTGGGTCACAGGGGCACCACTTAAATACCAACTCCTCTAGACAAAATATTTTCGAATTTATTCCCAGTAGGGATGGAGAGTCACAGGGGCACCACTTAAATTCTATCTCATCTAGACAGAATTTCATGACGCCTGAGTTTGGAATTACTTGATGAGATTCCACAATAATGAACCACAATAACAAAAATCATTTTAAAAACCCATATGCAACTTTAAACAATTTTATGTTTGGAAAATAAGTAAATTTAAACGCAATTGTAATTTATCTATTACAAGTTTAAATATAATGAACAATATAAATTTTCATCACCAAAATGACTATAAGTTCATTAGTGAAAATCCGTTTTTGAAACTTAATAATTTATTATTAAAAGAGTGCTATGTTTCAATTTCATAAAATAATTCAGTTTAGAAAACCCTACAATTTATATTCACTGAAATGGATCTTTAGTATTTTTACCAACATTTTTACTTAGTATAAATATAGAAAAAAATTAAAACTTTAAATATGCATTATAACATTTAAACAAAATCATCCCTATGAGGTGAATTTCTCTTCAAACTTATATAATTCTTTCTTAAGATATTTTCCAATCTTTTTATCTCTTTCTGATTATAATTCTCAAGGAATTGGTCCGAGTTTTAAATGATCCCCAAGACTCTATTTATAGGTTTCCAAAGATATTATGATGATGACGCGTGTCTAGGTGACTAAGCTTTTATAATGGTAAGTCAACGTTGAGGTGTAGCGTGCCAAAGTGGTCTTGGAGTCTTAGTATCAGCAAATGGTGACAAGCATTTTAGCTTTCTCTCTAAAGACGACACATGTAAGGTGGAGGTGTCATAATTGAAGCACGTGGTGTCAAGCACGAGTTGTAAAGGTGTTAAGAATGAGATGGAATGGTGGTAAGGGTATAAGGGTCATTTTACGCATGAAGGGTATTTTGATAATTTCACACTATATATTTTCAATATTTCTTAATGGTCCTTGAACATATTTTATTTATAAAAATGCCCGTTTCGATTTTCTATTTTGGTCCTTGCAACTTTTTTAAAAATAAAGTCCCTAAATTTTAGTAAAATTACATTTTCTACCCAAAACTTATCATCTTCCTAAAACTCAACCTCTATACATACTCTAGGTTATAAAATAACTTTAATTATTAATTTAATCTCGAGTAAAATATAATTCAATGTTAAAACTCTATATATTTGGATTAAGGTCTAGATGTAGTCTCTAGAAATCAAAATATAGTTTAATGGGATGTATTACAAAGATTGTATTGAATTAAATTAATAGTCTAATATGTAGGTATTCTTAACAAATATAATGGAATCATTATCGTAAAGTTCTCAACATTACACGAGCAGCCTAAAAAATATATTTATCAGAAAATTCTATAACCATAAATACTTACCAAGTGGCATTATATGCTTGGACACACAAAATATATAAAAATATTTAGGCATATGATAGTCAAGTTATTACATCCTACCCTCCTATAAGAAGTTTGGTCCTTAAACTTAACCTATGCTAATTTTTTTTAATTTGCGCTAACATATTTTTTTCCATCTAATGTTTGTAGATAAAAATACCTTAATATGTATTACACGATTTTGATAAAATAGTTATCCGTATAAACTTGGAAATTAACTTTCAACTTCATTCCATAGATCGTAGCAAATTCTTATTAGAATCTATACACCCATCATTAGTCATAATTAATTGATCCTGAAGTTTTATGAAGTCAAATAATCCCATGAATATATTATTTTGATTTTTTTGTCTAAAAAATTATAAATCTTTATGGGAATGTATTATATAAATGAATTAACCAATATACTATAATCTAAATGGAATCTTTACAATAGACACTAGGTAAACTTGACACAAAATATATGGTAATATTCTTCTATTTGCTTTATGTTCTAGGTAGATTTTTATAACGTCCTAGTATTGTCTAGTAATATGCTTTTAATTGTTGACAAATCAAACAAATAAATATAAACTATGCCATCTCTCTTTTCATACAGTTTCACCAAAACACTTCTTGAAAATCCTTACACATTTTTCTATAGCTGGGAGGAAATATGAATTTCGTAGAAAGATCATCTTCTAATATTCGGATACTACTTGGAACACGCATCCTATTTCTTAATCTAAATACACCATCTTAGAATTGAAATTTAGTTGTGTTCTTTCAATCAATCTTCTAATAAAGGTGGTCCATCTACTTATATACTCTTAATCCTTTACATGTTATATTTATAGTCATTCCTTATTCACTACCAATACCAACATTTACATCCATACTTATTACATCCTTTTACAATGATTCCTAATTGGTAACCACACTAATTTTTTCCTAAAATTATTTATTACGGGAACAACTAATACATTAGTTTTCCACGGATTATAATGAATATTCCAGTCACAATCCTTTATCAAATTTGAAAGTCTTTGTTATCTTATGTTCGATTCTTTTTGAACATGTACTTTATACTATTATGATCCACATAAAAATTGAAAATCTTCCCAAAATAATAATACCTCCAAATCTTCTGACCAAAACTAACTATGATTAATTATAAGTCACTAGTGCGGTAATTATGCTCGTATGATTTTAACTTCCTGAAGATATATGCTTTTATTCTATCCTAAATTAACTTACATTAAAAAAAAAATTCTAGAGGTGTCAATATAAATTATCAATCCTCATTCTCACAAAGGAATAGTTAAAAGTAAGGCAATTACTAACTAATTCTTATATTCTCCAGATTTACTCCCAAATTACATAGAGCACTCATAGTTCACCTTCTTTAATCCGGATATAACATCTCTTACCTAGGAATTTTAAAAAACTTCTCATGTTCTTGAACACATTATTCCAAATACTTCTTAAAAATTATCTTCACCGCATTCAGAAGGTTATTGGAATAATTAGTCCAAATGTCATCACTAGTAATGCATAACAACCATACTAGTATGAAAAGCTAACTTCAACCTATCATATTTATCATTATTAATTGATGATATCCTAACCTAACATCAATCTTAGGTAGTAATGTTGAACCTTGTAATCGGTTTAAAGAAACTATATATATGAAGGAAAGGGTACTATACTTAATGGTTACCTTATTTAGTTCTTCATAATCCATACAAAATATCATCCTCCCATCCTTAATTTATCTAAGACTAGAGAATTTCATGGTGATATACTTGGTTTTCTAAAACCTTTATGAAAAATATCACATAGTTGAACCTTTAACTCACTTACCTCAAATGGTTTTATATATAAAAGAAGGGTTTAAAAAGTGTTGCATTTTTGCGAATGAGGTCAATGGTAAATTTTATTTTTCCAATTGAGATGTAAATTAGGAGAATCTAATTGACTACTAAAAAAGTGAACTTTAAAAAAAATAGGTTTTTACGATCTAGTCCTTTGACTACACATTTTGGATAAAAAAAATCGGTGAAACAAATTTTAAACGATTAGGTCCAACATATAAATACTGCCAATCTAAAAAAATCATAAACCTAATTGGCTATTGGAGGTTTCTCTGCAACTAACTACTATTCTCCGAAATCGAAAATAACATCAATCTTGATGCTTTATCAACAGTTGGTTTTTCTATTTTTGATCGATTACAATAGGTCAATGTACTTTGTTTTGATTCAAGAGATTCATCGTAATTTCGTAATTCATGTGATTGAATAGATTTTTATATGTTTTATATGTATATGTTTTGATTTTGTGCTTTTTATGCATTTATGTTTGGATTCTTCATATATAAGTTATATTTATCAATATTTGTAATTATTAGTTGAATGTGCTGAATAAATATTATTGATGTTTCATTTTTATTTTAAGAGTACTTGATTTTGAGTTGGTATTGAATCACTTATTGATATAGGTTCGCGCCAGCAGAACTAACCAGTTCGACATCAGTTTTCAAAGTACATGCAGTGTTTATAAAGTAGACGTGATTGTTTTTTTAAAAATATGAGTCTACTTTATTTCTTCATGTATAGGTTTTTAAATAGTGCATGTAATTTTATATTAATTATATATAAATATTTTGATATTTCATGCATTAAATTATTGCACACATTTTTAGAATTGTTTTCCTTGAAGTAAATATTTTTCGTCTCTCTTTTACTGCAGGACATTATGGTAAGTAGTATAATAGCAAGGTGTTGTTAATTGGATAATATGGCTTGTATTGAAATATTTGAAGATAGCTCATTAGATTTCATATGCAATGAGTTGTGTATTAGATTTACTAATTTGAGAAGTGGGAGTTTTTCATTGAGGTATTCATTTGGTGATGAATGTCGGTTCATGTTGGTTTATGACAACGATGTTTGTTGTATGTTGCGGTTCCAATTGATCGTGAAAGCTAATTTCATTTGGATATATGTCATTGATTCATTAACATTTCCAACTAATACATGTCGTGAACGAGTTGAATGCTCTAATCGAATTTTTAAAGGGGTTGACTGCAGTAATATAAGTTCTGAGGGGTTGACAGTGGTGATACAAATACGCAGAGGTTAAAGTCTTTATCATCAGGCACTGCAAATGATTTTAATAGTTTTATTAAAAATGACTTTCATCTTGGAGGTGTAGAGCCAAGTAAGTCGAAAGTCTATCTTTCGAATGATTGGAAGACAAATATAAGTCATGAGCAGCAGTGTTTTGAAGGAGGTGTAGTGGAATTTCGAGATAAATTATGAAAGTATGCCGTTAAGGTTGGGTTCAAGTATGTGTATTTGAAGAATGATAAAACTCGAGTGACGACTGAATGCTCTAAAAAGACTACTGAGAATTGTACGTGGAGAATTCATGCTTCATTATCTAAATTAAATGAATACTTTACATACGTGCAATGAATAATGAGCATACATGTATAGGTGTCTTTCGTAGTCCGTCAGTCAAAATGATAACCTCCAAGTTGGTTTCAATATTGATAGCTGATGATCTTAGAAATAACCCGCTATTGAGATCAATTGATGTAGTTAGAGATATGAAGAATAATTATGGTCTTGATATAGCTTTGAAGCACCTTATACCTTTGACTTGCTTAAGTCTATACTGTATAAGTGTTCAACTAGTTTGGAAATAGTGACAAAATTGGTTGTCCAACCTAGAATCCAAAAAGCCTCAGATCTTATCTCTCTAATCCTCTTCAATAATCCATGAAGGTAAAAAGTGAATCACACTACACACAATTAGAAGTGCATTCATGTGTATATATTGCTTAAAATTGAGTGTGTGTTTAATTCCCCTTGAATTGGAGCTTTAATAATTTTTGGGAATTTCTAAATATTTTTTTAAACATTTTTTAAATAAATGTTTTTATTAATAAAATGGGATTATAAAATTTGTGGGGTTAATATTCTATTTTGTAAACTTCATTTCTCACTCGAATGTTTGGTTGGGTAGGATCTCAAAGCGCTAGAGACTTCAGGGTACCTTCTGTAATTATTTTAGACGCGCGTGTGAGAGACACTCACAAGCCAACACTTGTCATCCTCTGGGTGTACCTATTTGTGTTTCTTTTGTGAGAAGGTTGGATGGTTGATTGCTGATCGTTGGATCATTCCTAATCGAGGGTCTGCATGTGTTCTTAGTTAATCCCGGTGCTATCCATATGAACCAATCAAAATCATTTTTGATCACCGCTGTTTTATAACCTTTGGATCAAGTCAAAATCTGCAAGACTTGATCTCAGCCCTTGATTTCCCTCGGACATCCAGAACCTTCCCTCAGCCCTATAAATACCCTCCACTTCTCAGCCTTAGAAGACTTTTGGGCATTCGTCTTTCTGAGAAAAAAAAATAAGAGAGAAGTGAGAGAGAAGAGAGAAGTTAGAGAGAAGAGAGAAAAGAAAAGAGAGAAGAGAGAAAAGAAAAGAGAGAAGAGAGAGAAAGGGAAACTGTTAGCCAAACCCTAACCCTAACCCTAAACACTTCACCTCTGAAACAAACCTTCGTATATTCAACCCCAAACACAACCTTGAGTGTTTGAGAGAGAGAGTGGTTTGTTCTTTTGAAGCTGTAACCTCTTTGTCCTTGATCTTGTTCACAACTTAAACATTAGTGTGAAGATCTTGTTTCTTTTTCATAGAAACGTTAGATCTACACTCTGCATGTTACATTTTCACTAGATCTGCATATTTACTACTTGATTTAAGAAAATCTTTACTGATTTAGTTTTGAAAATGTTTTATGGTTTCTGTTTTTACAAAACTTAACCTTGACCTAGTTGGATTCACACTTGGAGATTTTCAATCTCACAAATGTTTTCAAAAAGAGATTGATTAAGATCTTGACAGATTTTGAAGCGAGATATTCGTGGAATCTGGGTTATATTAAAGGTCAAAAAGGTTTTTAGTTTTGTAAGAAAGAAAGAAAACAAAATCACTGCATATAGACTTTATATGTAATTTTTATAGGACTGTCTGTAAATCTAAGTGTGTGTGAGTTCATTCATGTGAATAGGAATCACTACACAAACACTTAACACACTACTACACTGGAAGTGTTGTGTATAAGATCAGAGATCATTGAGTCGACATAAGGAAGCTAAAGCAAAGGAAGTTAGAAAACTGGAAGAACATCATCAACAAATCAGATCTATGAGAAGTTAGAAGGACACCAAGTGGGGTATATTCCTAAACTTAGAATAGGTTGATTTGTGTGCTTGCATGTTGTATTGTTTGTAACTATTATTTGTTATTAGTGGATTTTTACTTTTGTGACTTAGAAGTCACCGTGGATGTTTCCTCTGTTGGGAGAGGTTTTACCACGTTAAAAACTGTGTGTTGATTATCTTCATCTACTCATCTCATTCTATAAGTGTGCTGAATTTTTGAAACTGCCTTAGTTTTAAAAACTGATTACACAATCTTAATTACTCTCATACATAAGTTTCTTTGTAAACACATCTTGTTTATAATTTTTATTTTCAAAAGAAAAGGGCTTCTCCAACAAACATTTTGGAGTTGCTTATACAGTTTAATCTTGTATTAAACGGCATTAGCAACGTTTTTCAATTGGTATCAGAGCCCTGTTAACTTTTATTTCAAAAGATCTTGTGTTTTTGAAATCGTTTTCTGAAAAACCTAACTATGGACGAGAAGAATGAAAGGTTTGGTAATCTGTCCAGACCTCCACTCTTTGATGGAAACAAATTTTCTTACTGGAAAGTAAGAATGGTTGCCTTCATCCAAGGGACTTTAGGAGATGATGTCTGGGATATTATTGAAAATGGATACACTTATCCTACTAAACCAGCCACTGAAGGAAGTGATGAGAGGGTAAAGAAAATCTTAAGTGAGTTTACCCAAGAAGAAAAAACTATTTCTCGTAATAACAATAAAGGCGAGAATGCCATTTTTATGTCTATTAATGAGTATAAGTTCAAGAGAATCTCATCTTGTGCCACTTCTAAGGAAGCATGGGGCACATTAATCACTGCCCATGAAGGAGACTCAAGAGTTAAAGCTGCTAAAACTCAAATGCTTATCCAGCAGTACAACTCTTTGATCATGTCTGATTCTGAGTCTTTTGATGATTTTTACATGAACTTGACTGATATAGTCACTAAGTTGCATGCTAATGGTATTACTTATGATAGAAATGAAATTGTTTCTAAAATCCTAAGGTCATTACCACAAAAGTTTGACAGTAAGAGGTATGCTATTGAGGAAATGAATGATCAAAACCTTACCCCTGAGTTACTCAGTAGCAAACTTAGGACTGTGGAAATGGAATTAGACTTTAAGAAACAATTAAATCATTCTCAAAGAAAACAACCCAACTCTAACTTGAGTTTTGCCTCTAAGATACCCAAACTTGAGTCAAATTTGACCAACTCTGACTCTGATGAGGAGTGCGATATAGACAAACTAGATAATCAGATTGCCTTGATGTCTAAACAATTTAAGAAAATTATCAAATTTCAAAACAAACAGGCAACTAAACAAGGCAAGCCTAATTATCCTACTCTGTCTAATCCCAAACCTCATGAGAGAGGACTTGACAAATATCCTAAGGACAACAACTCCAGACACACTAGAGACCTTAAAAAGATTGAATGTTTTAGATGTGGGAAACTAGGTCACATTGCTCACGATTGCAGAGTTAATCTGAATAAAGCCAACACATACAATAGAGCCAATGTCTGCAAAACTTGGAATGATTCAAGTGACTCTGATGAAGAGGAACTTGAATCTTCAAATGTACTTGACCCTTGCATGTTCTTTTATGCTAAGATCATTTACAATGATGATATGCCTGTGTGTGATAATGATGCTCCTACTCTTGCTTGTGTGAATACTGTTTTGACTGGCCTAGATGCCTTATTATCTGAAAATGTTGCTAGTTCTACTACCGTGTGTGTGAGTCAAAGTGATCTCGATAATGACGATGCAAATGGGTGCGTGAGTACTAAAACTGAATCGTTAGGGGTCACTACACACACTTCACTTAGCGACTCAGACACAGATGACCTCCCTGATATCCATACTTTGTATGCTAAAACTCTTAAAAAAGGCACTAGATTGGAGAAGACTATTAGAGACCTGACTAAGAAATTAGATGATCTAAGTCTTATTGTGAAGTTGAATGCTGAAGAGTACACTAACCAGTGTTTGACTCATCAATCTGAAATTGAAACTTTTGATCAAAAATTAAAAGAGTTGACTAAAACTAATGAAACCCTAGAAATGAAATACAAGGGAACATTATTAGAACTGGAGGAAGCAAAAATAAAGACAGCTACTGTTTTCAAAAAAATTTCTAAGTTTGAAAACAATTCAAATTGTTTTACTGACTTTGTTGTTGACTCCAAGACCAATTCTGATGATAGAACCGGTATTGGATTTTGCCCTAAGAACAAACCACAAACTACAAAACTTGAACCTATTAAGTTTGTGTCTGGGGGCAAAAGACCAATTGCAACATGTCCAGACTTTCATTATATTAAAAAGGAATTTGATCAAAAGCAACAAGAGAAAGACATTGGAGAGTCTAGTAATTCTAAGGCTGAGACTGCACTTAAGACTAAATACGTCTGTCCTTTGATCAGAAAGGTTGATTCTACCTATAAGACCATACCTCCTAGGAATAGGACTTCTGAACAGAATGCTGTTAAACCCATCTTCAGAAGTTTTCCTAAGGAAGTTCATCCCTCGAGCAATCAATATTGCTCCTACTGTGACATTTATGGTCATTCCTTTGAATGTTGTTATGCTAGGCGTCTAAACACCCCTGTGTACAACACTTCTGTCTACAAGAACTTTAACTATTCTAGGCAAAATCGTAACAATTATGTCCTTCCAAGACAACCTAATAAGAACTCTAACTACAGAAATATAAAGACCAAAACTAAGAGTTCATTTAAGAGAAAGGCTCCCAGAAACTTTCCTAAACCAAAAGCTCAAATTTTTCACAATAATCAGTTTGCTGCTCCAAATGTTTTTCGACAAAAAGCCGTGTCTCGAAAATTTTATAAAATGAGGGCAAACTTACGCAAAATTAAAACTAGAGCTATTTGGGTTAGAAAATATGATCTTTTACCCCAAATGAAGTGTAACATTATCATCACTGCTTAGCTGAACACACTTCATCTGGTTGGTATTTAGATTCAGGATGCTCCAAACATATGACAGGAGATGAAACCAAACTCTTAAACAAAACCAGATTTGCTGGTGGGAAAGTAGTTTTTGGTGACGGTGTTTCATCTCAGATCATAGGTAAAGGAACCCTAAAAGAAGAAGGAATGCTTGTTCTCGAAAATGTTCTATTAGTTAAAGGCCTTAAAGCCAACCTCCTAAGTATATCACAATTTTGTGACTCTGACCATACAGTCACCTTTTCAAAGAACAATTGTAAAATTCTAAATGATAAAGGTGAATGCATTATTACAGGATTTAGAACACCTGACAATTGTTATACTGTCAAGACTAGTTCTGAAACCTGTAACATTGTCAGAATGGATGACAATGAGATCTGGCATAATCGTATGGGTCACCTAAGTTATGAAATCCTTGGTAGATTGTCTAGTCAAGAGATTGTTAGAGGAATTCCTAAAATTAAACCTATTTCAAGTGTTGTCTGTGGTCATTGCCAGGAAGGAAAAATAGTTAAGACTTCGCATAAAAAGGTTAAAGACATTCTCACCTCTAGACCTTTAGATCTCATCCATATGGACCTTATTGGTCCTTCTAGAACTGTTAGTCTTTGTGGACACAGTTATATCCTTGTCATGGTTGATGATTTTACACGATTCACTTGGGTTGCCTTCTTGAAACATAAATCTGACACATTTCAGAATTTTCTAAAAATCTTACTTAGAATTAAAAATGAGAAGGACACACAAGTAAATCGTATTCGTAGCGATAGAGGGGTAGAGTTCATAGACACGGGAATAGTTGAATATTGTGACTACAACGGTTACAAACATGAATCTAGTGCCCCTAAAACTCCTCAGCAGAATGGTATTGCTGAAAGGAAAAACCGAACTCTTCAAGAGATGGCACGTGTCATGTTGCATGCCAAATCTCTACCTAAATACTTCTGGGTAGAATCTATTAGAACTGCCTGTCATATCACTAATAGGGTCTATCTAAGGAAAAACTCTAAACAAACTCCTTATGAGTTGTGGTACGGTAAGAAGCCTAATCTGAAATATCTAAGAACTTTCGGAAGTCAATGTTATGTCTGTAAAGACAGAGAACATTTGTCTAAATTCGAAGCTCGTGGTGATAAAGCCATCTTCTTAGGATACTCCCCAAACAGTCGTGCTTATCGTATATACAATCTGCGTACTAAGGCCCTTATGGAATCGATAAATGTAATTGTAAGCGACACTATTGTCGAAAATAAGACATCCGAATCACCTATTGTGGTTGAATCTGAAAATGATTTCAAAACTGATTCACCAAAAATAGATGACTCATTACCTATTGAGAGTCCAGAAGTACCTGGCTGGGTCTCTAAAGATCATCCCATTGACAACGTGGTCGATAATCCTAATGAGACAGTTCGTACTAGATCCCAGTTAAGAAATTATGCTAATTATGCATGTTTCGTCTCCCTTGTGGAACCGAAAAATGTTAATGAAGCATTGAATGACACACACTGGATTTCTGCTATGCAGGAAGAACTTTTACAATTTGTCATTCACGATGTCTGGTATCTTGTACCTCGGCCCCAAAACAAAAATGTTATTGGAACACGTTGGATCTTTAAGAACAAATCTGATGAAAATGGGGTGATTCTTAGAAATAAAGCTAGACTTGTTGCTCAAGGTTACTCTAAAATAGAAGGGATAGATTTCAGCGAGACATTTGCCCCTGTCACTCGTCTTGAATCTGTTCGACTTCTTTTCGCCATAGCGTGTCACTTAAAATTCACACTTTATCAAATGGACGTCAAATCTGCTTTCCTAAATGGAATTCTGTCCGAAGAAACATATGTAGAACAACCCAAAGGGTTCATTGACCCTAAATACCCTAACCATGTCTTTCGTCTAAAAAAGGCTTTGTATGGCTTAAAACAAGCTCCTAGAGCTTGGTATGAATGCCTTTCCAACTTTTTGTTGGATAAGGGTTTTAAGAGAGGAGGAAATGACCAGACTCTCTTTGTCAAACATTTTGACAAAAACATTATTATAGCCCAAGTCTATGTAGACGACATCATTTTCGGGTCAACTTCAAAGTCTGAAGTTAAATCTTTTTCTGCCATTATGCATAAGGAATTTCACATGTCCCTTATGGGGGAGCTACAACTTTTCTTAGGATTTCAAGTGAAACAGAATTCTGATGGTCTATTTGTCTCTCAAACTAAGTATGCCTTAGACCTTGTTAAGAAATATGGTTTAGAGAATGCTAAAGTTGCTAAAACGCCTATGAGTACTACCATTAAATTAAGCAAAGATGAAAATGGTAAGTCAGTTGATTCCACACTTTACCGTAGTATGATTGGTAGCCTCCTCTATCTAACTGCCTCACGACCAGACATAATGTATGCTGTATGTCTGTGTGCTCGTTACCAGAATAACCCTAAAGAGAGCCATTTATTGAGTGTAAAACATATAATAAAGTACATAAAAGGCACTCTCAATCTTGGACTTAGGTACACTAATGATACCTGTAGCACCATCATAGGGTATATTGATGCTGATTGGGCCGGTTGTACTGATGACAGTAAAAGTACATCAGGTGCGTGTTATTATGTCGGCAATAATTTAGTTGGTTGGAGTAGTAAAAAACAGAATTGCACATCTTTATCTACAGCTGAGTCCGAATATATAGCAGCAGGAAGTTGCTGTGCTCAATTATTATGGATAAAACAGATGTTAAGCGATTATGGGATTAAAGAAGATCAATTACAATTGTATTGTGACAATCAAAGCGCCATTAACATATCTAAAAACCCAGTTCAACACTCGCGAACTAAGCATATTAAAATAAGACATCATTTTATACGCGAACTTGTTGAAACTAAGGAATTAGAAATTCATTACCTGCCTACTGATCTGCAACTTGCAGACATGTTCACTAAACCTCTAGACTATAACAGATTTCTGTATTTGCGAAATTCTATAGGCATGGTATGCGCTGATTAAACTCTTAAGACCTTAAGTTTTACCCTTTGTCCATTTGAGACAAAATGGGGGAGAAATTTGAGTTTTATGAGTTCAATATCTTGTTCACATTTCATCTAAACTGCTTGATCTTAGTGTGTATATTTGCAGGAATCTCTTCTACTGATTGTCTACCTTTTATAGTGTAAAAATTTGTAAATAGTTGAGTTATGTAATTTTTGACTTTCTAGGAGATGGGTAGATAGTATCTTTTGTATAGGACTTGGTTTTATTTTTTTTTGTTCCCTACGAGTTTTAAGCTAACGCAAAGGAGATTTTGTCTCATATTTCCAAAGGGGGAGATTGAAGCACCTTATACCTTTGACTTGCTTAAGTCTATACTGTATAAGTGTTCAACTAGTTTGGAAATAGTGACAAAATTGGTTGTCCAACCTAGAATCCAAAAAGCCTCAGATCTTATCTCTCTAATCCTCTTCAGTGATCCATGAAGGTAAAAAGTGAATCACACTACACACAATTAGAAGTGCATTCATGTGTATATATTGCTTAAAATTGAGTGTGTGTTTAATTCCCCTTGAATTGGAGCTTTAATAATTTTTGGGAATTTCTAAATATTTTTTTAAACATTTTTTAAATAAATGTTTTTATTAATAAAATGGGATTATAAAATTTGTGGGGTTAATATTCTATTTTGTAAACTTCATTTCTCACTCGAATGTTTGGTTGGGTAGGATCTCAAAGCGCTAGAGACTTCAGGGTACCTTCTGTAATTATTTTAGACGCGCATGTGAGAGCCACTCACAAGCCAACACTTGTCATCCTCCGGGTGTACCTATTTGTGTTTCTTTTGTGAGAAGGTTGGATGGTTGATTGCTGATCGTTGGATCATTCCTAATCGAGGGTCTGCATGTGTTCTTAGTTAACCCCGGTGCTATCCATATGAACCAATCAAAATCATTTTTGATCACCGCTGTTTTATAACCTTTGGATCAAGTCAAAATCTGCAAGACTTGATCTCAGCCCTTGATTTCCCTCGAACATCCAGAACCTTCCCTCAGCCCTATAAATACCCTCCACTTCTCAGCCTTAGAAGACTTTTGGGCATTCGTCTTTCCGAGAAAAAAAAAATAAGAGAGAAGTGAGAGAGAAGAGAGAAGTTAGAGAGAAGAGAGAAAAGAAAAGAGAGAAGAGAGAAAAGAAAAGATAAAAGAGAGAGAAAGGGAAACTGTTAGCCAAACCCTAACCCTAACCCTAAACACTTCACCTCTGAAACAAACCTTCGTATATTCAACCCCAAACACAACCTTGAGTGTTTGAGAGAGAGAGTGGTTTGTTCTTTTGAAGCTGTAACCTCTTTGTCTTTGATCTTGTTCACAACTTAAACATTAGTGTGAAGATCTTGTTTCTTTTTCATAGAAACGTTAGATCTACACTCTGCATGTTACATTTTCACTAGATCTGCATATTTACTACTTGATTTAAGAAAATCTTTACTGATTTAGTTTTGAAAATGTTTTATGGTTTCTGTTTTTACAAAACTTAACCTTGACCTAGTTGGATTCACACTTGGAGATTTTCAATCTCACAAATGTTTTCAAAAAGAGATTGATTAAGATCTTGACAGATTTTGAAGCGAGATATCCGTGGAATCTGGGTTATATTAAAAGTAAAAAAGGTTTTTAGTTTTGTAAGAAAGAAAGAAAACAAAATCACTGCATATAGACTTTATATGTAATTTTTATAGGACTGTCTGTAAATCTAAGTGTGTGTGAGTTCATGCATGTGAATAGGAATCACTACACAAACACTTAACACACTACAACACTGGAAGTGTTGTGTATAAGATCAGAGATCATTGAGTCGACATAAGGAAGCTAAAGCAAAGGAAGTTAGCAAACTGGAAGAACATCATCAATAAATCAGATCTATGAGAAGTTAGAAGGACACCAAGTGGGGTATATTCCTAAACTTAGAATATGTTGATTTGTGTGCTTGCATGTTGTATTATTTGTAACTATTATTTGTTATTAGTGGATTTTTACTTTTGTGACTTAGAAGTCACCGTGGATGTTTCCTCTGTTGGGAGAGGTTTTACCACGTTAAAAACTGTGTGTTGATTATCTTCATCTACTCATCTCATTCTATAAGTGTGCTGAATTTTTGAAACTACCTTAGTTTTAAAAACTGATTACACAGTCTTAATTACTCTCGTACATAAGTTTCTTTGTAAACACATCTTGTTTATAATTTTTATTTTCAAAAGAAAAGGGTTTCTCCAACAAACATTTTGGAGTTGCTTATACAGTTTAATCTTGTATTAAACGGCATTAGCAAAATTTTTCAAGCTTATCAACATGCACGGCGTGCGAAAGAGATGGTTGTTGTTGATATACATGGTGATGAAAAGATTTCTTATGCATTAATGAATAATTATCGTGACCTTCTATTGCAGTATAATCCTGGATCGCATTGCATCCTTGACGTTGAACATTAGAGTAAAAAATTCAAGAGAATATTTGTAATGTTTAGAGGATGTATTTATGGATTTCAATACTGCATACCTGTTTTATTTCTTGATGATGCCTTTTTGAAGAGCCATTACCGTGGAACAATATTGTCAGCAACTGCAAGGAATGGGAATAATGATAAATTAATTCTAAATATTTTATTTTGTGTATTGCGTTGACAATTTGTTTGTTCCATTCCAGATCATCAAAATACAAGCATAAAAACATAAAGTACCTTTGACTGTCTTTGTTTTAGTTCACGTGTACTTTTCATTTTTCTGCGTGTATTTTGATGATATGTCTTATTATGTGTAATACTAACTAAAGTACACGCATAGTACATGTCAAGTACATGTGAATGTTTTTGTTAATTTCACGTGTACTTTTCATTTTATGCGTGTACTTTGATGATGATGTTATGTTGAATACAAACTAAAGTACACGCATAGTACATGTCAAGTACATGTTAATGTTTTTGTTAATTTCACGTGTACTTTTCATTTTTATGTGTGTACTTTGATGATGATGTGTTTACGTTGAATACACACTAAAGTACACGCATAGTACATGTCAAGTACACGTTAATGTTTCTGTTAATTTCATGTGTACTTTTCATTTTTATGCGTATACTTTGTTGATATGTGTTATTATTTAGAAATAATAAAGCCAAGTACACGATAAAAATGTAAAGTACCTTTGAATGTCTTTGTTTAGTTCACCTGTACTTTACATTTTTATGAGTGTACGTTGATATTAGTGTTGTTATTTGAAACTAATTCAAAGTACAAGCAAACGATTGGAAAGTAAACGTTCATGTCTTTTTATCTTTATCACGTGTATTGTACATTTTTATGTTTTGTCTTATTATTTACAAATAATTTAAATTAAATACATAATATATTTTCATGTGTTTTAAGGTCTGCGCCAGCAGCATCAATTTACGATGTGTTCTACATGGATATGTTATTTATTTTAATTTTGATATATTTTTATATTTCAGGCCTTTTTCCTGTTGCATATGCTGTTGTTGATTCTGAAACCGAAGATAACTGGATGTGGTTTCTTGTCAATTTGTATAGTGCAGTAGTTTAGCAATATAAAAACATAACATTTATATCAGATAGAAACAATGGATTACTTGAATTTATTTCGAGAGTCTTTCCGTTGTTTGCACATTCCTACTGTATACATCATTTACAAGGGAATATAAAAAAGAAAATTCGTGGGAACTGTGTTGGATTTCGAAAGAAAATTGTTAAAGATTTTTTGTCATGTGCATATGATGTCTCAATAGATGTATTTCATAAGCATATTGAAGCATTGAAGAAGGAAGGAGGAGTTGCTATTGCTGATTTCATTGATAGTTTGCCTCCCGAGAATTGGTCCTGTGCATATTTCCATGGTAAATGGTATGGTGACATGGCATCTAGTGTTGCGGAGTCCTTCAATTCATGGATATTAGAGGAAAGGCATTTACTAGTAATGAATATGCTTGATAAATTGAGAGTGAAGATTATGAATTTCAATGCAAACAAACTTGTTGAGTCTGACACTTGGACAAATGAGCTATGTCCTTTTTTTCAAAAGTTACTGAATGAAAATTGGAATAAAAGTTGGCATTGGACTATTAGTCGTTCAAGTCAAAATGTATTTGAAGTTCATTCAAAAGTGCGACCAACAGTTGACTTAGGAGAAAGGACTTATTCTTGTAAGAGTTGACAGATTAGATGTTTTCCATGTTCTCATGTTGTTTGTGTTGTGCGGAGGAAAGGGACCGGTATTTATGATTATATTGAGGAGTACTATAAGGTATCTTTCTACAGAAAATCATACTCGATACCTATAGTTCCTCTTCCTGATTTGATTTCCTTAAATATTCCTATACCTGAAAATCCATCTGTTCTTCCACCAATGATTAAGAAACCGATAGGCAGGCCAAGAAATATAAGATAATAAAGTCTTCTAGTGAGATCACAGTAAGGGAAGTTACTTGCTCGAGGTGTAATAAAACTGGTCATTACAGGTATACTTGTAAGGAACCCATTTGAGTACGTTTAAAATTGTTGAATTAGTTTATTTTAACCATTTGATTGAATAAATCAATTAATAAACCATTTATTTCACATAAGTGAATGTAATTTTAGTCTTTAGTCTCATTTTTTAGTTTGTTTTTTGTGTAGCGGTACACGTATTTTTTCATAAAATACACTTGATCATTTTTCCTGATGTTCACGTGTACTTTACATTTGTATACGCATGTTATGTACAGTACACGCGCATTTTGATGACCAAAGCCATTTCATCAATGTGTGTACTTGATGAAATATGCGTGTACTTTATGAAGTACATGCAGAATATATAAAGTACACGCATTTAAAAATGGATTTGGTCAGTTCAATCTGCGTGTCCTATATAAAAGCATGCGTGTACTTTATTAATTACATTTAATTTAGATTTACTTGATGAAATATGCATGTACTTTATGTTGTACACGCATGAAGTACACGCATAATATAAATATAATATGGGTATACTTGATGAAATATGCGTGTACTTTATGAAGTGCACGCATAATATATAAAGTATACACATTTAAATATACGTGTACACGTATATTTTTATAAAGTACACACATATTGATATGACCGAAATCTAATTCAATAGACGTGTACTTTATGTATTCTGCATGTAATTTTATCAAGTAGACGTATATAAATGCATGTACTATTTGGAAAATAGTTTTGGACATTACAATGTGCTTGTACTTTATAAAAGACACCTAGGTCACTCATATTATTAAATTCCTATGTGTATCATGGTCCGCGCCAGCAGCATTATTATACATGTATTTTAATAAGCGTGTAGTTTATAGACTATGCGTGTACTTTATAAAGTACACGTGTAATATATAAAGTACACGCATTTATATAATGGTTTGGGACAATACCTTGTGCGTGTGATTTATAAAAACTTACGTGTATTATAATTTACAATAGATAGAATCATATTTTGACAATACACTCATATTTTGTCATACCAATTTTTTTAGAATAAATGATATTAATGTTTACATTTTTTACAATACACGTGATCATTTTTATAAAGGTTCACTTGTACTTTACTATATTTGGTGTATGATATAAGTGAGAATACATGCATGAAAGAAATAATTTTTTTATTAAAACAGGAAAATAAAGTACAACTTTTTCACATAACAAAAACAGAAAAAACTAAAGAAGGCTTCTATTAGGGAAATTTGTTAAAGGCATCTATGGTGTCAGGAAGAGAGTCAATTAAATTCGACCATACTCGAATTTCTTCTTCTATGATAGCTACAAGGCCTTCATGGTGCGTCTTCTTCTCCTTCAGCTTGGCGGTTTTCAAGGGAACTTCTTGTTTATAGAAAGACATGAGATCTTCATGTGTTTGAGTAGGGTCCTCATCCACATCAAATAAATCTATGGGATTGGGTGGAAGTCCAGAGTAGCCTTTCCTCACATATGTTTGAAACTTCTCAAAGGCAATTTCATATGAGGAAAGATTTTTTATAATTTGCTTTATTTTTATTTTATTTCTTTCATCTCTCTCAAGAGTATCTCGCAACTTTTCTGCTGGAATAGTCATTATGTAATCTTTACCCTATATGTAATTGTTAAGAAAGGAACAAATATTACTCTTTTATAGGAAAAGTTAAAGCTATTTATTTCTTTGACCTGAAGTAGTTGGAAAGTGAGTAGTTGAGCTTAATAAATTGATTTTGGTTATTGTGTCCTTCTGAATAAATATATAAAGTAGTTTTCAATTAAAAATAAAAAATTATTACATTGACCAGTGTGTGTACATTGTTTATATTGCGTGTACTTTGAAGAATTCATGTGTGTACTTAGTAATTATCACTTGTAGTTTTAGTTAAAATGCGTGTACATTGTTTCATAACACTCAGGTGCATTGTTTGTCTATACCTTACGTGGATTGTGGTTCGCGCTAGCAGAAATAAACCATTTTGGTGTAATAAATATTGTAAACAATAACCAATATAACACAAAATAAATTAAAAATATGGTTTGTATTTGAATCAATTTATAGAAGTTTTTTCTCCTTTCGGGGGAAGAAATATTTTGATAGAAGAATTTCGCTTAGTACATATGCTCTGTGTTTTAGCATGTCAGGGTCTTGAAATAATTTTTGCATTTCCTTGTTTCTGCTAATTTGTTTAATGCAGTTCATGCAAAACACTCCATAGTCAACCCTAAAATAAAAATAAAACAAATATACAAATTAGTATGATGTGAATGAAATTTTTTGAAAATATACAAATTAGTAATTTTTAGAAATGAAGTTTTTGCTTACCCATTATATTGCTTAGGGTATTCATGATCTCTTATTAGGTTAAATTTGAGATCACTTTCCAGAAAGAAATCTACTATCGTTTTTTTTTTGCTCTATTAATGGATCACCATCCAATGTAACCTCATTTGATGTACCTTCATCAAACTTTCTCTGATTTTTGAAACCATTGTTTTTCATTGTTTCTGCTTCAGTCTTCAATAGGTACAGTGTTTTTTGGAAGACAGAAAACTGTAAAGATGACAAATATTTAGTGTATACAAATAAAAGAGTATATGAGGATTAAAGAGTGAAAAGTACACGCATAATATTAAAGTACACGTGTATTTTATTTGTCCATTTCACGTGTATTTTAAAATATAATGCGTGTACTTTGCCTAAAGAGTTAAAAGTAGACGCATAATATTAAAGTACACGTAATTTGTATTGGATCATTTCACGTGTATTTTAAAATATGATGTGTGTACTTTGATAATCTAGGTGATTATGTGCAACTAATACAAAGTACACACATTGTATGATAAAGTACACGTGTATAATATAAGTACAGTTAACATTACTAATTAAGTTTAGGCACTAATCATTTTTTTCGCATCATCAAAGTATACTGTGTTTGTTTCCTTGTCGTCCGGTCGAAGGAAATCCATGTGGACGACTTTATTTTCTTTTTTGTATATTGCAAGTAATGTGAAATGTCCTATGTTATGTCTTAGTATAATGAACAAATTATTACAAGTTCCTAAGTATTCAAATAAATCTCTGTATAACTCCCCCTTCTTATTGACTTCATTTTTTCTACAAGCTTCTATCTGAATAAAAATTATAGACATTGTGTTAATAAAAAAAACTGAAATTTTGTTTCACAAAGCTTTCGGTTTAATTGTACTTACCTAACAATAATCAGAAAAAGTGTGTGAGTGGGAGAGCCCTTCCTCTGATAATTTTAACCTCAATACTTCACTAATGGCAAGTATTATCTGTTTCACACAATATAAAATGGTGAGGAACTAATAATGTTGAAATTTAATGAATGTCTAATATTTGGACTAGAAATTTCTTGATTCTTGAGGACTTCAACAAAATCTTCCCATAGGACACACGAAACCAACCCATAGAAAATAAATTTCATGCATTTTACATAAGCAATAAGAATTGTATAATAATAATAACCTTATTCTTTTGCACCAAAAAAATATAAATTAGCGAAGTGATAAATCATAAAACAATACACTTTACCCTGGCTCAGCCTTTTGGATAAACTCTTCAATTTTTTTCTTCGCATCTTCATCGAGATATTTGTATGCTTTGATTTCTTCAAGCTTGAAGTGAGTTTCTATCATTCGTTGAGCTATTGTTAGAGGGCCTTTACTCAGCTTTGTCTTATTTTATTTTTTAATTGGTTCATACTTCTCGATTTCGTTGTCATTTTTTCTTTTCTTCTGTCCTCTAGTAACAGACCCTTTTATTTTGTGTATTTCGGGGGATCCCTGAACTGTCTTTGAGGCTAGTTCAATCTTCAAACTCGAAATTTCGTCCATGAGTTGTTTATTAGTGTTTGCATGATATATTTAAACAAGGAATGTTGGATTGTAAGCTTTTTTTGAAACAATGATTCATTTTCTCTCCCGTGTATATTGATAAAATTTGTGTTTTTCATCCAAATTTGTGTGTATATTATAAAGTACACGCGTGTATTTTATAAATACATGCATGTATTTTATAAATACACGCATGTATTTTATAAATACATGCATGTATTTTATAAATACACGCGTGTACTTTGTAATATACACACGTGTAATTTATAAAATTTATAAAATACGTGTACTTTATAAAATTTATAAAATACAGGTGTACTTTCATCATAATTTGCGTTTACTTTAGAAAGTAAATGCGTGTACTTTATATCTATTGTACTTTATAGATGTCTGGTCAGTTTTTTTCAATTCTGATTCATCAAGCATTTTCTTCAACTCCGAAATTTCGTCATTAAGGATTTTATTATTGTTTTCCTGTTATACAAAAAGAATGTTAGATTATAAGCAATACTTGAATAAAACTGCATTATTTCTAATCAAATAATGCGTGTACTCTATATTATTTCTAATATCAAATAAAACTGCATTAAAAATATTATCAAATAAAACTGTGTGTACTTTAGGAAAACTGCGTGTACTCTGCATTATTTATAATCAAAAGTACCTGTTGAGTTCTTTTCAATTCTGACTCCTCAAGATTCTTCCTCAATGTCATCTTTTTTTGCAATGTATCATCATTCTTCCTCAATGTCATCTTTTTTTGCAATGTATCTATCTCTGAGTAATGAAGATCTAAAAAAAAGTATGATGATACATTGCAAAAATAGAGAGATGCTGACATAGAAGTGACCGACAAAGTCCGATTGGTGGATTCTAAGACCACGGTGGAGCTCCGTGGTTATTCGCTAGGAAGAGGTGTATACAAGAAGGAGCGTCGGGACTTCGACGGAGTCAAGTCGAGTGTTATAAGTCTTACTGTCTTGTATTTGTAAAACCGTACTTAGGGGATTTGAGGCTAGGGTCGTCCGAGGTTTTTTTCCGTTATGGGTTTTTCCTTGTACATCGCAGCGTAGTGGTTCATTGTTTATTTTATCTTTTGCAAAACTCACCTAGAACACATGCTTAGGTAAAAAGATAAAATTTAGTTTTAATCACTACTTGTTTAATTTGGTGCTAACATGAATTTGGGTAAATTTATAATTTAATTCAAGTCATTAATTTAAGTTAACTTGATAAAATTGCTTCGGCCTAATTTGATAATATTGAAAATATGACTTAGATAAATTTCTAGGGCTTGGATTGAATTAATTATGTTTAAGTGAAATTTAAATTGTGTGTGTGTTTCACTATATTTCAATTGGTTTAATTTTAATTTACAAGAAATTAAAATTTGGTGTTTTTGTGAACCATCTCGTTTCCGCATATCTTTAAAAAGGAAATTTCTTTTTGTGATAAGTATTTTAAAATTGGGGGCCTCGCGCACCAACAACTTGTAATACCCCGTATTTTTGTGATATTTATTTATGGGATTAATTGAATTAAATGTGTATTAATTGGAAATTAATCCGGATTAAAATACTAGCGAGATGCGAGTTGGTATTTGATTATTATGTGCATATATGATTATATATGAATTTTGAATTATGAAATTTGTCGTGAGATTGAAATACGGCAATTTGGAAATCTTGTTGAGACGCGTGTGACAGTCGCGTCATGGAATATAATTACGATAATTAAAAAGTGAATTTTTACTTCTATTAACCGTATGGTCATTTTGAGTGCGCCAACGCGTCCGGAAGGGTCGAAATAGTCAGAAAACACTAGCCGGGGGTTTGGTTTGGGTCCCGGGGCATTTTTAGGCCATACCGGCAACGTATAAGGGTAGTTTGGTAATTTTAGAATTTTGGGATTTTTGATTAACGAATTTTAGGAGTTTTAAATGGAAAATTAAAAGACCCACTAACCCATTACCAGCCATTACCTGATTAGAGGGCTACGGGGGTTATTAGAATTAGCCCAAATATTCCTAAAACAAACCCTAGCCTCCATTCCCACCATTAGAGAAGAAAGCTTGGAGAGAGAGAGAGAAGGAATTCTGCAGAAAGAGAGAGAGAACACTTCAGAAATTCATCATGAAATCAGAGATTCAAATAAGGCAAGTGATTTAATTTCATTTTTATAGAGAATGCTTCTTCCATGCGTAGGAAATTCAATTAAATTGTACTGTTCTTGGAGTATGATGAAAAACCCACTTAATTGGATGTAGAGATTTAAGAATCTATTGAGGAAATTACATGTAGAACATTGATAGGATGATTTTTCAGAGGAAAATACATCTTTTACATTATAAAAACGGATTTAGTTATGTCTATGAATGACTTGAATTTTCTAGGGTTCATGTTCTTGAGATTTGGGAAAAATGGTGGAGATTTGATAAATTGATGTAGTTTAGGGTGAATTGAACCCATATAAATGTTGTAATACGGTTGAAACATGTTTAGGAAGGATTAGATACCTTGAAACATTGTTGGAATGACATTTAGGTGAGATTAGAGGTGAAGAGAAATTGGAAAAACGAGTTAAGGAAAATCTGGGCACGAAACTGGCCACTCTTTAGAAGACCTGCCCAGGTCGTTCGAACGAGCTCGTTCGAACGAGCTTCTAACGAGTTGACCTTTGACTTCTAACGAGGGTGAAGTTCATTCGATGTCTTCGTTCGAACGAGACCTCGTTAGAAAGCCCACTTCGTTCGAACGAACTCTCGTTCGAACAGCCTCGTTCGAACGAGACTTCGAACGAGTTGACAGTTTAGGCTTTTTAGCCTGTTTTGATCCCGAGTGTCCCGTAACCTTGTGTATATGTAGAGATAACCTTCCCTTGAGGATTAATTGATTTATTTGGGATGTTTGGGAGATAATGAGGAGTCAAACCTAGAAGTGTAGTTTGAACCTAAGGGAAAATATGAAGTAGGACGTGAGTGTCTATTACGATGCAAGAACTATTGACGGCCTAATCTATTATATTAACCGAGAACATATAAATTGTGTAATATTATATGTCGGTACGAAAATGAGAAGTGTACCACTAATATAAATTATGGTGATTACTAAGATGTGTGAATACTTAGTATATGTATTGATTTTATGTGTATGACATACCTACCATACTTACTATCACGGGAGGTTTGCGTTCGCTTAGGGCCTTCTAATCCTTGTGTTTCCCGGATTTAGATTGGTTACCTCGATGAACATAGGTCAGAGAAGGGCTTATTGGGATATTAATAAGTCTGCTGATCGTGGGAGCGTAGGTATGTGCGTGACCCATGTGATGTGACTGTGTTCCCCTCCATTATTTGTTATGTTGTTATCTGAGAACGATTCCTGAGAGATTCGGAATGCGTGATCCTTATGTACGTGATGTACATGGATGGATAGCAGAGTATGTGTGCACCGCAGCTAGTCTCGGGGTGCTTGTATTGTATATTTAAGACGTGAATAATATACTCTTAATTAATGGGAACTTTCATGTGTTATTGTGTGTATAAATATGGAAACGTTTTGAGAAAACATAACGGGTTAACCGATAGTGAATTGTATTACAAATTGAAAATCTGAGTTTAAGTAAAGCCCTCTATTTATTTGATAACGCTAGAATGTAAAATGGGAATCGTGTAGTAAGAGATAGAACCTATTACGGTTTGGTTAGATATGTATGTCATTTAGATGGGTACGGTACGTTAGGAGTGCACATGTAGTCGAGAGGTGAGAATTTCATGTGAGTGCACGTCCTAACATGTATTTTACATTTAATGTTTTAATGTTATTAAAACACTTGCTGTTTTTAAAATGATTTCCACTTTCGGGCTCTGACCCATTTGCTTTCAAATATATTTTTGTAAAAACCATTTTAGGTGCCCAGCCACAAGGACACCATGCTTAGGATCCTCATTCAGATGACGAGCTGTAGCTGTTTGTGGAAGTTACAGGACTTTTCTTGTAGACGCTTCATCTATCTTGACTCCATATTCAGTATTTATCAGTTGTAGGGCATGTCGCCCATTTCTTTTAGAGGCATTTCATTTATTTCAGTTATTCAGATTTCGGGCATGTAATTAATTCAGGATTCAGACTTATGTTATTATTTCATTCGTGGGATTGTTGTGAGGAGTTTTCCTCCCGACTTATATTTATGTGTTGGTTATTTCATTATTTCATTATGGTGAATGGATTATGTTGTTATTCCATTATTCTTTTATTGCATGTTAATCAGACTTAACTTAAAATTTGGCAACTTACTTTTTAAATACTAGGTGGTTAGTAATTATTAAAATGTTTCGACAGTGATGCTATTAACTGAACCAACTTGGAATTTTGTATTGATTTAATAAAGGAGTAGCTACCCGGTATTTAATTAGTCGGGGTGTCACAGGTGGTATCAGAGCATCAGGTTCTAATATTCTTTAGGATCTGTACGGCTTATTATGTTTTTGCTGAGCTTTCTTTGATGTAGAGCCCTATATTTTAGGACTGTTGTATTCTCTTGTATATGCTACGTTCTTCTGCTATTTTGAGTTTATAACTGCGAACTTATAAACTTTATTCTTATTTCAGATGCCTCCACGACGTGCACGAAGGGTTCCCAGGGATGCTACGCCAGAACCACAGCCCGCACCAGCTCAGGGCACGATGAACGCCGTCGAGGTTGCAGCCATTGTAGCCCAAGCGGTAAATGCCGCACTAGCAGTAGTTCAGCAGGCACCACTTCAGGCGCCAGCAGCCGCGCCGGTTCAGGCACATGCATTCCCGTCTGCTTGGGAGCGTGTGCGAGATGCTTTTCAGAAAGCACACCCTCCGGAGTTCGCAGGTAGCTCCGATGTGGTAATTTCGAGTCAGTGGAGGAAGGATATTCAGCGGCACTTGAGGATGTACGAGTGCACTGAGGTTCAGAAGCAGATACTAGCTACCTTTAAGCTAGTGGGGTCTGCACTGCAGTGGTGGGAGTCTATTACCACCGTGGAGGAGAGAGACACTCTCACTATTCAGGAGTTCTGGGTGCGGTTCGACCGCAAGTACTTTCCGTCAGCTATTCATACGGAAATGAGGAGGAAGTTGATGAGCCTTCGACAGGAGGGTAAGACTGTGGCCGAGTATGAGGCCGAATTCACAAATCTGTTAAACATTGTACCGGATGAGATACCGACAGAGGAGAAGAAGATACAGAAATTTACCGACGGGTTGACTTGGAGGATCCGTCAGTATTTGTTGGGGAACCTATCGTTGGCCACTTATTCTGATGTGGTTAACGCTGCATTGCTCCATTGCCAGGATCACCGCTTTCACCTGGCTGAGGGCAAGAGATCTGGAGAGTCCAGCCATCAGGGCAGGACTGGAGGGAATGGTGCCAGTGGGGCACAATCTGGTCAGGGGCAGAGACAGGGTGATCAGGGTTCCCAGCAGGGGGATCACAAGAGGTTCAGGTCAGGGAATTTCAGGCACGGACATGGAGGTTTCCGGCAGGGCCATCAGGGTCCGAACGGCCATCAGAACCAGCAGGGTCAGAATGGTCAACAGCAGGGCCAGTGGAGGAACGGTAACGGCCACCAGGGCCGGGGGTAGCAGGGACAGAGAGGGGGGAACTTCCCGGGGAAGTGTTTCGTTTGTGGCAAGACTGGCCATAAACGCCAGGACTGTCCTGATAGGGGCAGGGCCCCGCAGCAGCAGCAGGGTGCTCGACATGAGCCACATAGGCCACTTTTTCCACCAGCCCTCCCAGCTCCAGCCCAGGTGCCAGCTCTTCCTGCCATTCCAGCAGTTCCTGTGCAGCAGGGACAGTTACAGTATGGACGTGTCTATAAAGTCCACCAGGCAGCAGCTCCGCAGGCACCACCCGCTATTGAGGGTATGTTTCCTATCAATGGTACTATGGGTAGGGTTTTGTTTGATACGGGGGCAACACATTGTTTTATAGCTACACATTTTGCGAAAGCCTTAGGGTTGTTATCCACAGCAGAGAGCACAGTGACGTGTGTAGACTCACCATTGGGGAGTGGGTCACTTATTTTCTTTATATGTCGGGGAGTGGGGGTAGAGATTGGTAGTCTGGTATTACCTGCAGATATGTTGCTATTAGATATGCATGTTCACGATGTGATTATTGGTATGGATTGGCTTGCAGATTATAAAGCCATGATTGATTGCTTCGGTGGGATCATTGTTTTTGCCATTCCGGGGCAAGAGATGTTTGTAGTGGCGATGCCTCGCCCAGAGGGAGGTTCGACCGCTCATTTGTATTACATAGAGGAGGATACCTCTAAGGAGGTTGTGATTCCTTTAGATTCGATCCCAGTTGTCAGGGAGTATTCCGATGTGTTTCAGGAGATACCAGGCCTACCCCCCCCCCAGTCGAGAGATAGACTTTGTCATAGACTTATTACCAGATACGAGACCTATAGTACGCGCACCGTACCGTATGGCTCCAGCTGAGATGAGGTAGTTACGGGATCAGATTGAGCAGTTGTTGGGTCAGGGGTTTATACGGAGGAGTACTTCGCCGTGGGGTGCCCCTGTGTTGTTCGTGAAGAAGAGAGATGGTTCACTGAGATTGTGTGTGGACTACCGAGATTTGAACAAAGTCACGATACGGAATAAATATCCGTTGCCTCGAATCCATGACTTATTCGACCAGTTGAGAGGAGCTTCTTTCTTCTCAAAGATTGATTTGAGATCGGGATACCATCAGTTACGTATCAGGGAAGAGGACGTCTCGAAGACTGCGTTCTTATCGAGATATGGTTCTTACGAGTTTCGGGTTATGCCTTTTGGTTTGACTAATGCTCCAGCCGTGTTTATGGACTTGATGAATAGGGTGTTCAGAGATTTCCTAGATCAGTTTGTCATTGTCTTCATTGATGATATTCTGGTTTACTCCCAGACAGAGGAGGAACACGCCGAGCATTTGAGGCAAGTTTTGCAGACGTTACGTCAGAACGAGTTGTATGCAAAGTATGAGAAGTGCGGGTTTTGGCTGAAGGAGGTCCAGTTTTTGGGACACATTATTTCCGATCGGGGGATATCTGTTGATCCGGGGAAGGTATCCGCGGTGAGGGAGTGGGGACAGCCCACGACACTAACGGAAATCCGTAGTTTCTTGGGTCTAGCAGGATACTACAGGAGGTTTATTTGGGGATTTTCGAAGATAGCGGGTCCTTTGACACATCTGACTCGTAAGGGTGTGCCATTCATCTGGAGTGATGCCTGTCAGTTGGCATTCGATGATTTGAAGGATAAGTTGACCTCAGCACCTGTGTTAGCATTGCCGAGACCGGGAGTCGAGTATCTAGTCTACACCGATGCGTCCTTACAAGGACTTGGAGGTGTCTTGCAGCAGGAGAGTCAGGCCATAGCTTATGCTTCCCGTAAGCTAAAGCCTCACAAGAAGAATTACCCCACTCATGACTTGGAGTTGGCGGCAGTTGTATTTGCCCTTCGTATTTGGAGACATTACCTTTTGGGGGAGAAGTTCCGACTGTTCACGGACCACAAGTCCCTACAGTACCTATTCACGCAAAAGGAGTTGAATATGCGGCAGCGAAGGTGGCTTGAGTTTGTGAAGGACTATCAGTTTGATATCCAGTATCACCCAGGAAAGGCTAACGTGGTAGCAGACGCGTTGAGCCGTAGGCCAGCAGATGAAGTGGCAGAGGTGTGGAAGGCTAAGTGGAAGGAATTGGGACACCAGGATGCAGTGGCCCGATCGTTCAAGTCTGTGATGACCGTTACATCGCAGATTGTCACGAAGGTAGTAAGGGCACGGGCAAATGACTCGTTCTGTCAGGAGCAGATAGTTCGATTATTAGCAGAGGGAGCCGAGTCCTATACCGTTAGCTCAGACAGGGGATTACGCTTCAATGGGAGATTGGTAGTTCCGGAAGGAGAGGAATTGCGACACGAAGTGATGGCAGAGTCGCACGGCTCACGGTTCGCGGTACATCCCGGTGGGGACAAAATGTACCAAGACATGAGACGACAGTATTGGTGGAGCGGGATGAAGAGAGATATTGCCGTGTTTGTTTCAAAATGCGCCACTTGTCAGCTAGTAAAAGTGGATCATCAGAGACCGGCAGGACTGCTACAGCCATTGGAGGTCCCGATGTGGATGTGGGAGAGCATCTCCATGGACTTTATCACGGGGTTGCCTACGTCACAGAGGGGTCACGACTCCATTTGGGTAATTGTGGACAGGTTGACGAAAGTTGCTCATTTTCTACCCGTAAGGACAGACTACACTACGGGACAGTATGCCCAGCTCTTTATTTATGAGATTGTGAGACTTCACGGTGTGCCCCTAAATATCGTGTCTGACCGAGACAAGATATTTGTTTCGCGGTTTTGGGAGAGTTTTCAGGAGGCCATGGGCACGGAATTGCGGTTGAGTACGGCGTATCACCCGCAGACCGATGGGCAAACTGAGCGTACAAACCAGATATTGGAGGACATGCTACGTATGAGTATCATTGATTTAGGGGGTGGATGGGAGCAGTATCTTCCACTGGTGGAGTTTGCTTACAACAACTCCTACCAGTTCACCATTGGCATGGCTCCATTTGAGGCGTTGTACGGTAGACCTTGTCGTTCCCCAGCATGTTGGTTGGAGGTGGGGGACAACAAACTACTTGGGCCGGAAGTGATTCAGGATACTTCGGCAAAGATAGAATTGATTCGGAGTCGCATTCGGGTAGCTCAGGATCGGGAGAAGAGCTATGCTGATGCGAAGAGGTTCTTTAGAGAGTTCCAAGTGGGGGACCAGGTTTTGCTCAGAGTATCTCCTATGAAGGGGATTATGCGTTTCGGGAAGAAAGGGAAGCTGGCACCGAGATACGTGGGACCATTTCCTATTATTGAGCGGATTGGACCGGTTGCGTATAGGCTTGGGTTACCGGAGCATTTACATCGAATTCACGATGTGTTTCATATTTCCTCGCTAAGGAAATATCTTAGAGACGATTTGGCCTATTCTCACATTGCTTTGGAGGACATCGATCTCCAGCCGAACAGCTCCTACGAGGAGGGGCCGATTGCTATTTTGGACCGAAGTGAGCGGAAGCTGCGGTCAAAGATAGTTCCGTTAGTGCGTGTTCAGTGGCGACATCATAATGTCGAGGAGTCCACATGGGAGCTCGAGGATGAGATGCGCGAACGTTATCCAGAGTTGTTCTTACCAGGTACTTTCTAGTTCCGAATTTCGGGACGAAATTCAGTTATTAGGGGGGAAGTATGTAATACCCCGTATTTTTGTGATATTTATTTATGGGATTAATTGAATTAAATGTGTATTAATTGGAAATTAATCCGGATTAAAATACTAGCGAGATGCGAGTTGGTATTTGATTATTATGTGCATATATGATTATATATGAATTTTGAATTATGAAATTTGTCGTGAGATTGAAATACGGCAATTTGGAAATCTTGTTGAGACGCGTGTGACAGTCGCGTCATGGAATATAATTACGATAATTAAAAAGTGAATTTTTACTTCTATTAACCGTATGGTCATTTTGAGTGCGCCAACGCGTCCGGAAGGGTCGAAATAGTCAGAAAACACTAGCCGGGGGTTTGGTTTGGGTCCCGGGGCATTTTTAGGCCATACCGGCAACGTATAAGGGTAGTTTGGTAATTTTAGAATTTTGGATTTTTGATTAACGAATTTTAGGAGTTTTAAATGGAAAATTAAAAGACCCACTAACCCATTACCAGCCATTAACTGATTAGAGGGCTACGGGGGTTATTAGAATTAGCCCAAATATTCCTAAAACAAACCCTAGCCTCCATTGCCACCATTAGAGAAGAAAGCTTGGAGATAGAGAGAGAAGGAATTCTGCAGAAAGAGAGAGAGAACACTTCAGAAATTCATCATGAAATCAAGGATTCAAATAAGGCAAGTGATTTAATTTCGTTTTTATAGAGAATGCTTCTTCCATGCGTAGGAAATTCAATTAAATTGTATTGTTCTTGGAGTATGATGAAAAACCCACTTAATTGGATGTAGAGATTTAAGAATCTATTGAGGAAATTACATGTAGAACATTGATAGGATGATTTTTCAGAGGAAAATACATCTTTTACATTATAAAAATGGATTTAGTTATGTCTATGAATGACTTGAATTTTCTAGGGTTCATATTCTTGAGATTTGGGAAAAATGGTGGAGATTTGATAAATTGATGTAGTTTAGGGTGAATTGAACCCATATAAATGTTGTAATACGGTTGAAACATGTTTAGGAAGGATTAGATACCTTGAAACATTGTTGGAATGACATTTAGGTGAGATTAGAGGTGAAGAGAAATTGGAAAAACGAGTTAAGGAAAATCTGGGCACGAAACTGGCCACTCGTTAGAAGACCTGCCCAGGTCGTTCGAACGAGCTCGTTCGAACGAGCTTCTAACGAGTTGACCTTTGACTTCTAACGAGGGTGAAGTTCGTTCGATGACTTCGTTCGAACGAGACCTCGTTAGAAAGCCCACTTCGTTCGAACGAACTCTCGTTCGAACAGCCTCGTTCGAACGAGACTTAGAACGAGTTGACAGTTTAGGCTTTTTAACCTGTTTTGATTCCGAGTGTCCCGTAACCTTGTGTATATGTAGAGATAACCTTCCCTTGAGGATTAATTGATTTATTTGGGATGTTTGGGAGATAATGAGGAGTCAAACCTAGAAGTGTAGTTTGAACCTAAGGGAAAATATGAAGTAGGACGTGAGTGTCTATTACGATGCGAGAACTATTGACGGCCTAATCTATTATATTAACCGAGAACATATAAATTGTGTAATATTATATGTCGGTACGAAAATGAGAAGTGTACCACTAATATAAATTATGGTGATTACTAAGATGTGTGAATACTTAGTATATGTATTGATTTTATGTGTATGACATACCTACCATACTCACTATCACGGGAGGTTTGCGTTCGCTTAGGGCCTTCTAATCCTTGTGTTGCCCGGATTTAGATTGGTTACCTCGATTGACATAGGTCAGAAAAGGGCTTATTGGGATATTAATAAGTCTGCTGATCGTGGGAGCGTAGGTATGTGCGTGACCCATGTGATGTGACTGTGTTCGCCTCCATTATTTGTGATGTTGTTATCTGAGAACGATTCCTGAGAGATTCGGAATGCGTGATCCTTATGTACATGATGTACAGGGATGGATAGCAGAGTATGTGTGCACCGCAGCTAGTCTCGGGGTGCTTGTATTGTATATTTAAGACGTGAATAATATACTCTTAATTAATGGGAACTTTCATGTGTTATTGTGTGTATAAATATGGAATCGTTTTGAGAAAACATAACGGGTTAACCGATAGTGAATTGTATTACAAATTGAAAATCTGAGTTTAAGTAAAGCCCTCTATTTATTTGATAACGCTAGAATGTAAAATGGGAATCGTGTAGTAAGAGGTAGAACCTATTACGGTTTGGTTAGATATGTATGTCATTTAGATGGGTACGGTACGTTAGGAGTGCACATGTAGTCGAGAGGTGAGAATTTCATGTGAGTGCACGTCCTAACATGTATTTTACATTTAATGTTTTAATGTTATTAAAACACTTGTTGTTTTTAAAATGATTTCCACTTTCGGGCTCTGACCCATTTGCGTTCAAATATATTTTTGTAAAAACCATTTTAGGTGCCCAGCCACAAGGACACCATGCTTAGGATCCTCATTCAGATGACGAGTTGTAGCTGTTTGTGGAAGTTACAGGACTTTTCTTGTAGACGCTTCATCTATCTTGACTCCATATTCAGTATTTATCAGTTGTAGGGCATGTTTTCTTTTAGAGGCATTTCATTTATTTCAGTTATTCAGATTTCGGGCATGTAATTAATTCAGGATTCAGACTTATGTTATTATTTCATTCGTGGGATTGTTGTGAGGAGTTTTCCTCCCGACTTATATTTATGTGTTGGTTATTTCATTATTTCATTATGGTGAATGGATTATGTTGTTATTCCATTATTCTTTTATTGCATGTTAATCAGACTTAACTTAAAATTTGGCAACTTACTTTTTAAATACTAGGTGGTTAGTAATTATTAAAATGTTTTCGACAGTGATGCTATTAACTGAACCAACTTGGCATTTTGTATTGATTTAATAAAGGAGTAGCTACCCGGTATTTAATTAGTCGGGGTGTCACACAACTATCATCAGAAGTGCTCTTTTTTTTTTCTTTCCTCTTCTTGCCTTCATCTTCATCCCCATTCTATTGATCTATAAACAAAATTTAAATTACTAACCTATAATGATATGTACAAAAATAAAATACACGCGAATTAGAATAAAACATAGACAAAAATAATAAAATACAAGCGTATTTAACAAATGTACATGCAATATTCTCACAAACAATTCATATAATTCTCAACAAAATACATGCTAAAGGGGGTAATATATATCGTTCGTTTCATGGTAAAACTTAACAAAGGTTGTTCGATAAGTCAAAAATCAAGATTCTCTATTTCTAACATATTCAGTAAAGAAGTGATACAATAGCTGCATGCTAAAAGCTCTAACATTATCAAAACCCCTTAAGCAATACTGCTCAATTCGTTTAGATAAATCCTTCGCTTTCGATTCAGTTACTTAAAGCTGTTGCACATCAAAAGTGTAGTAAATGTCTTCATAGTAGTAGTAGAAACCAAGTAACCTTTTATCTTTATCATTGATGCGAAGGAGAAAACGAATTTCGTCATCATTAGTACTATTGACTATCAATGTGAAAGGTTTTGTATTGTTAAGATCTTTGAACGTGCAAGAAGAAGTTTTATAGTTGAACATGCTTGATCATATGATTCCTAAACAATAACACAATAATACAAAATAGTACACTCATACTACACATTAGTACACGCATATTGGATTGAACAAATTGAATTTCAATGTGTGTGTACTTTATGAATTTTTTGCATGTACTTTCAACAAAGTACACGCAAAACTGAAAAAGTACGAGCAATAATACTGATTAGAAACTAATAAAATATCATTCCAATGCCGCTGGCGCGGACCAAAATAACTCCTAAATATTAACACACTAATAATACTTTTTACAAACTCATAGAATATCATTCAAATGCCGCTGGCGCGGACCAAAATAATATAGTATTGTTCAAATATGGATTTGAAATATATATTTTATAGAGTACACGTATAAAACATAAAAGTACACTCATATTGGATTGAGAAATTCAATTTCAATGTGCATGTACTCTTTGTATTTTGCGTGTACTTTTTGAAAGTACACACAAAATACATAGAGTACAAGCAATAAAACAGGGCTTGTACATGTACATATTCCAATCATGTATATATTCCTAGTCCTCGATAAATCCTCGATAAATGATGTATACAGGAGGAAAAGTACAATGATGAAATACATATATCTAACATGCAAAAAGTGTGTTTTGCATATCATGAAGAAGAAGAATGTGATTTCATCAGTCCTTGTGTCTACAAATTTATACATATGAGAACACAAAATACACAAGGACAAACAGGTGATAAGAGAATGTATACATACTTGTTAGTGGTGTTTGGAAGAATTTGATTTAGAATGTAAAATGCTCGATAGAATTTCAACGATTAGGGCTTGATCAAAGAGAGTGTTTTGATTAAAGAGAATTAGGGTTTTGATCGAAGAGAGTTAGATTTTTTATCGAAGAGAGTTTTTGGTGCGTCGATCAGGATTATTTATATGTTGTTGTTGACCAAAATTTGATTGAGAAATAGATTCGTTTTGGGGTTTTGATCGAAGAGATGGTACGATTAAGGTTTTGATTCAAGAGAGAATATAGTGTTTTTAGCGCTTCGATTTTTGAATAGTGTGTGTTTGTTTTAATTCCGGGGTATTTATATGTTGCACCTAATCATTTAAAATTTGTTGGGCCTAGTTTTTTTGTCCAAAATTGTTAGTCCAAGGACTAGATCGTAAAAGCCCCCTAAAAAACTATCATAATAGGGTATTATACTAGCGAGTTCACTTATGACTATCAAATGTCTCTAACTATCAAGTTCGTCTCTTAAGGTAAAGATGCTGCTAAGGATATAATATCTAATAGGTTATCGGATCAGTTGATGAAATCCTTTTATACTCATTTAATGTAATTATATATATATATATATATATATTATAATGACATGTATTGGCTCTAATAGGCAAACAGATATAATACTAAACTTAAGTATACCAATTAATGTAATTATGCTATAGACAATTTAGCTTAATATAAAAAATATA
Organism: Sambucus nigra; assembly: GCA_949130495.1. Lineage (NCBI taxonomy): Eukaryota > Viridiplantae > Streptophyta > Magnoliopsida > Dipsacales > Adoxaceae > Sambucus > Sambucus nigra. The sequence continues at coordinate 676,312,294 of OX422208.1, read as the reverse complement.
CTATTTCACTAAGTGAAGGGAAAAGTTACCAATTATCTTGAACCAACTACTGAATTCTTTAAAGTTATCTACTAATACTATCTCTCACCATAATACTTCTTCTATTCTTATCTCTCTAAAAATCAATAATGTCTATATGCATCACATGGAAAGTATATAATATGACAAGGGTATATTATAAAATAGATAACAAAAGGTCAAAGAAATGATAGTATGATTAACTTTAAGAAAGTTATGTAAGTGAAAAAATATCCGTTCGATGAGAATCAAAGTCAAATGGTAGACGAAAAATACTCTGGATATTTCAGGAGCATATACAAATATGATCCCATACCTCAACCATAACGGAATCCTTAATACACATAATACTATCTATACTTCTATTTTCTTAGATATTTTGATAGTACAATTCTATTAGTTTATTCTAATAATAGTGTCCGATAAAAAAATTATTTTCAATCTCAAAATTATGTCCATTGATCATATCTCCTAAACAATGTCTAAAACATTATCCTTATAATTCTTACAATTCCACCACATGGTTAATTCATATAATTACATCCTAACTCTCACATCAAATATCTATAAAAAATCATAGATCACCTTAAGAGTCTACCTCTAATAATCTTATCGTAGTCATTATCTAATGCATCACCAAATTGAATACTATCAACATCCTCTTATATCTTCAAATAACGTATCAACAACTAGGAAATCCTCTAGCACATGCAATTATGACAAGATCTAGTCTTATAATTCTAGGGTAGGGACAACCTAACCTATAACATCTTAATCTACAAGTTCATATCCTATGCTCTGATACCATCGCAGTCACGACTCCGACCCCGACCCGACCCCAAAATAGTAAGGAACGAGTGTCTTAACATGCCACAAAGGCATTAATATTCTGGCCTTAAAATTTCCTCTAAAAATCAATGTAACGAAAATACATTCGCATGGTTATGAGTTGTAACTAGCTGAAAAGATAACACATCAGCATAACTTTTAAAACATAACGCCTTATTATCATAGATAACTAAATTCTATTACAAGTTGTGCCAGAATCACTTAAAGATAAATAAATTCCCTAACATCTCATTCTACACTAGCCTTCATCAACAAAACAAATCTCAAAATATAATCTTCAATTCAATCATCACATATCCATCCTCTTCTCTAACAATATCCTGAAAAGGGATTATTTATACAACATCAAATAAAAGTTGAATGAGATTCAATCTCGAGACATTCCAAGATTTTTAAAAAATAAATACTTATTCATGTAAGAACAAAAGACACATACATGTATACAAAGGAACTTGTAGTGATATATTTATAAGTGAATGAAAATACATAGAAATGAAAAGCTCAGAATAGAATGAATGTGACAAATAAAATGAAATATCTTTTTCTTTCAATCATATCATTTTTATAGCCATGTGTACTCTAATACCATGTTCTTCAATCGTATTATTCCCCGTTAGTTGAGGTTTAATCGAACTAGTTCATCACAATGCCTTATTTAGGGCACACTAACAATGACCTAGCTGGGAAGGTCAGCCGATATGAGAGGTCCCTTCGGTCGAATCTTATAATCTTATTTCCAATATTCAATACAATCTCATTCTCAATACTTATTTCAATCAGTATGTCGACATGAAGAGATATAAACATATTACAAATGTATCATTCATTAGTATCAAATTCATTTTGAGAATAAATATATCTCACAAAATACATATAGTTTTCATAATATCATATGATTGAAATGTGCAAGAAATGACATAGAGTACTAACCTAAAATAGAGGTTTGAAAATACAAATATTGAATCTTGGATCACAAGTTAATCTAACAAATATAATACATGTTTAAGTTGTATTTTAATCCTATAATAAGTTGTTTTAAAGGATTACTAAAAAATCATTTTCTCAACTTTTAAAATTCATTGATCGTAATTGAAGAATTCAATCCACAGTTCTTCCAAATCAGTCGGTTCCCAGTAGAGATGGTGGGTCACAAGGGCACCACTTAAATACTAACTCCTAAACAAAATATTTTTGGATTCATTCCCACTTCAGATAGAGGATCACATGAGCACCATTTAAATACCATCTCATCTAGACAGAATTTCACCACGCTTGACTTTGGAGTTACTTAATGGGATTCCTAAATAATGAACCACAATAACAAAAATCATTTCAAAAACCCATATACAACTTTAAATAAGTCTGAGTTTGGAAAAATAAGTAAATTCAATTGTAATTGTAATTTATCTATTACGCATTTAGAAATAATGAACAATATAAATTTTCATTATTAGTGAAAATCCATTTTTGAAACTAAATAACTCATTATGAAAAGAGTGTTATCTTTCAATTTCATAAAATAATTCAATTTAGAAAACGCTAAAATTTTGTATTCACTAAAATGGATCTTTAGTGTTTTTATCAACATTTTTACTTAGTATAGATATAAAACAATAAATTAAAACTATAAATATGCATTATAACATTTAAACAAAATCATAACTATGAGATGAATTTCTCTTCAAACTTATAAAATTCTTTCTTAAGACTTTTCCCAATCTTTCTATCACTCTTTCTTACTATAATTCCCAAGTAATTGGTGTGAGCTTCAAATAATTCCAAATACCTTATTTATAGGTTTTCAAAGATATTACGGCATTGACACGTGTCTAGCTGACTAAGCTTTTATAGTGGCGAGTCAACGTTGAGGTGTCGTGTGCCGAAGTGGTCTTGTAGTTTTAATATCGCGAAATGGTGACAAGTGTTTTGGCTCTCTTTAAAGACGACACGTGTAAGGTGTAGGTGTTAGAATTGAAGCACGAGGTGTCAAGCATGAGGTGGAATGGTGGTAAGGGTATAAGGGTCATTTTACACATGAAAAGTATTTTGGCAATTTCACACTTTATATTTTCAATATTTCTTAAAGGTCCATACAAATATTTTATTTATGAAAAGGTCCTTTTAATTTTCTATTTTGGCCCCTAAAACTTTATTTATTTAAATAAAGTCCATAAAGTTTGGTAAAATTACATATTTTATCCCAAAACTTATCATCTTCCTAAAACTCAACCTCAACACGAACTATAGGTTTTAAAATAACTTTTGACTATTAATTTAATCACTAATATAATATTTTTCAATGTTAAAACTCTATATATTAGGATTAAGGTTTATCTGTAGTCTCTAAAAATTAAAATGTAGTTTATTGGGATGTATTACTAAGATTGTAGTGAATTAACTTCATATTCTAATATGTAGGTTTGCTTAACAAATATAAGGGGATTATTACCGTAAAGTTCTCAACATTACATGAATAACCTAACAAATATATATTTATTAAAAAATTCTATAACCATAAATACTTACCAAGTGCCATTTTATCATATGCTAGGGAACACAAAATATATAAATATATTTAGGCATATAAAAGTCGGGTTATTACAGCAACAACTAGTGGGGGAGGAGGAGCGTGATTCTTCTTCATCTTCTTAGAGGGGGCTCCATGTCCTTAGTGGGGGAATCCCCAATGTCCAAGGGGTTAGCATAACCTCCACTTCAGTTTTCTTACCCATTGTCGAGAAAGCTCTTTATTTTAGCTCACTGGGCGAGCACGAGGAACTTTTGTATCCATATTAGCTGCAATCAAATTCATAACTTTCCTCTTGGTGGCTATGGTGAAAGGAGAAACTTCAACGGTTGGGATAAATCAAATGTCCAAAGACTCAAAAGAGGAATATGTCTTCTCCTCATTTGACTCCTGCTTGTGTGAGCCTTCAGAGGTGGAAGCTTACGGGCCTTCTAACTCAATGGGGATGACCATAGTCTTCTCATCTGGCCTCTAAACAAAAGAGGTTGTCGAACTCTTAGACATAAGAAGAAATGAGATTGACCTAGGGTGGTCACTAGTTCAAATCTTCTGCTGAAATGACCAAACTTTTCAAAGATCATCAAAATTTATGTCTTAGTCATGAGGAGGTTTTTTCTTACTATTAATTGTAAAAAACAGAGAAGAAGAATTCATAATCAATCAAATGAAAAGAAAAATTCAACACAAGAATATAATTGCGAGCTAAACTATTCCTTGTCCTTCCTGAGAGCATCTTGTCCCTTCATATACTTCTCCCTCACGAAGGAGCATTTATTTCCAATTCTTTATTATGACGCCATGGTCCCAATAGTCTTTGTTGAAATTAGGCAAGTTCACGACCATATCCCGATTGGCCACCATCGTCTTCAGATAATAATATTTTCATGTGTTGAAGCCCATTGGTAACAATATCTAATGTCATTGATACCAAGATTAGTCCCATACACCTCATTAATGTGGTGAACCCCATTAACGATCCTCCAAGTATTTAGCGCAATATGGACTGGGACCACATCAAAGTATTGACAAAACTCAAGAAATAATCGCTTAGGGGTAAAGGTTATCCCACACTCAACAATGAAGATTGAAGGCAACCAATGGGCTTAAGGAAATTAAAAAAGCTAACGAGGGCCATCCACCAGTTCTACTATGACCCATTGAGGAATGTAGTCAAGTTTGAACTTTTTTATAGTGCTCTTGTTAATAATGTATACCATTTTCGAAGAATTATGGCAACTTAGAGAAAAAATTAAGAAAAGAAATTGAGAAATACAGGAAAACGAAAGAAGTGGAGTAAAGTGTGCTTACAGTGAAATGGGAGTAATAAAATCCCTTATCCAAATGCGCAGGTATGGAAATGAAATGGAAAGAGAGGTTATGCTTATTTTGTGGTGAGAAATGACTTTACGATTTCTAATAATTAATTATTACATGTGTGTGACAACTACCGAAGCGACAACTGCATTCCCCCACGGTTAAGTAAAGACGCCATATTTATAAGCATGCCTCTGTGACAATCAACAGACAAAAACTCTTTAGCCTATAGGGTATTTATAAAATTGCCCTCCGACCAATGCACATAGACTTCGTACAGTTATCAACCCCCGACTAGAGGAGGAATCTTACTGCTCCTACAGAGTGAGAAGACTTATCTAATTCTAACAGCCGGCCTGGGTGCAAAGTCTAACGACCTCAGAGAGCCCCTGGAGTTTGGGGGAGATTGTGTGATCAAGAATCGAACGGGCACGTGCTTGGCCACATGCCCTCAGGCCACTTGTGCCTATAATTAATGAATATATCCAAGTCAGAATATATTCCTTCCATTTAATCACTTGCAATGGCTAATCATCATAGAGGACGGGATAACTATTAACGGGGCTTAGGACTCTCCTCTGCTGCCTTATAAATTTAAATTCGCCCCACATATGAGAGGCATGTGTAACACACCGTGTTTTCAATAGTTAAATAAATTAATTAATTGGGAAATTCGAGAAAAAATAAAATTTTGGACTTAATTATTCTTAGTAATTAAATATGTTGGTTTTTATGTATAAAAATAAGGTTTTAAGTAGAATTTAAATCAGGATTAAAAATTTGGAAATTATAACTTTTTGTATAAAAATCGGGGGAGGATCTGAGCTAAGGAGGATAAAAATCGGGGGAGGATCGAGCTGAATTTTTCACAGCATCCCTGTCTCGCCGTTCGCTACTACATGCTAAAATTTCAAGCGATTCTGACGGTCCGATCATCCCTAATAATTTTTTGAGTGTTTGTATTTGATTTGGACTCTAATTCTTTTTGGTATATAAACATAAAGTGACGAGTTTAGGTCTTTTAAAAAATATTTTAGCCTTCTCAAAAATCAGAAATCTCTCATCTTCTTCATCTTCTTCAACCTCCAAACCCTAGCCCCATTATACATAACTTTTAACTCAAGTTTTGTCAAGATTAATCGGATTTTATCAAGACGCGTCAAGAACGAATCTTTGTCAATTTTTTGAGAGGAATACATATTCAAGATCATATTTCTAAACCAAATTTTATTTAGGCGTGGATACTCTATTCCTTTCCTTTGGTATTATGCGTTTTAAGTGTTACCCAAACCCTTAATCATGCTTTCTTAAAAGAAAGTAGTGACTTAATTAGGAAAAAGTGGACACTAATTATGGGGCTGTTTTTATTAGATATTTTAATCTGAATAATATTCATAACCTTTGGGTACGTAGGATTGATGAGTGGATTTTGGGTTTTAATGGTGTAGGTTGCATGTAGAAAGACCTAATTTTGAATTAAATAGTTTGGGGGCGTATAACTCTTATCGATTGGATTGAAATCATGAAATTTGAAATATAATGTATAAATGATAAAATCTAGGTGTTATTGAATTAAAATAATTAATTGAGATTAATTGCATAATTATGATGTTGTAATGATTAAATTAAGATTTAATTAAATTGGACTGTCATACGTAGATTTACATGTTGATTATCTATGTGTGATTGTGTAACTTGTTGGTATTATTTCATTGCCATTGTGGCGACTGGTTATTGGGTATTTTATGCTCTCCCTATATTTTAGGATGTCTTCTAGGTATGGGTCTAGTGGGTCGGCCTTATTATGATTTACGGCTTTTAGGTATGGGACTAGTGAGGGTAGATTATTGCGATTTTATCATGTCGGGGGTGGACTGATTTTTGATATTTTATCATCGTTATGCTAGACTAGGCATGAGACTAAACGAGATTATTATTGTGGATTAATCCTATACATAGGATAGGACGTAATTGTGCTTGGGAACCCTTAAGTATGGGACTAAGGGATATTTTGAGGATCTCACATCGTTAATAAGGGTGGAAAAATTTTAAATTGTTAATATGAGAAAATTGTGGATTAATGCCTAAGATAATAAGACGGGTATTAAAATATATTGGCGACATAATCAGCGAGGGCCGACAGTTTTAATGGGACAGTCGGCGTTTCATGTTGTGTCGTGTGTGGAACCTTATCAATCAGCGAGGGTCGACAGTTTAAACCGGCCAACCGGCGTTTTGACGAGGAGATGTATATTTTGGTGGAGAAATCACCTGTGGCGGGAGGACCGCTATAATGAATTTTGGTGAATTATCACCCGAGGCGGGAGGACCGCCATACCTAATAATTATTGAAGTAAGAACATAAATAATTGAGAATTTGGTAATTTGGGTTAATTAATAAAAGATAAACTTCGCGGGACTTGAGAATTTAAAATCATATTGGTGTGTTCTTTTTAAATGAGGATTCCTGCGGTTAGATGGTTTTATATTTATCGCGTTTAGCTATCTCGTCTAATTAAAATATTCTATTGTGATATTTATTGCGTATAATGCTACTGTCTGGATTCAAGAATCCTATTTGAGGGGCTCTGACTCGTGCGTTGACTAATCTTTTTCAGGTACTAGTATTTGGAGAAGTTGCATAAGACTTTGGAGGTGCAGCTGGAGTTATTCATTTTATGGCATAGTTTAGTTAAACTTTTCCTTTTCAGTCGTATTTAATTATGAGACTTCATTTGAGTTTTATTGGGCCATTCGGTTCCAAAGTTGTTTAGAGGATTTTTGTTGGATTATTCAGATCTTTATTATTCAGATTTTATTTAATCATTACTGGAGATTGGATTTATTCGGAGTTAACATGTGATGGATCTTTTATCTCTTAGTTGTTTATGATCATTTAAGATTGATTAAATTATTTATCTTATGGACTGATTTATTTATATCTCATATCTGTCTCATTCTAAGAATGGTATTTATTTAGTTCACGCCCGACATAGTTCGGTGGCGATGGTTGGCCACCCCGTCTGTCGGATTTTGCGGGGTGTGACAGCATGTATCATTTTGTAACGTCGAGCAGTACTACAACTCTGTCGCCTTGAGTTCTTGAGCTATAAAGTACGAACCCTAGAACCTGGTGGAAGTAAGCACGTTACCGAACCACACACATCTTGCGTTATGCGTGTGATCTCATTGTTTACTGTCATTAGTATTCTTTCTTGACTTGTGAGCATTGAATATCATCACATGTTGGAATTTTTCACCTACACATCGCATTCATTAATTATCTAGTAAACTCGATAGTCTCTCACTAGAAAAGATTCAAGACCAGAAGTTATCTTTACCAATGCAACTATTTTTCACCAATACTCTTTAAATTTGTCTTCATATTCATTTGATTCTTCACCTGAATTTCATTGTGGGGATTGTTAAAAAATATTTTTTTTTACACATTAATATTTTGACCAAATAAATTTTGGCCAATTTCGAGTCATTATAAAAGCAGGATTCGCACATCAAACGTAGTGGAACCAAGTACAAACGTGTTCCTTGTAGAAAAATGAGTCACGTTGTGTATTCAATTGTTAAAAACATAAAAATGATGAATGATAAATTATCTCAAACTTCCCCATTTGTTAATGAAATTATTGAGAATTTTATTTAATTTTTTATGACGATTTCTCAAACTGTCGATAAAAGTTGTGACTGTTCGCTGTATTTCACAACTGTTTTCTTCAAAACCGCCGCTACAAGTCGCGATTGTTCAATATTAGTTTGAGAAATTGTCGTAGAAAATTATTGGTTCGTGATACAACTTTATTGAGAAATACAACTGTTTTGGTAGCGATTTCAATACAATCCATTTCTAATCGAGTTGGAGCGAGTATCAAACATTATTGGTTCATGAGGACACGCACATTAAAGGTTTTTTTTGCGGGTGATAAAAATTATTTCATCCCCCATTGATTTCATCCATAAACATCATTAGTGGGACAAAATCTGTCTTAAAACGAGAACGACCAACATTCGACTTGATCTAAACTTCGTTTGTAAGTTTTCTATCAATTAATTTTACATTGTTCCCTATAATTTGCCTTATATTTTAACTTGATAATATATAAAAGCACAAAATTCTGAATAGCATCAACTACATTCAATTTTATTTTATAAAAAGTATCCCATAATGATATTTTGTATAAATAATTCCTATTTTTTTTTTATAAGAGCTTGATAAATAAGTCATATTTATATAAAATATTTCCTAATAGAAATTATCAAAACAAATTTTTTCAATAAATCTTACTTAACTAGATAATTAGTAAACACGATATCTATTGTGCCAGTTTAACCTTTCATTAAAAAAAGGTTACTATTGGCTCTTGATTCAACGCACTTCTTCTGTGCAGTAACCTTTCATTAAAAAAAGGTTACTATGAAATATTTTATGTAAATATTTCATATTTACATAAAATATTTGTTATTTTCTCTCGAACTATAGTAATATTATTTAATAAGATCATTTAATATTTATTTCTCTTGCAATCTCTTCAATATTAATAAAAAAAACCTTTGTTTATTTGGTAGGGCTTAAAAGTGAAATTCAAATATTTATGGCCTATTTATGAAATGACAGAAATTAAGGAGTACTGAATGGATAAAGCCTCTAACTTGGGTTGTATTTCTTTAAAGACTTCAAACACTGATATTCAACGCTAATTTTCTGTCTTTATTCAATAGTAACATAAGATACATAAGATTACATAAGGCAATCTCGCAAGCAATTCTGAACGAAAATTGCCACCCACCAGCTCGTCGTTCTTATACAGGTTTCACACACGCAAAATTACTCAGAAAATGATCAGAATATCGCTACCAAAACAGCCTCCCCAAGCACATGCCCTTCCATTGCCTCCAACAGCTTGTCCCTCGTCACCTACAACCCCACCAACATTATTACTATCAATTTAAAACAAAGACAACACAAAACAAACAAGTTGCAATCCATACAAATGTATATATACATTACCTTGTTTCCAAGATTAACCTCATCATCCAAAGCGTAAATCTTAAACTCGAACCGGTGTCCAGGCGACGGCACCTGTGGTCCACGCCACCCTGGAACCTTGAGATCATTGACACCTTCTTTGAGCCCACCATATTCCCCACCGAGGTCACCCTCTTTCCCAGAGAAGCCCTCAGGGAGACCCTTCAAAGCCGGTGGTATATTAGCGACCACCCAGCACGTAAACGGAATGATAGGCTCGTTGGGTTCCGGAGCATCTATAACTTCAACCACAAGAGCCAAACTCTTGGTCCCCTTGGGCACGTTGTACCATTCCAAGGGCGGTGATATGTTCTTCTGAGCTCCCTGTCCATCGCCTGTGTACTTTCTTGGTAGTCTTCCTTCGTGATTGATGCCTGCCGATGCTACTCTGAACTCGTCGCTTGCATTCGCCATTATAATAGGATGGATGTTTTTTCTTGCGGAGATTGTATACTCTTATAATGGAGGTTGATGTTTGACTTTATTGCCTGAGAGACACGTGTACGAGAAGTTTTGCGTCGGCAGCCACAAAATACGTGGTTCGTGGAGTGGCAACACGTGTTGTGCACGTGGTAGCTAGATGATTATGGTGGCCCAAAAAACTCTACAATAGGAAGTTATCTACAAGTTAGGCACCCGTTTATGGAAAAGATGGAAACGAGGAGGTACCAAATTTTGTATTGAAAATTAATGTTTGGATATTTAGAGCTTGTTTCATAGTATCTTTTTGTCGGTCAGAAATTTTGTATTGCCACGAAAAAATAAAGAGTTAGTTATAATTGGATTCTCGTTAATTTTATTTTTATTTTATTATATTTATTTAAATTTTTTAAATTTAATCTCTTAATTTATAAAAATGTGTTACACCCAATATTGATGGTGTAAATTTTTTGGACAAAAAATATATCATGCGCATCGCACATGAGGGCATTTTTTGTCAACTATTTGTACAAATAATCAATTTTTTGTTCGAAAACTTAATACCAGTATGGTCAGAGGATAAACTAATATCTTTTCAAAAGTTGAGGGAGTTAAATTTAAAAAATGAAAATACAAGTAGTAAAATATAAATATATATAAAGTTAGAGTGGTTAAAGTGTTATTAATACTAAAGTAAATACTAAATTTGCATTGCGAGTTTTTATAGGACAAGAAAGAAGAAGAGACTATTAGAATCCCTTTTGAATGGGGAGAAGCCTATATTTTAGTAGTATTACTCTTTTCATTCTCTTATTATTATATTATTTATTAATTTTTACTGTCGACACTAACTTGTAGTGGTTCTATCTTGAAGCTAAGGTTTTGGATGGTCTTAGTGTCGACACTTAGCTATAGGTTAATTAATGAGTGCATTATTATGTATATTTTATACTCAAATTTATATTTTGTTAGTCACATTTTATTTTATTTAATAAGTTCTTAGGACCATTTTATTAAAAAAAGAAAAAAAAAACAAGAAAACTTGAATTCATATTCAAAATGATAATTTTAAGTAAAAAATGGGCACATCGATAATTTTATAATTTTTCTTATGCTAATTTGTAAAAAAAGTTGCATAGTAAAAATTTTGCAAGTAATAATAGAAATTGGTGCAAATTGATGATCAGCTCAGAAAAGGCGCGAAAAAAACTGATTTTTACGATCGTTCGAAAATGTCCTCGTATGGGGGGAATTTCGACGTGCGTGTTTAGAAAAGAAATCTAAGAGTCCTCGTGTGGGGGAACATTGGATTCCTTATTCAAATCCAAATATTAAAAAGGTGGAGTGATCGATTCCAATATTGTTCGGCGGATCAAGGAGAGTTCCACCACAACTCAAACACCTTACCCTTTACCCTATAAAAAGGAACATTGGGCTCACAATTTTACACAAAATTTCAGGGAACAATTATTGAGTGATTATATTCAATTTGAGGGCACGTTTTTATCATTTTTTAAAGGATTGAAGATTATTGTGAGAGAACTTATTGTAAGTTTGATTTATTAAAGAAAATTTCTACTAATTCTTGCAATTTGTCTTTCATTATCGTGGCTTAATTCTTCTATTAAGATTATGGCGAAGTTTATCATAGTTACCTAATATTATCATGTTAATTTAGTTGTTGTTTATTCCCAACTCGCTTTAATTGTTATAAAAAAATTCGGTATTCATTTTAAAATGACACAAGAGTGTGTTTTAAACCTTCAAAATTATTTTGTCAAATCAATTTTTGAAATTTAAAAATAATTTTTTTTGATGGATTATGCTTGCACTTTGATTATTTTGATAGTCCATGCTTAAATACATTTGCGAACTTTAAAAGTTGCATTTTCTAAGGGAATATGAATTTTAGCCGTTTATTAGAGACGTTAAATTTGATTATGAACTTTAACGTTTTATTTTTTGAATTAAACGCGATGAGAGTCGGTTTAATTTGAGTTATATAAAAAGGGAATGCCAATATTAAATTAGTGTGCAATAATAGTTATGTGATAAATGGACTCTGAATCCTAATTCTTTCATATTGTTTATGACTCCCGTGTGTTGCTTTCATTATTCGTAGTTGCTTTTATTTAGTTTAGTGCATAATTATTCTCTATCCTATTTAGTCTAGTTGGATAATTGTAATTCTTTTAAAAGTTAGAATTGTTAGATCTTTGTGGGTTTGACTTGTACTTAGAATAGCGAGTGTATTTGCGTTATTTTATAAATTGACAAACATTAACGATGTGATCAACCAAGGCTTGAAGATCTCTCTAAATTTGAGCATTTGAATTCTCTCTCTTAGCTTGAAAATCTAGCAAACTCCCTAAGCTGACCCCAATACTCTCTATGCCAACTCCCTACGATCTAGGGAGTTTTTAAAAATAGTCTCCTTGATTGTGAGAAAGGCTACTTTGGTAACATGGAAAACCGGGTAACGTCATTTTGATTACATGGACATTAAACCCGTCGACATCGATGACATGTTCTCGGACGCACCTCACTATTCGTTTCCTAATGTAAATCTCTTTGTTGTTCTGTTAGAGAATCGAAGAGGGCACTTGAAAATTGATTGCCCCGATTGAGTCCCTATCACTCCATTTGTGGTCCACAATAGAGAAACTTTTCAGCAACCTCGTGCTAACCTTGGGGGAAGGAAATCATGTGCATTAGGTTTTATAACGAGCCCAGAAACTATGAGGATGATGGAGATGAAGGTGCTTCAAATTGTGGGGATGATTATAACCAGCATTTGTGTTAAAACTATTAGAGAAGACCACACAAGGATATTTGTGGGTCAATATTCCTACATTCAATGGAAAATTGGATGTTAACGATTTTGCTAATTGGATAAATACAATGAAAAAAGTGATTGATCCCAAGAATTATTCGGTCCACAAGTGTGTGAAACTCGCAGTGATAAAGCTACAACACATTGCCAAAGTAAGGTGGAATGACCTCGTTTGAGAAAGAATTATATATGATCAAATACACTAGATGAAAGAAACAACGATGGTTGAATTTTTCCCATTCTCATATGAGTGTGATATTTTTCCCGTATCCAAGCCTTGCACCAGTCCTACTCTAGCATGAGTGACTACAAGAGAGAGACCGAAGAACTGAAAATTAGTCGGTATATCAACTATTTGTAATCACCAATCAACCATGCACTTAGAGATTCCGACTTTCCAAAAGCCAGTAGAGTATCTTATGTGAGTGGAGACCCATTTTCGAGGACAAAAATCTTCTTCCAACATGTCCGCCTGGCCCAATATATATATATATATATATATATATATATATATATATATATATATATATATATATATATATATATATATATATATGTGTGTGTGTGCGTGTGTGTGTGTGTGTGTGTGTGTGTGTGTGTGTGTGTGTGTTGGCCTTATATTCTCTCTTGATAGTCAATTACCAAGTTTGTATGCAACCTAAGTTAGCTCACCTTATATAACATCATGTATATGCTTCAAGTTTCAACACATATCGATATAATACATATTTTATCTCTCTACATTTACATAGTATCAATGCCCCCAAGTAACCCAATCACCAAAATCATCATCTAATTCTCATATCACGATTTTCATAACACCGTCTCCAACACAAACACACGTTTATCAGATCTCCATTTTTGAAAGCGCAACCAACTACACCAACTATCAAAATCATAATCTCAAGCACCGACCATTCTCAAATCAACACCAAAATTATCTCGCCACTAATTCATTCCCTCCCTCGCGAAGCCCGCTCGACTAACCTCGGCCTAAAATTTCCATTCACATGACACCCAATAGAAGTGAGTTAAATATGCTCGCACAACACCCATTTATCACCAATGCCTGTTAGCTCCCACCCAAGCCCATAGTATCTCCACCAACTTGGCTCGTAATATAAAGTGATGCATTGAGTAGAGTTAAGATCTCCTTTGACCTAAGTGAGAGAAAATGATGAAGGCCAAGTAAGATAGAGATTACAAAACCAAAGAGCGGGGAAGATATCTTCATAAGCAATAATTCGTCAACCCTGCAAAACAATTCCCATATCCAAATCCAACCGGTTTAAAGCATTCTATAAGTTCTATTATTTTTAGGGGGTTCCACTGAGAGTGGGTGTGAATGGAGTTGATACGGATGAATGGTACCTAAATAAATTCTCCTATAAACAAGGGGGAAAGATTTTCCTTTAAATTTAATTTAGGGTAACAAAGACAAAACCTAAGGTCCACGTGACAAATTATTTACCAAGTATAGATTACACCAAATTTTATCTTAAATTATTAGGTGACTTAAACTAAGTGTAGAAATGTATAAAATACATCACAACACCAATATGAGCGATGAAAAACCCACAACGGGGAAAAATCTTGAGCCGGGAGAATGACAAATGAACTAAGGTAGGACTTACAAAGGGGAACTACGTCTTATAACTCTAACACATGACTTCCGCCTAATGATCTTTCACACCATATCTTCCACCAACGGGAAGGCATCAAAAACTGGAGCACGCTTCACAACTTCCACTAGTTTTGGTTGCAACTAATGTCTTCTTCAACCAACAGTCAACAAACTTCCTTTTTGAAGTGGAAGAAGAAATTTGCGTGCTAAATCTTTGGACAAAGTTGAGAAGCCTCCAATGAATGTAATAGCACTTTTCTAGGTGTGTGAATAACCTAAAGCGAAAGTGTATATATGAAAATATTGTCTTTACTCATATATATATTTTTGAGATAAGTAAAATATAAATTAACTTAAGAATAAATTATAAAGAGATTTGCTCAAAGTTTAAAAATATTTCAAAGAAGATAAGTTTACTTCAAAATATTTTTTATTCTACAAGTATTAAAACTAAAATATCTCAAGAGTACAAAGAAGAAAAAAAGATTAAAACTTGGAAAAATACAAATTCAAAACAAAAGAAGTTTTTATATCATAAACTTTTTTCTCTCTTGAAATTATTCTTATGGGAAGAAAAATTTATCAAAATATTTTTCATCACCAAGAAATCACAAAATTACACTTCTTTTGCTTATGTTAAAATTGAAATTCCAACTCATATACATATACATTCAGAATTGCAGGATAAGCTTGGGGGGACAAGTAGGTAAGTTGTATAATTACATTAAAGTCACAAGATGCAAAAGGTAAAACAATACGGAAGATCTTATTGTTGGACGATTACTAAGAAATATGTGTATAATTTAACACAAAAGGCAAATTTTTTATGCCAGACTGAAATCTGTCACTGAAGCATTGTTGCAACAAAGATATTCTTCACTGTGGCGATCTTTTGGCGAGGTCTCAAGGCAATTCTGGGAAAAAAATCTTGTAAACGTGCCAGACCAACGACAAGCCATCACTGCAGTGAAGAAACTCTTAGCTCTAGCAATGCTATAGTGATAGACACACAATGAAAATCACATAAGCCTTTTTAAGTTGGTTCTGACACAAGTTCAAACCACAACTCAAAATATATAGAATGTAATTAGAGTGTTTTTAAAATAATTTTTATTGTATTCCACAAATTTCTACTTCAAGGAAACCATATCAAAGCGCACAGACACATACAAAATAGTTGTATAAAAGAATATAATAACTGTGATAAAATTTTCATGAGTCTCTAGGTCCTTTTACCTTCTTAAGAGTGGTATAAAAGGATATATAACTTCAAGGATGTGCATATGAATGATTTACATGAAGCTTTGCCAGAACGACATCGAGGATAAGAATCACGATATATCTGGTCAACATAATAAGATAATATATTCATATGGGGAACATGAGTATAATGGATAATATTACAATTACCACAACAAAACTGTAAGGACATATTTTCATAGGTCCATTATCAATTTATTATGTCATATACCGCTACACTGTCGAAGATCATTCAAGAGACATTTACATCAAAGACGGATCCGAATTACTCAAGTTATTCATCATTCAAGACTCCTCGAAGTTTACTTTGGTAAGGTTATGATTTAAATACGTTTACTTTTCACTTAGAGCTTTTGGAAGACTTTTACAAAATATTTTCTAAGTGTTGGAGCAGACTTTTTCGTCAAATATTGAGAATGACTATTTTTTCTAAGTTTTGAAGCAGACCTCGATTTTGACGCCCAGGTCGTTTGCGCGAGATCAGCGTCTCGTTCGAACGAGATTGAAAGTCGCGCGATGTTGTTTGAACGACATGCGTACTTCGTTCAAGCGACATATGCTTCTCGTTCGAACGAGCTCGACTTTCGAGGCAGTACATTTTTGTATAAATACTCATTAAATGGTAACGTTTTCATTAAGAAGTCCATACGTTTTCCAGAACAGAAACTCTGCAAAAGCAGAATCCTTTTTGGCTTCTTCCTTTAGGGTTTTAATCCCTTTTTGTTTTCAATTCCCAAAACTCCCATATGCTTTAGTGAATTGTTTTGGTGTTCAAGAACACAACTTTTTCCCTTGTTTATTCTTTGTGGGGAGAGCTCTACAACCGACAGCTGCGTGCTATTGTGGAGGGAGTCCTTGTGAAGATTTTAGACTGCGTGTCTAGGATTGTTGTCCTTGTGGTATAGCTGCGCGTGAACCACTGCAGATTTCTAGCCGTTGCTTTGAAGGTTTGATGAAGACACCGTGCATTACTCTTGTGGGCGAAAGCAAGATGGTATGTAAGTCAATGGTCTTGTAAACTTTTCAAAGTTCTAAAAATAAAAGGTTTTGCCCTTCAGGAATTTTTCCTTAAGCTTGTGTCATATGCTTTATTTATTTTATGGTTTGACACACGCACACACGCAGTTGAATGATTTGGGGCTGATTTATTTTGGTTTAAAAATAGACACTAATTAAATAAGTGTGCCAACGAAGAAAGTTGCGAAATTTAATTTAAATCGATATTACACGCGTTTGAAATTGGTATCAGAGCGGGTACGCTAATTTATCGTGTGATCCTGATTTTTCAAGGATTTACTTCCTGATACAATTTTTCTACTCACATTTACAAATTGGTATCAGAGCGGGTTACGCTAATTTATCGCGTGATCCTGATTTTTTGAGGATTTACTTTCTGATACAATTTGTCTACTCACGTTTTCAAATTGATATCAAAGCGGGTTACGCTAATTTATCGCGTATTCCTATTTTTTGCAAAATCGTGTGATATTGATTTTTTTTGAAAAAATCAGTTTTGTGAAAAATCACAATTTTTTCAATGGTACGCCCGTTTAATGAAAAGCCTATTTTTGAAAAAGTTCACGACCGTGCTAAAATTTAAAAAGTTTGAATTTGAAACTTTGCAAAAGAATTAAAGTTTTGGAAAAAGAAAATTCTCTCTTTAAATGTGAGATTGAATATTTGCAAGCGTTTCAAACTCAAAGTGATATTTGTCGTGAGCACTTTGGTAATTTGTGTATTGATTTTGATTCTTTGAAAATTGCCAAAAAGAAGAGTGATGAGAAAGTCCTAATTTTAGAGAATGAATTGAAGGACTTAAAAAATTCTAGGGTTCCCGTTTATGCCGTCGAGGATAAAAAATTAATCGATAATTTTACGGCACGTGAAAAGACTCTTAGGGATAAGTTTGTTTTAATTGAGGGGGAGCGTGATAACATGTTAAATTTAATTAAAAATTTGAAAAAGAAATCCCTATCTTTGGAAGAGTCTAATTCTTTGCTTGAGTAAAAAATTTTGAAGTTAAAAAATGATTTGACAGACTCAAGTAGGTTTGATAGTGATGGTAATGGCTCATCTTATTCTCATGCTTCTAGTGCTAAAGCCAAAACCATTATTTGTTTTAGAGGGTCAACAGTTCCAAAGGATGTTAGAAAAGATCACACTTTAGGTGTCGTTCCACCCGTTTACACATGTTCATATTGTGGTAGGAAAGGTCACATTAGGAGATTTTGTTTGATCTTGGAAGAGATCCTAGGAATTCGAAGTCTAGTATTTTGTTGGTTCCCAAAACCCCGTGTCGACGTGTTACATCTGTTTGGGTTAGGAAATCACTTTTGGATACACTAGATTTTAGAATAGTTGATTCTCATTTTCTTGCACACGATTCTTCTCTTCCCATATCATATAAATGATTGTGTTTGCATGTTTGTCATACGCTAGTTATGATTTTTGATATATTTTTGCTAGCGTTGTGACATGTACTTTTTATATAAATTTTTATTTTTGAAAAATTTTGAAAAATACAAAAGATTTTATTTTGATAAAATTTTTAGAAAAATCCAAAAAGATTTTTGTATTTTGTTTGCACTGTATATGGATGAAGGCTTAGGATGGCCGAGTCACAACATCATTCCATTTTACATGTGACTATTTGATAGTGTTTTGAGACAATAGGTCAATTCATCCTTGTGCTTTATAATGTTTGGAGTCATTAAGATGTAATTAAGTGTTACTTCCTACATGTTCGACTCATGTTTCCTTTATTGCACACATGCACGGATTTATTTGATTATTGTGCTTGTCTTATCACATGTTGGTTGGGTGTTTTCACTTCAATCATGTCCTTAAAACGAGACCAATTGTGCATATAAAAACCGTTTTGATAAGGAAATTGTGCATATAAAAACCGTTTTGTGAGTTTGTGTGCTTTGTTTGAAAAACGGGGAAGGGCTGCGAAAGGTTCAGTTTGCCTTTGCGAATACTAAGCCATCGTTAAACTGGACCTAAAAAATAGAGAAATTTTATTATCCGGGGTCCAAAGAGGTTTAAAAGAGCCAGAAAAATTTAAAGGCAATAAAAAGAGATTTATGCCAATTATGGGCCAATTAGGTTTTTGCACCAATTCTCCAAAGTTTGTGTGACACCCCGCCTAATTAAATACCGGGCGATCACTCCTTTATTAAATTAAATCAAGGTGAACAGTTGGTTCATTCTTAGCATCACTGTCGAAAAATAACTTTTCCAATTTAAACACCCTTATTAATTAAGCTAAGTGTCAAAACCATTTTTAGACATTACTTTCCAAATTTTTATTTTATAAACCAAGATTTAAATGTTTACAACAATTCAATATTAAACAATCACACCACAATTATCCTGGAACATATAATTCAAATAATTTAAACATTCAACAACTAAGTCCCAACATTTAAAACTTAAAGTAAAACATCCAAACAGTAATAAATCCCAAAGTGACAATACTAGAAATACTGAATCACAATGTCCAATAAAACAACTGAATAATGGAAATGGCAACACATGCCCCATTAAATGAATATGCTAGGAGTGGAATCAAATAAATGAAGTCGTCTAAGCAAGAGGCCTGCAACTCCCACCTAAGCTGCAGCGCGTTCCTTCCAAAGGATCCTATGCAAGATGACCCTGTGGCTGGGCACCAGTAATATATACATATATACATACAAGAGAGAAAGAGAAATAGAAACGGGTCAGAGCCCGATAGTGTAAATGATTTAAAATTTGTTTAGCAAGTATTTAAAATGTTTACAGGCCAATGCAACAACATATTAGTGCGACACTCTCTTGAGAAATTATCACCTCTCTTCTAATGTGCACGCCTATCGCACTAACCTTCCCAACGGATTATCTTATCTTATATCGCACTAAACTTCCCAATGGTTTAACTTATCTTAAGTTACTCGTAAGATTTAAAACTGAACAATATAATTGTTTAAAAGGAAAATTTCATTTAGTAACAAAGCTCTCATTTTAACTTTATTTATTAATAAAGTTTTCCAGTATCATATTATACTTTTTTTTTTCAAAACAGGTATTTCCAATTTGAGTTATTATACATGTCTTACTTACCATAACACAGTAGGCAGTTCCAAATTTCAGAATTTCATATATATATTAAATACTCGTATAATATATATATTCTAACAGCACCCCACATAAAACTATGGTGCGGGCATACTCTGCTATCCAATCCCCGTATCACTCATACTAAGGGAAATACAAGTTCGGAATCACTCTCGAACTGTATTAACACATACACAAACAATATTAAGGCGAAGCACAGATTCCAAGTCTCTAAGAGATCAGTACATACCCTCCCGTCTCTTAGGACCGTCTGACCATCAATCAGATAGCTTGTACCAAGGATATCTATCTTCTAGGGTACGAGTCAATATTCCCCATAAAGGTCCCATCGAGATAAGACCGTCCCAGCGCGGTAACCTCAGGAATAGCAAGTAGCGCGGGCATGATTTTCACACATAGATAGTATATGCATAAACACAGTCATATAACTATACTAATATTACCATATCAAATTAGGTACATCTCTAATCCCATAATTATGACATTTGTCCTTATTTCTCATTATTTAGTATCACGTATAACTGTTTGTCTCTAACTTTAATTCGAGGGGTTATTCCAACTTACTACGTAACACTCATGGACTCTATCTTCCCAAGTGTAAAATTCAGTAGGTATTCATCTATTTTCCATCGTAAACATTTTTACGTATCTCTCACTTTAATACCAAATTCCATCGTCCCTTATATATAAACACCCCAAAAATATAAATTTCGCCTTACATTAAAGGTCTCTTAATCATTTATAAATCCTACTGGTCATCTTTATCTCCTAAAATATTTTAATAAGGGTGTCTAAGGAGTATTCTTCATTTAGAATCAATTCAACAATTTTAAAAGGGGAATTTAAGTCTGCCAGGAGGGGACGATCGATCGAGGTCAGGGGCTCGATCGATCGAAGCTTTTGGCTCGATCGATCGATCAAGCAGGTATGGCGAATTCTGCAGTTAACCAGTTACGGGTTCTAACACATAACCTCATCCAAATCCAGATTTTTCATACCCAAACTTCCTAAAATTCATACTATAATCAGTATACACCCATATTATTCATCTCCTACGTAAAGCATGTAATTTTACATCAATAACTATGGATTTATAGGCAAAAACTTCATAAAAATCTCAAGAACCCTAGAATTTCTTTAACATGGTTCTAATCAATCTTTCCCAAAATTTTCCTCTTCTAAAACATCATAAATTCATGGTTTAATCCTCTACATGTGAAGGGGTTTCCAGATTAACATACAAATTATTACTACATGCGATTTCCTATCTCCAACTTGGGTTTTCTTCCATGAAACTCATCTTAATCATCCCTAGACTAATATGAGTGATGCATTAACGAAAATAAGCAAGATAAACACTTGCCTGGGATTTTCAGAATTCTATTTTGCGGATGATTTTGGCTTGGTTAAATTCCCCGTCGCGCGATCTACGTGTTGGTGGTGGTGGCGGTGCAATCGGGTGACTTTTTGGCCTTGAATTGCTTGGAAAGCTTCCTCCTTCCCTCTCCTATGGCCATTCTAAAGTTTGAGTTGTTTTAACCCTAGAAGGTAACCTTAGACATCTGATATAACCCTTGAAATTTCGTGGGTTTAATTACCCAAAAATGCGAAATGTCCAAAATGCCCTCCCGGGGTGCTAAATAGGCCTAAAAATGCCTCGAGACCCAAACTAAACTCCAGGGTATACTTTTTTGACGATCTCGACCCTTCCGGACACTTTGGTGCACTCAAAATGACCATACGAGCAACTTATAATATATTCACTTTTTAATTAATCAATATTTAGTCCCGACGCGACACGGGCGCGTCCCGACTCAAATTTTCAAAAATTGTCATTCTATTCACTCGTGACATTTAATATAATCAATATTATATATTACTTTGCTCATTAGTAATATTCAACAAATTTCCCACAATTAGTAACTCTCATCACGTTAATAATTATAACATAATTAATTTCCGAATTTATATTAAATAATTAATTCACATTAAATTTAATAAATCCCCAAATTAATATAGCATAAAAATACGGGGTATTACATACTCCCCGCTAATAATGGAATTTCGTCCCGAAATTCGAAATATAAGGCATACCTGGTAAGAATAAATCTGGGTATCTCTTGCGCATATCTGCCTCGCGCTCCCAAGTGGATTCCTCCACATTATGATGCTCCCACTGGACCCGTACAAGTGGAACTATCTTCGACCTCAATCTCCTCTCGCTATGGTCTAGGATAGCCACCGGTCTCTCCTCGTAAAAGCTGTCAGGCTGTAAGTCTATCTCATCTATCGCGATGTGAGTATGGGCCATATCATCCTGAAGATATCGTCTCAACGACGAGATGTGGAATACATCGTGAATGCGATGTAAATGCTCTGGCAGTCCCAATCTGTATGCTACCGGCCCAATCCTCTCGATTAGGGGAAATGGTCCCACGTACCTCGGGGCCAATTTCCATTTCTTCCCGAACCTAATCACTCCTTTCATAGGAGATACACGTAGTAACACCTGGTCCCCCACATTAAACTCCCGAAAGAACCGTTTCGCATCAGCGTAGCTTTTCTGTCTGTCCTGGGCTACTCGAATGAGACTCCTAATCATCTCAATCCTCGCGGAGGTTTCCTGAATTACCTCTGGTCCTAGCAACTTGTTATCCCCCACCTCGAGCCAACAAGTTGGGGAACGACAGGGCCTGCCATACAAAGCCTCAAATGGAGCCATGCCAATCGTGAACTGATAAGAGTTATTATAAGCAAACTCTACCAGTGGAAGATGTGGCTCCCAACCTCCTCCAAAATCTAGAACACACATGCGTAGCATATCCTCCAGCATCTGATTAGTACGCTCTGTTTGTCCATCTGTCTGTGGGTGATAGGCTGAACTCAACCTCAACTCTATACCCATAGCCTCCTGAAAGCTCTCCCAGAAACGCGACACGAAAATCTTGTCTCTATCTGACACAATATTCAGGGGCACCCCATGTAATCTGACAATCTCAGCAATGAACAACTGAGCATACTGACCCATGGTATAGTCTGTCCGCATCGACAGAAAATGAGCCACCTTGGTCAAACGATCTACAATTACCCAGATAGAGTCGTGGCCCCGCTGTGATGTAGGTAACCCTGTAATAAAATCCATGGAAATACTCTCCCACTTCCACACGGGTACTTCCAATGACTGAAGAAACCCTGACGGCTTCTGATGGTCCACCTTTACCAACTGGCAGGTAGAACACTTGGACACGAACTCAGCGATGTCCTTCTTCATCCCACTCCACCAGTATTGCCGCCTCATATCCTGGTACATCTTATCTCCTCCAGGATGTACCGCAAATCGGGACCCGTGAGACTGGGTCATCACTGCATGACGTAATTCTGCTCCTTCTGGAACCACCAATCTCCCATTAAACCTCAAACCCCCATTAGAACTAACAGAATAGGACTCAGTACCCTCAGCTAAGAGTCGTACAATCTGCTCCTGGCAAAACGGTCTGCGGTCTGTGCCTGTATCACCCTCGTAACAATCTCGGGTGTCACTGTCATAACAGATATGAAGGAACGGGCTACTGCGTCCTGGTGGTCTAACTCCTTCAACTTTGCTTTCTAGACGTCCTCTACCTCGTCTATTGGTCTACGGCTCAACGCATCAGCAACTACGTTGGCCTTCCCCGAATGGTACTGTATGTCGAACTGATAGTCCTTCACAAACTCTAACCATCTGCACTGACGCATATTCAGCTCTCGCTGAGTGAACAGGTACTGCAGTGACTTGTGGTCTGTGAACAAGCGGAATTTCTCCCCCAATAAATAGTGCCTCCATATCCTCAATGCAAAAACGAATGCTGCTAACTCCAGGTCGTGGGTGGGGTAATTCTTCTCATACGGCTTAAGCTTGCGGGAGGCAAAAGCTATGGCCTTCTCTTCCTGCTGAAGTACTCCCCCAAGTCCCCGTAAAGAGGCATCGGTCTAAACCAGGTACTCCACACCCGGCTTCGGTAAAGCAAGGACTGGTGCTGAAGTAAGCTTGTCTTTCAGCTCGTCGAAAGCCAATTGACAAGCATCATCCCAAACATATGGTACCCCTTTGCGAGTCAAGTTCATCAACGGACCCGCTATTTTGGAGAATCCTTGAATGAATCTCCTGTAATATCCGGCTAACCCCAAGAAACTTCGCACTTCCGTCGGTGTCGTGGGCTGTCTCCACTCCCTCACCGCTGACACTTTACTCGGGTCAACTGCTATCCCCTGCTCCGAAACAACATACCCCAAGAACTGTACTTCTCGCAACCAGAATCCGCACTTCTCGTACTTAGCATACAACTGATGCTCTCGTAGAGTCTGAAGAACCTGTCTCAAGTGCTCGACATGCTCCTCCTCGGAGTGTGAATATATCAAAATGTCATCTATGAAGACGATGACAAACTGATCCAAGAACTCTCTGAACACTCGGTTCATTAAGTCCATGAACACGACTGGAGCATTTGTGAGTCCAAATGGCATCACCCTGAACTCAGAGGACCCATATCTCGTCAAGAAAGCAGTCTTTAAAACATCCTACTCCATAATACGTAACTGATGGTACCCCGACCTCAGATCTATCTTCGAAAAGAAAGTTTCTCCCCTCAACTAGTCGAACAGATCATCGATTCGAGGTAACGGATACTTATTCCATATCGTGACCTTGTTCAACTACCGGTAGTCCACACATAGCCTCAGTGAACCATCTCTCTTTTTTCACAAACAGAACTGGAGCGCCCCAAGGTGAGGTACTGCTGCGAATGAAGCCCTGACCTAGCAGCTGCTCTATCTGATCTCGTAACTCTCTTATATCTGCCGGAGCCATACGGTATGGAGCGCATGCTATCGGCCTAGAATCCGGTAATAAATCTTTGACAAAGTCTATCTCTCGACTGGGGGGTAGGCCTGGTATCTCCTGAAATACATCGAAATACTCACGAACAACTGGAATCGAGTCTAAGGGAATCACAACCTCCTTAGAGGTATCCTCATCTATATAATATAAATGAACGGTCGAGCCCCCCCTCTGGGCGAGACATCGCCACTACAAACATCTCTTTCCTGTATGGCAAAGACAATACTCCCACCGAAACAATAAATCATGGCTCTGTAAGCTGCAAGCCAATCCATACTGATAATAACATCGTGCTCACACATGTCTAAGACTAACATGTCTGCAGGTAACACCAAGCTACCAATCTCTACCCCCACACCCCAGCATATAAAGAAAATAAGCGACCCACTCCCCAGTGGTGAGTTTACACACGTCACAGTGCTCTCTCTGCTGTGGCTAACAACCCTAAGGCCTTCGCTAAATGCGTAGCTATAAAACAGTGTGTCGCCCCAGTATCAAATAAAACTCGACCCATAGTACCATGGATAAGAAACACACCCTCAATCGCGGGTGGTGCTTGTGGAGCTGCGGCCTGGTGGACGTTATAGACATGTCCATACTGTAACTGCCCCTGCTGCACTAGAGCTCCTGGAACGGCTGGTAGGGCTGGTGCTGGGAGGGCAGCTGGAAAAAAGTGGCCTTTATGGCTCATTACGGGCACCCTGCTGTTGTGGGGCCCTCTCTCCCTCTGGACAATCCCGGTGCTTATGGCCATGCTTGTCACACACAAAACATCGGCCTCTGAACTTACTCCCCCTCTGACCCTGCTGCTGTCGGTGTCAGCCTTACTGACCTTGCTGACTTGGGGCTTTATTCCTCTCTGGGCAATTCTGACACCTATGGTCTTTCCTCCCACATTGGAAACACCTCTCTCAAAACTGTTTCACTTCACCCCGTTGTTGACTAGTCTCTCTTTTTCCTTGGTCTTGCTGGCCTTGAGGGGAATTTTGCGGAAAAACTATGTCGGGGTGAGGATAATCCCTCCACTTGTGACCCGGCTGTACACATTTATAGCAGAGTTCCGAAATTCTTCGCTGGTCGGATTGTAGTTTATCGCCAGTCTGATTCGGACAAGATTGACGTTTGTGACCGTCCATTCCACAACTGAAACACCTCTTCGTGATTTCATTCTGAATCTGACTTCGTTGGCCCTGACACTTTTGGCCCTTTACATAAATTTTGCTACTACTGGAACTGACTCGATCTTGAGTGGTTTGTTGTTGCAATTTCGGTGCTTTCACACAATTGTCAACTTTAGTCACATGCATTTGGTTAACCTCTCTAGATCTTTTGCCTCCTCTAAGTTGTATGCTGCGTTCGTGGTACTATAAAACTGCAGTGGTAACTGCTTGTGCCATTATGCCCGCAAATTCGACGATTGATACCCTTTTCGGAGACACCTGAGGCGTGAGTTGTCCTTGCTCATTAACTTCCCCAATGGTATTAGCTTGTTCTTCCTGACGGGCCATCTGAAAGTTTTAAAATTACATCAGAATAAGTTTAACATTCGTATCGACAAGTCGCAGAAGCACGAATTTTCAACGCATAAAGACGAATACAACATTCCTAATGTTAGGGCTCTATAGCAAAAATGTTAAGCTGAAAGCGAAATAAGCCGTACAAATCCTAAGGACACTAGAACTTGATGCTCTGATACCACCTGTGACACCCCGCCTAATTAAATACCGGGCGATCACTCCTTTATTAAATTAAATCAAGGTGAACAGTTGGTTCATTCTTAGCATCACTGTCAAAAAATAACTTTTCCAATTTAAACACCCTAATTAATTAAGCTAAGTGTCAAAACCATTTTTAGACATTACTTTCCAAATTTTTATTTTATACACCAAGATTTAAATGTTTACAACAATTCAATATTAAAGAATCACACCACAATTATCCTGGAACATATAATCCAAATAATTTAAACATTCAACAACTAAGTCCCAACATTTAAAACATAAAGTAAAACATCCAGACAGTAATAAATCCCAAAGTGATAATACTAGAAATACTGAATCACAATGTCCAATAAAACAACTGAATAATGGAAAGGGCGACACATGCCCCACTAAATGAATATGCTAAGAGTGGAATCAAATAAATGAAGTCGTCTAAGCAAGAGGCCTGCAACTCCCACCTAAGCTGCAGCGTGTTCCTTCCAAAGGATCCTATGCAAGATGCCCCTGTGGTTGGGCACCAGTAATATATACATATATATATATACAAGAGAGAAAGAAAAATAGAAATGGGTCAGAGCCCGATAGTGTAAATGATTTAAAATTTGTTTAGCAGGTATTTAAAATGTTTACAGGCCAATGCAACAACATATTAGTGCGGCACTCTCTTGAGAAATTCTCACCTCTCTTCTAATGTGCACGCCTATCGCACTAACCTTCCCAACGGATTATCTTATCTTATATCGCACTAAACTTCCCAATGGTTTAACTTATCTTAGGTTACTCGTAAGATTTAAAACTGAACAATATAATTGTTTAAAAGGAAAATTTCATTTAGTAACAAAGCTCTCATTTTAACTTTATTTATTAATAAAGTTTCCCAGTATCATATTATACTTTTTTTTTTGTTTTTTCAAAACAAGTATTTCCAATTTGAGTCATTATACATGTCTTACTTACCATAACACAGTAGGCAGTTCCAAATTTCATAATTTCATATATATATATATATATATATATATATATATATATATATATATATATATATATATATATATATATATTAAATACTCGTATAATATATATATTCTAACAGCACCCCACATAAAAATTATGGTGCGGGCATACTCTGCTATTCAATTCCCGTATCACTCATACTAAGGGAAATACAAGTTCGGAATCACTCTCGAACTGTATTAACACATACACAAACAATATTGAGGCGAAGCATAGATTCCAAGTCTCTAAGAGATCAGTACATACCCTCCCGTCTCTTAGGACCGTCTGACCATCAATCAGATAGCATGTACCAAGGATATCTATCTTCTAGGGTACGAGTCAATATCCCCCATAAAGGTCCCATCGAGATAAGACCGTCCCAGCGCGGTAACCTCAGGAATAGCAAGTAGCGCGGGCATGATTTTCACACATAGATAGTATATGCATAAACACAGTCATATAACTACACTAATATTACCATATCAAATTAGGTACATCTCAAATCCCATAATTACGACATTTGTCCTTATTTCTCATTATTTAGTATCACGTATAACTGTTTGTCTCTAACTTTAATTCGAGGGGTTATTCCAACTTACTACATAACACTCATGGACTCTATCCTCCCAAGTGTAAAATTCAGTAGGTATTCATCTATTTTCCATCGTAACCATTTTTACGTATCTCTCCCTTTAATACCAAATTCCATCGTCCCTTATATATAAACACCCCAAAAATATAAATTTCGCCTTACATTAAAGGTCTCTTAATCATTTATAAATCCTGCTGGTCATCTTTATCTCCCAAAATATTTTAATAAGGGTGTCTAAGGAGTATTCTTCATTTAGAATCAATTCAACAATTTTAAAAGGGGAATTTAAGTCTGCCAGGAGGGGTCGATCGATCGAGGTCAGGGGATCGATCGATCGAAGCTCTTGGCTCGATCGATCGATCAAGCAGGTATGGTGAATTCTACAGTTAACCAGTTACGGGTTCTAACACATAACCTCATCCAAATCCAGATTTTTCATACCCAAACTTCCTAAAATTCGTACTATAATCAATATACACTCATATTATTCATCTCCTACGTAATGCATGTAATTTTACATCAATAACTATGGATTTATAGGCAAAAACTTCATAAAAATCTCAAGAACCCTAGAATTTCTTTAACATGGTTCTAATCAATCTTTCCCAGAATTTTCTTCTTCTAAAACATCATGAAATCGTGGTTTAATCCTCTACATGTGAAGGGGTTTCCAGATTAACATACAAATTATTACTACATGCGATTTCCTATCTACAACTTGGGTTTTCTTCCATGAAACTCATCCTAATCATCCCTAGACTAACATAAGTGATGCATTAACGAAAATAAGCAAGATAAACACTTGCCTGGGATTTTCAGAATTCTGTTTTGCGGATGATTTTGGCTTGGTTAAATTCCCCGTCGCGCGATCTACGCGTTGGTGGTGGTGGCGGTGCAATCGGGTGACTTTTTGGCCTTGGATTGCTTGAAAAGTTTCCTCCTTCCCTCTCCTATGGCCGTTCTAAAATTTGAGTTGTTTTAACCCTAGAAGGTAACCTTAGACATCTGATATAACCCTTGAAATTTCGTGGGTTTAATTACCCAAAAATGCGAAATGTCCAAAATGCCCTCCCGGGGTGCTAAATAGGCCTAAAAATGCCCCGAGACCCAAACTAACCCCCGGGTATACTTTTCTTGACTATCTCGACCCTTCCGGACACTTTAACGCACTCAAAATGACCATACGAGCAACTTATAATATATTCACTTTTTAATTAATCAATATTTAGTCCTGACACGACACGGGCGCGTCCCGACTCAAATTTCCAAAAATTGTCATTCTATTCACTCGTGACATTTAATATAACCAATATTATATATTACTTTGCTCATTAGTAATATTCAACAAATTTCCCATAATTACTAACTCTCATCACGTTAATAATTATAACATAATTAATTTCTGAATTTATATTAAATAATTAATTCACATTAAATTTAATAAATCCCCAAATTAATATAGCATAAAAATACGGGGTATTACAGTTTGAGAATTTAGATTACCTCTAAAAGAAAATATATATGAGGGTGTTTGGTTGGGGAATTAAAACGGGTTTGCACGTCCTTAAAAGTCTTGAAAATGCGCTAAATAGTTTTGGACGTTATTGGGGTGGAAATCATTTAGACTTTGATTTGTTGATTTGATTAAGACAATGTTATTTAAATTCAACATTTTTTTTACACCTAAGGATACTTTTGATGTTCATTCGTTAGGAGTACACATATGCATTGTGCGCATATGATTGATTGCGTTGATTTACCTATCGAATGTGTTCACACCCATTCATTTCGTTTCCATGACTTGGTTGTTTGAGTTTAAATCCATGGTGTGATTTTTTGTATCATATTTTTTTTAAGTGGTATCTTATTTTTGTATGAAAAATTGAAAAATTCAAAAATAGTTTGTGAGTTTTTTTGAGATACTTCGTTGCATGCGCGTAGCTTGATCCTTGTTTGCTATGCATTTTTATCGTGACACTCTATGTTTTGATTGTTTCTTCTTATCTGTCTATTTGGGTACATTATAAAAAGGGGGAGAAAGAATTATCAGTTACGGGGGAGTTTTTGCATTATGGGGGAGATTTGATTATTTCAAACTGCTTTATTCTTATATCATTTCAAACTCGATGCATCACGAAGGTATTTTACTTTATCTCATGTGTGTAGGTACAAAGACTGAAGATTATGATGTTGCACACCCTGATGAGAAAAGTTTTGAGATTTGATGAAGATTTTTGAAGAACAGTTTGAGCTCTTGAAAATTTATTCATGGGAGGGTAGATTTGTATAGGCAATTTGGTATTTGATAATTCGGATTTTTTATGTATGTACCGACATAGACATAGGGGGAGATTTGTAAGGACATATTTTCATAGGTCCGTTATCAATTTATTATGTCATATACCGCTACACTGCCGAAGAGCATTCAAGAGACATCTACATCAAAGACGGATCCGAATTACTCAAGTTGTTCATCATTTAAGACTCCACGAAGTTTACTTTGGTAAGGTTATGTCACTTAGAGCTTTTCGGAGACTTTTACAAAATATTTTCTAAGTGTTGGAGCAGACTTTTTCGTCAAATATTGAGAATGAGTATTTTTTCTAAGTTTTGAAGCAGACCTCGATTTTGACGCCGAGGTCGTTTGCGCGAGATCAGCATCTCGTTCGAACGAGATTGGAAGTCGCGCGATGTCGTTTGAACGACGTGCGTACTTCGTTCGAGCGACATATGCTTCTCGTTCGAACGAGCTCGACTTTCGAGGCAGTACATTTTTGTATAAATACTCATTAAATGGTAACGTTTTCATTAAGAAGTCCATACGTTTTCCAGAACAGAAACTCTGCAAAAGCAAAATCCTTTTTGGCTTCTTCCTTTAGGGTTTTAATCCCTTTTTGTTTTCAATTCCCAAAACTCCCATATGCTTTAGTGAATTGTTTTGGTGTTCAAGAACACAACTTTTGCCCTTGTTTATTCTTTGTGGAGAGAACTCTACAACCGACAGCTGCGTGCTATTGTGGAGGGAGTCCTTGTGAAGATTTTAGACTGCGTGTCTAGGATTGTTGTCCTTGTGGTATAGCTGCGCGTGAACCACTGCAGATTTCTAGCCGTTGCTTTGAAGGTTTGATGAAGACACCGTGCGTTACTCTTGTGGGCGAAAGCAAGATGATATGTAAGTCAATGGTCTTGTAAACTTTTCAAAGTTCTAAAAATAAAAGGTTTTGCCCTGCGGGAATTTTTCCTTAAGCTTGTGTCGTATGCTTTATTTATTTTATGGTTTGACACACGCACACACGGAGTTGAATGATTTGGGACTGATTTATTTTGGTTTAAAAATAGACACTAATTAAATAAGTGTGCCAACATAGAAAGTTGCGAAATTTAATTTAAATCGATATTACACGCGTTTCAAAAACAGATAATTAGTGGCAAAACAATTCATCAGCAAATGAAAATTTTCGTCACCAAAAAGATTTGGTGACGAAAAAAATTTCGTCAATCGTCCGTCACGAAAGCCCCGCCGCTAAAGGTTTTGGTGACGAAATACAAATTTCGTCACCAAATAGTACACCTTTTGGTGACAAAATATTCTATCACGTAATAGCTGTCTTTTAGTGACAATTATTTGTTGCCAAAGATGTTATTTTTTCTCACAAAAATGCTAATTTTATCACCCAATGTATATGATAATATGCAAAAGTATAACCATTTGGTGACAAAATTAATGTACTTCGGGGTAAAAATATTTTTGTCAGGAAATGAATTTTATTTTCAAAAAATTATAAATTTAGAACTCATATTTTTTTCATTTCTCATATAAATATTCAGTCAAATAAATATTAATTATAGAATCAACTAAACTTCATCGACATTACATAAGTAATCAACTACCATCATATACATACTCAAAATTAAAGTTCAAAAGATTGTATAATTGATACGAAAGTTTTCGTACAAATATCTTAAAGCCATTGATCAATTACAAAGTAGCCTACATCGTTTGTAACAATACATCAACTACAAAGTAGCCTACATCGTTTGTAACGTATTAGTTTCTAACTTTATATTTTCCAAGGCAATAGCTTCTAAGCAATTACAAAGTAGCCTCCAAAAAATAATTCCCAACAAGTTCGTTAAGTTCTCCTTGCATCTTCATCATCCTCCCAAAAATAATTTCCAAAAAACTGTCCTCACAACGTCCCAATCTGTAATTCAAAAAGTACCAAGGCATTTGTTTCTAACTTTATAAGTCTATTAACAATTGATAAATAGAATAACATCAACTAAGAAATAACACATTGAGCTAAACACCAAAAAAATTACGAAATTCAATTTTGTTTTTAATATTTAAAAAAATATCGATAGAGTCTCATCTGTTTATAGACTAAAACCACCCTATTAAATAAAAAAATAAAAAAAATCAAGAAACCCAACAACAATCTACCAAAATACCCCTTTCGCCGATTCAAAAGATAAGGTAATAACATCGCCAATATTTTAAAAAATTCAGCAGAATTTTCTTTGTTTATAAACAAAAACCACCCTGTTAAATTAAAAAATAAAAATGTCAAGAAACCTAATGACAATGCACCAAAATACCCCTTCCACCGAATCAGCAAATAAGGTAATAGCATCACCAATAGAGATATCAAATAACTTAAATGATGTGAATCCAACAATGTAATTTCGATAAATTCCACATTGAAATTATTAAAACTTACCACATTTTTCGGCCTTCCCTTGTCTTTTGCAATTTCAATAGTCAACTTTTTTCCATCCACCCTAGTCAACATCTCATGGCCCTTTCCTTTAGTTGGACCACGTGTCCTTTTTATCGCGGTGGAAGCTGCAATTAAAGGATATATTAGTTCATCGAATACAACTTATAATCAGGTGAGGCACTATAAAAACCATGATGTGAACACTTAGGCTGCTAGTATATGCAAGTATATGATGTGAACACTTAGACACTATAAAAACATGGCGTGCACACCATGAGGTATAATAATTTCCACAGATTTTAAGGTATGTGTGTGCTATGGGCCATTAATTTGGATATCACTAGCTTTGAATGCATTTTGGAAGTGATCTACAGCTGTGAGAATGTCTTTGTGGTTGCACCACATGTTTTGAAACTTGAAAGGTTTGGTAATAGAGTCTTGAGGATGAGAGATTTTCAATAGTATGGTTTAATCAACATTCTGAATAAAATCACAATTGACACCAAATCCTAAAGATATTTTGACAAACATTATAATAGAGATCTGAGTTCTTCTGGTTATCAAAATATGGAGGGGGTAAAGGCTTAACAAGTACAAACTAGCATACAAAATTCTAGTACAAACTAGCATAATTCACTCAATATATGCACCTACACTTAAAAACATAGACCACCAAACACATACAGTTTGACTGCAACTATACCAGTACAAACGTGCAATAAAAACATAGACCACCAAACACATACAGTTTGATGTATAGTGATTTGAATCAGTTGTTAGCTAAGCTATTTCAAGCAGATATATAATGATTCAAAAGTCTAGAAAAACTACCATAACTGTGCATAGTTTGAGGCAGGTATATATTTCAAGCAGATGTATAATTCAAGCTGACTCAATATATACGTATAGCAATTTTCAACACCCCATATATGCATATATGCCTAAAGGTAGGGTATTTAACATAGTGGCACAATCATCTGAAGCATTTAATGATTATAGTTCTATTGAAACATAACAGGAAGCATTAGATAATTTGAAAAAAGCAAAAGTTTCTTAAAAGAAGATTAAAACTTACTGGGACTAAGAAGTTTACGAAGATGGGGTAACACCACCAGAAAAATATAAAATCGATCTCTGGTGAGATTATGCGATGTGAGAAATAAGTTAATGAAGGCTAATGATTACCTAAGATCATGAACAATATATCATAAGTTTGAAAAATAATACTAAGATCGTGAACGATTACCATATAGAAGTGACTTCAAATCTCATCCGTGGTGTTGATGATATAATGTGACTAGTATGCCACTAGTATCTTGACTTTTGCATTCTTGGAGAAGATAACCTCTGATATTCCTGAGGAAAAAGGGATGGCAAATGAACTTTTAGTGAGGAGTATTGTGACTGACCAAGCCAATTCATAGTACTGATTCTAATAGTTTCACTATGTCCCACGGATTTAATTGTGTACACCCATGCCTGTTCATCTGTCCGGTACTTACCAAATGACAACACTGGTGGAGAAAATGAGAGATAGACAAGTTGAGGCTATAAAATTAAATAGTTATATCCAGGAGTCTTAATAATGTGTGTTGCGTCATGAATAAAATAGTTTTTTGTCCTACTCATGACCACAGAGGGTGTGGGCATATGCAAATCTTGAATTTAGTTGCACGGCTTGCTGGAAACTTTTAAGGGTTGTTTCATGGTATTTCTGGGAGCTGTAGCAATTTTCCATAGCGCAACACATAATAAAATTCTATTGCAAATTGTGTAACCTATAGATAATAGAATAGAAAATCATGTAAAAATAAATAAAGGAGCACTATGTAAGATCTGAGACTTAGGATGAGTTGGAATATATCTGGGGTAGGAATTTGAGTATTTGGGGGGAAATCACTCCATTCTCAGTCATAATATTCTGAATCAAATCATATGCATTTGAATTATTTTTTTCGAATCTCAAGTCTAAGTTAAATATTAATGGAGGATAACGCACTCAAGATACTACATTAAGGTTATATCTAGTGTTGATTGCAAAAAAGTGTTATCTCTGCTCAATAATGTATGTACCACTAAATGATGTTTTCTTTTTATTTCTTGTGTTTTTGCTCCAATAAAAATGTATAGTCGTATATTTATTCTAAGATGGGTATTCTTAATATCCAGCATCTAGCCACCAATTGACACAACATAGGTTGCATAAAAAAATAATTACAAAAATAAGCTTTCGTTCACACAGACATTCATACCAGGTTACAGAAAAAACCCAATTCAAACCTCCCTCTCACACACATAACGCTGCACAAGAAAGACCCAATTTATCTCTTACACATAAACTATGTGCACAAATTAATGAAAAATCTCAATTCTTTCTTGCAAAGATTAAGAACCAACAAAGCCAAGAAACACCCTACGAAGAATAAAAGATCCCCCAAATCTGAATTAAATTGAATTACCCTTATTTCAACACGATCTTCGAGTCTCTGATGATTTTGAAAGAAAAACAATCCTTATTTCAAACTAAATAACAATAAATAAATAAAAATTCAGAAATGATACCTGACTCGAATCGGCGAAAACGGGTTGCGAAAATGAGCGGCGGTAGGGTCGGCAACACATGATCGATTGTGGATGAGTAATAAGGGTTTAAGGGAAGCAGGTATGGTGTAAATGGTATGAAGGTTCTTTTGTTTTAATTAAATACACGATACCACACACGCACTTAGGGGTGTGTTTCGGAATAGGGGTGTTCGGAAAATTTTCCAAAATTTTCGGAATTTTAAAATCCATTCCAAAGTCGGAAAATCAATTTCTTTTCCATGTCGGCGACTTCGGAATTTTTGGAATTTTCGGAATTTTTGAATATTTTTTTATTCGGAAAAAATTAGGAAAAATCGAAAATATCAGTTTTATCTTATTCGGATAATATCGGAAATACAAAATTATCAATTTTATCTTCTTTATTCCACTTTTTTGGGGGGGTGGGGGTAGTTTTATTTCCATACAAATGTCAATTTCAAGCAATATTGAGTATTGATGCTAAGCTTAAAAGTTGAACCTGGTAAGACCAAGTTTGCAGTGCATATTACTATGAGAAAAATAAGCAAAGAATAACACCAATGTTAGTAAGCATACAAGGAAAACACTTAAGATATGTTTAACAAATAGAGCTACAAAACTATGTTTAATAGATCGGAGAGGAATGAGACCATACCTGATTGAGTGAAGAATTAGAAATGATAGGATTTAGGAATTCATTCTAATTAGTGTAGAAATGAGAAAAGAAAGGGGGCAAAATAACCTTTCTATAGCTAAAAATTAAGGGTTGAGATTATTTTAAATGAATGGGTGGGATTGTTTTAAATGAAGGGTGAGATTTATTAGGAAATGTGATGAGTAAAAATTATTAAAATGAATAAAAATATTATTATTTCGGAAAATATTTTGGATAAATCGGATCGGCGTGATATCGGAATTTTCGGAACGGAAAATCGGAAAGTCGGAAATCTATATTTGATTTCCAATTCCATTCCAATTTATATTGGAAAAGTCGGAAATCGGAAAAATTCGGATCGGAAAAATTAAAATGATGCCAAAATTGGAAAAATTCGGATCGGAAATCGGAAAATTTGGAAGTTCGGAAATAATCGACACCCCTACACGCACTCCTTTTGTTCAATGATTTTAATTTATTAATATTTTAAAGAAATAATTATCATTTGTCACAAAACTGACTTTGTCACCAATTATTTTTAACATATTAGGATGAACAAATTTCGTCACCTAAGGTTAACTTTTTGGTGAGCCCTTTTTCTTCCTCACAAATAATTATTTTTTTGTCACCAAAACTTTTGTGGAAAAAATAGCGCATCTTTTTTGGCGCCTGATTTTTGCGTGTGTTTTGGTGACGAAACTTAAAACTTTGTCACCAACTTTAGTATAATCACACATTTTGTGACGAAAGTTGTATTTCCTCACAAAAAGGTATTATTTGGTGACAAAAATAATTTCACCACTAAAATTTTTATCGCTAATTAACCAGTTTGTTGTAGTGAATCTCTCCCTTTGTCTATTTCTTGACAAAATATACAAAAAAAAGATTACAAGCATTTTAAGAAATGTAATGACTTATGACATAAAGACACAACCCTGACCAAATGCATAAGATCAACATATACTACAAAGCTTCAATCATAAGAATTCAAAGAGATCTTGCACTTGTTAAGCTGTCATACATTCTAAACAAAAGAGATAATGGTACCCATGTAATGAATAGTTTAAATAGTAAACGGGTGATGAATAAGATATGAAAGTTGATTCATCATTCAAATATGTGTATTCAAGTTCTATTATGAAACTATCATAGTGCTATGAGAAATATTGAGAAATATACTTTATTTCTTGAATGTATATATCATATTCTTTTAGTTTCTTTTGAAATATATCAATAAATGTTCATTAGTAGAACTTCCCCTTAATATAATTTTTCTCCCTATTTTTGTCATGGAATTGACAAAGGTAAAGAATTATCAAACTAAGCAAGTGTGCTAACAAGGATTATATAATGAGTTATTTCATTTGAAAATAAATAAGGATGGTATATGCACTCCAAGGAAGGTAGTCCAAATCTTAATAAAAAGAGACAACAAGAAAATATAAGCTATCTAGAGCATGAATAAACAAATGTACTATCTTAAACATCATAAGAAATCATCGTGAGTAATTAATGCTAGTTAAAAAGCACATATCATGGAGTAATGAATAAAATGGCCTAAATAATCCATCTTGTGCTAAGTAAATACACATAATAAAATGAGATAAAGATCATATATTGAATAATAAAGAGAAATGATCTAAAACAACCCATAGTATAAAATGACATATAAAATGTCACAGTGGATATCCAATGAAGCTATGGAAGCTTCCAATAATTTTGTACTTCAACCTTCTAAGTACATAATAACTAACCAAAATATCCACTAATAGTGACAAACCAAAGTCACCATAACCAAAAAATCAACCACAAACAAATATCCACCAAATGTATCATAAACATACACAACTAACAAAATATATAAACGATTAAAACAAAGATAGTCACTGTAATATTCTCCTTTTGAGATTGCTTTAGGTGGGACAATTTCTTATTTCAACCATCATCTTAAAACCTTCGAATCTATGCAACAATCTAAAGCTTTGTCTCTTTAGAAAATTGTTGTTTCTACTTCTTTCGATCACCTTCCCTAGCGTTTCCAGTCATTTTTCAATTGTCTCCTTCCTCTAGGTACACTTTCAATCGCGTCTACTCTGTTTTCCATAATAATTCCCTTTAATTTCGCTATTTTATTTTTTCGACAACTTCTCGGAATGTATACCTCCCTCTGTGGTGGTTCTAGGGTGCTGATTATAGGGATTTTAGGTTTTGTGCCACTTTTTGGTGGTAGTTGTGTTATTCTTGAAGTAAATTGGTTGCTCTTAGGGTTTTTCAGTTACTTTTCTGCTAGCATAGGGTTTATAATTTATAAGTGTGTTCTTGAGTGTTAATGCTTCAAAACGATTCACTGTTTCTCTTTGATCTTTCTAACCTTAGAATCCTATTAAGTCACTATTTGTGAATGTATCAAAGTCTGTTACGTTGCCTTTAAGATTGTGTCCACTAAGAGAGGGAAGAGGCCGAGGTCTAACTTATCTGAGATAGGTCTCGTCTATAGAGTGTTCCTCCGATACCTCTGACTCTAACACCCTTAGCGGTAGTACCCCTTGGATTGTGCCTGCCTAACCAACCTTCCCCATCGAGACACTACACTTGAAGTTTTTTTCTCTAAGTGTTAATGTTATTAGTAGTGATAACATGCCTGAGTCAAGGGGTTATACTGAAACCCATTAAATGTCTGAGGGTTATATCCCCTCTAAGAGTCATGTTGATGTTATGAACCTTATCCCCTTTAATGAAGCCATGAGAGTAACTATTGCTCGTCCTGGCTTAGCCAAGACTATTAATTTTATTGAATTCATTAACAGAGGTTATCCCAATAACTTATTTAGCATAGGGATCATGATCCCCCAATTTATGATATCTCTAATCACGAGACTAGAGATAAAATTCCCCCCTCAATGATACCCCAAAATTTAACCGCAATGACTGAGGAAGCTTATATAGGTCGAGACCAATGTGGTAAAGTGCATGTTGTTGAGGTTGATGAGGATGAAGTTCATAAAGTTGACACAAGTTTTGCCTCATCTTATAAGAGTGATGTTCAAGAGATTGATCTCATTATTTGGTAACACTTGTGTGGTGTTGACCCAACGATCCACATGTGAGTAACGGATGAGGATAAGAGGGCCTATAATCTGAGGAATTGTGACAATATTGTCGTATATGAGCAAATGTTTAAAGTGGGATTTTGGCTTCCCTTTGGGTCTGGAGTTAGAGGAATCATTACTTCTATTGGCGTTGTATCGACCCAACTATACCCCAATGCTTGGAGGACGATCCTTGGGTCAGTGATCCTTTGGAGGTTTGCCTATAAGGAAGATTTACCCCCAAACATCTTTCGATCGTGTTATTTAACTATTACCACCAAATTTAACCCATACTACTACCATTTTATTCCTCA
Source organism: Sambucus nigra (assembly GCA_949130495.1). NCBI lineage: Eukaryota > Viridiplantae > Streptophyta > Magnoliopsida > Dipsacales > Adoxaceae > Sambucus > Sambucus nigra. The sequence goes on along the minus strand of OX422208.1, from coordinate 676,272,763 downwards.
CAAACCAGACCAAAAACTTCTGCACGTGAACCAGACTTCCAATCATGACTGGAAGTCTCAGTACTTCTTTATGTCAGGCTCATGGTAATTTAAGGATGATGAATCGCTGATGAATATGGAAGTTAAGGTGCCCCATTAGTGAGATATAATCACAGTCTCGACAATAATTGACTATGGATTGAGTATGAGAAATAGAGAAAGGGTTGACCAACTGAGAGGAAATGATGGTCTTATACTATTTGAGGAGCTAATCAAGCCTAAAATCCTCCAGTTTATGGGAATGGGGTCAGCCCCACTAGAGTCTCTTCGTAAGATCCTTTGCTTTTGAAAATGATACTAACTTTTCTATCCGTATTATTCTTTATTCGATACTAACAGTTGTTGATATTTTCATTTTATAGATTGTCCTGAGGACACACCTGATCATATTTAGTAAATGGAAGCTCCCATTAGTGGCAATATTTGGTCCAAACTGAAGGGCAAAATAATTACCCAACTGATAGTCCCTACCAAGTTTAAGGCTACAACTACTAGCCTAAATTTTGAGGTCTCAAAAATAGGAAATCGGCCACTGGGTTGGGGCCCATTTCCCAATAATAATAAAAATGTAAGCCCCCGAGGCAACCAACCAATTATAGTGTCCCAATTTCTGATGATGCATCTGTTTAAGCTTGGCCTAAACCTGGAGTCTCTTCTCGGGGATCAGTCGAAGGCTCAAGAGGTCTTCTTTGTAGTGATTCCTCCCTATGATAGTTGTTTCTTTGATGCTTAAAGCAGCACCATAGTTTCCTTCTTTCCCTAATACAGGGTTACTGAGTTAAAAAATTTACTTAATTATTTTTTACAAAGTGTTATCTCGTCACATACTGATGTTTATCTCTTATTTCTACCTTATTTTAGTCTATTGTTTCTTTTCGTCACTTTTACCAGTGGGTCATGGAGAGTGAGCCAAAGATCAGACTGACTGAGCAGGACGACTAGAAGATGTTCGACATGCAAAAAAATATGGTCAATGATAAAAATTCTCATGAAGATGAGTTGGTTAGGCTTTGAGAATAATATAGGAATCGTCTTGCGGCTTTGAAGATGTTTAAGCCCATATGCAAGCGAGTGGTCACCCAATTTCCTGACCTTGCCACAAAATACCCTGAAGTGACTGGGAGATGACTGATGCCAATGATTTAGGGGATGAGACGACTCACATTATTGAAGAGAGACCTAAGTTGATGACCAAGATTCTCCCAACATTCAAGAGGAGTTGATTATTCTCGAAGCTACAATTGTTGATGACTTGGAGGCTGAGACTTAACTTGTTTTAGTTATGATCTTTGGAGGACCGCCTGGGGTGTCCGATGCCTAACTCTTTTTTGTAATCATCAATATCGTCCCACTTTTAGGGTTTTAACAATGTTACTATATTTTTTGATACCTCCCTATTTGGTGTGTTTTTGTGAATGGTATAATTATACATTATGTTTATTTTCACCATTATGTTCACGTACTTGTGTATTCGTTTGTTTTTCATTCACCACAAAGCAATGATGTTTAGTTACACCATAAGAATAATGATGTTAAGTTTTCCCACAACTCATGGGTTGTATGGGATATGCTTATCATCGAGAGAGAGATTTCATATTATTTTCACAATAAAATAATGATGTTAAGTGTCATCATCATGAGAATGATGTTAAGTTTCTTACATCTCAGGGTTTATATTGAGACATGCCTAAGAGATGAGACTCTAAGTATTCTCATATCGCCGAGAGAGGTATTTTATGTTATTTTCACCATAAAATAATGATGTTAAGTGTCATTATAAGAATAATGATGTTAAGTTTCTCACCTCCTAGGGTTTATATTGAGACATGCCTAGGAGATGATATTCCAAGTATTCTTTTACAACCGAGAGAGAGAGATTTCATGCTATTTTCACCATAAATTAATTATGTCAAGTGTTATCATAAGAATAATGATGTTAAGTTTCTCACCTCTAAGGGTTTATATTGAGACATGCCTAGGAGATGAATATACTCCAAGTATTATCATACTGTTGAGATAGTGATTTAAATTTACTTTCATCATAAAATAATGATATTAAGTATCACCATAAGAATAATGATGTTAAGCTTTTCACCTCTCAGATTTTATATTGAGACATGCCTAGGAGATGAAACTCCAACTATTCTCACATCCCTAAGAGAGAGATTTCATTTTATTTTACCAAAAAATAATAATGTTAAGTTTCTCACATCTCAAGGTATATTGAGACATGCCTAGGAGACGATACTCCAAGTATTCTCATACTGTCGAGAGAGAGAAATTTCATTTTACTTTCACCGTAAATATTGATGTTAAGTTTCTCACCTCGCAAGATTTATATTGAGACATGCCTAGGAGGCGAGACTCCACGTATTCTTATACCGTCGAGAGAGATATTTCATTTTACTCTTACCATAAATAATGATATTAAGTTTCACCACAAAATAATGATGTTTAGTTTCACCATAAGGATAATGATGTTAACTTTATCACGTCTTAGGGTTTATGTTGATACATGCCTAGGAGATGATACTTCAGGTATTCTCATACCACCAAGAGAGAGATTTCATTTTTCTTTCACCATAAAATAATGACGTTAAGTTTCCCACCTCTCAGGGTTTATATTGAGACATGCCTAGGATACGAGACTCCAAAAATTCTCATACCTACGAGAGATAGAGATTGATTTTACTTTCAACCGAATATAATGATGTTAAGTGTTACCATAAAATAATGATGTTGAGTTTCCCACCTCTCAGGGTTTATATTGAGACATGCCTAGGAGACGAGACTCTAAGCATTCTCATACTGTTGAAAGAGATATTTCGTTTTACTTTTACCATAAAATAATGATGTTAAGTGTCATTATAATATAATGACGTTGTGTGTCACCATAAAATAATGATGTTAAGTTTCCCACTTCTCAGGGTTTAAATTGAGACATGCTTAGTAGACGAGACTCTAAGCATTATCATGCCACTAAGAGAGAGATTTAATTTTACCTTCACCATTAAATAATGATGCTAAATGTCACTATAAAATAATAATGTTAAGTTTCCCACCTCTCGGGGTTTATATTGAGGCATTCCTAGGAGGCGAGACTCCAAGCATTCTCATACTGCCAAGAGAGATATTTCATTTTACTTTCACCATAAAATAATAAGGTTAAATTTTCCAACTCTCAAGGTTTATATTGATACATGCCTAGGAGACGAGGTTCCAAGTGTTCTTACACTACCGAGAGAGAGAGAGAGAGAGAGAGAGAGAGAGAGAGAGAGAGATCATGAGTATACAATAATCGTAAATAAAATTTGCATAATATGAGATAACACTTCATTTCATTAAGAACTGTCATAACATTTGATTACAAAAAAGTGTATTCGGTCTATTACATAGTTTCTTCAATGATAGTATTTTTTGAGATGATTGACATTCCACGGGTTGACTAATTGTTCTCCTTCCAAGTTTTTGAGGCGATAGGTGCCTGAACCTACTTCTGTGATTTTTTATGGACTGTGTTAATTTGGGCGAAGTTTATTAGCTATATGGATCACCTTTTTAGTACTGGATTACCAAATTTAATTGGATGAACTTTGACTATTTTATTGTTGAACTTTACGACCCTCTGCTGATAAGCCATTGTCATATTACCCCACTTTCTTCGAGCTCTTCGATAAGGTATAAATCAAGTCTTGCCTCTTCTAATATTAGCTCCTAATCATATGTCTGAACTCAATGACACGACAACCCAATTTTGTTTGGGATTGCTGCTTCTAACGTATATGCCAATATAAAGGGCATCTCCCCTGTCGGCGTCCTCTCTATGGTCCGATATGCCCATGGTACACTGTGTAGCTCATCAACCCACTTTCCTTTGGCATCTTCAAATTTCTTCTTTATCTCATTGAGTATTGTTCTATTTATCATCTCTGTTTGCCCATTTTTCTAGGGTAGTCTTGGTGTAGAAAATAACGACTTTATGTCGACCTTGTTGCAGTAGGCTACTAGAGACTTATTTTTGAACTTCTTTTTGTTGTTAGAAATCAGATTATTTGGGAGCCCATATCGACAGATGATATTTCTACAAATAAATATAAATCATTTCTTTTCCTAGATAATTACAATAGCCTCTGCTTCCACCCACTTTGAGAAATAATCAACCGCAACGACAAGGATATGAAAGTTCCCTTTAGCTCTTGGTAATGGGCCGACTAGGTCTATTCCCCACATTGCAAAGGGCCCTGGGGTAGAGATGGGAAATAATGGCTGATGAGGTATGTTTACAAAATAATAATTCTTATTGCAATTGAGAACATACTCGACTGCATCCATAGCTAGGTTTGGCCAATAGTAGCCTTGAGTCATAATTCTCTCTGCCAATGACCTTCCTATGAAATGGATCGTTCAGTTGCCTTCATGAGCATCTCTAAGCACATAACCTACCTTTGAAGGATTACCCACCTCATAATTTGGAGTAGATAAACCTTTTTGTACAACACATTCCTTATAATGACAAATTTAGAGGCTCGTTAACACACCTTTCTTCTTTCGACTTTACCCTTTGGGAGCTTTTTTTCCCTCGGGTACTTAATACGTGGGTTCATCCAAGACGATCCCAAGTTCAAGTTAAAACGTTTTGTACTATCGACTTCTTCCCGATCGATGCTCGGTTCCTAGAGAATTTTGATTGGAACTGTTCTTTGGATCTCGACAAGTGTTGCTGAAGCGAGCTTTGCAAGGGTATCTTCTCTTTTGTTCTTAATTCGCAAAATCCTTTTAACTTTTACTTACTGTAAAATTACAGATATCGTCTTCAACCTTGCCAAGTATTTTGCCATTTTTCATATTTGGCCTCATAGATTCCTAGAACTTGTTTAACTACTAGTTGTGAATTATTTTTGCAAGAAGTTGGTCGACACCCAGCGCCTTTGTGAGCATTAGTCCTTCTAATAAGGATTCATACACGGCCTCGTTATTAGATTAATTAAAATTGAACCTCAAGGCATACTCGATATTGGTCTTTTCAGTGGCCAAAAAAGTTATCGCAGCCCCACTACTAGCTGCAAATGATGAGCCATTGATAAATAATATCTAGATGGGCATATTCGACAAGAATGGGCCTTTAGCAATGACATTTTTTTATCAATAAATTCGGCTTTGGAATAACTACTGTAGTGCTGACTGTAGTTTTCTTAATTTGGAGTCAGTTTTGAGATTTTGGCTTGTTTCGAACTCTTACCTTGCATTTCAACTTCGGTCTCCTCAGCCGATTCCCATGTGAACTCTTCTAAAAAATTAGCCAAAAGATGCCCATTGATTTAATTTATTGGCTAGTAGATGATATCAAACTCGCCCAAGCCAATTGACCAAGCCATTAGACTACCCGATTCCTTGGGTTTATAAATCACTTATCGAAGAGGTGTGTCGGTGAGTATTACCATCGTATGAGCTTGAAAGTAGGTCTTCATTTATCTTGACACATGCATTAGGGCATATGGAAGCTTCTCCATCTTTGGGTACCTCATCTCAGGTCCTTGCAATGTTTTGTTGTTATATTATACCAGCTTTTGAGTCCCATTATCATCCCATATGATAGACACGCTAATTTCTGACTATGAGACAACTAGGTATAAATATAGTTTCTCCCCTAGAATGGGCCGATACAGGAGCATTGGTGAGCCCAACTAAGCTATCAGTTCTTTGATAAGTGGCTCCTGCATTCTTCATATGGAAAGGCATCACTTTATAATAGTAGATCCTTTTGTCTGTGATGAAAGATGTATTATCGATGCCTTCAAACATTAAGATCTAATTATAACCTGATAGGCATCCACCATTTGATAAATTATAGGGAAATAGGAACTGTCTTTAGGGCACACCTTGTTATGATCGGTAAAATCTATGCACATTCTCCACTTACTGTTCTATTTTGGCATAATAATGACATTTGATAGCCACTCTAGATATTGGATCTCTTTGACTAAGTCTTCTATTTGCAAATTTTTTACTTCTTCCAGGATTACTTTATATCTATCCTGAGAAAAATTTCGTCTTATATTCTTCACTAGTTTTATTTTGTCTTCAAGATCAAGTTTGTGACAGATAACATCGAGGTCAATCCCCGACATGTCATCGTGACTCCATGTAAACATGCTCTACCTTTTACGCAACAATTCAACTAGGTCTTTCTTCAAGGAAGGTTTAAGGACGAGCCAATTTATATGTTCTTTTATTCATCCTCCACTACACCAAATCTACCGAATTATCACGGTCATTGACCGTGATAAGTCCAACTTATCAAGGTTAATGACCGTGATAATTCTGGGGGTGACAACTTTTGTTATCACGGTCATTGATCGTGAAAAGTTTATTAGACTTATCATGGTCTTTGGCCTTGACAAGTTTTGTCGCGATTAATAAACGTGAAAAACTCATGGCAATGTTTAAAAAATTATCACGATCAATGACCGTGACACGTCCGTGACAAGTTTCCTTTGTCACGAACTTGTCACGGTCAATGACCGTGATAATTCTGGGCAGAATTGAAAAAAAATCTACTTGGTAGTATGGCCACTACCACTTCCTAGCAGTATATTTTTACCTATTATAGAAACATTGTACCTGTTCAAACATCATATATCGAAATAAAATAGAGATAATGCAAATATACATTCAAAATAATATGCATCACGATATAATCCAAATATAATTCAAATGTAACAACTTAAAACAATTCAATTCAAATAATGTCACTACATGTCTGAGGTAGGTCTGAGGAGGTGACTAGGCCACACGATATACAAATTAATATACCCAACAATGTGCATCGTGCCGTATTGTTTGCGCAACCACAATGAGGAGTTCTCATTCTCGGGTATCACATGCGTGACGAGCACCTTGGCCTCAATGTCTTGAAGCAAACGTCCATTAACTGGCATACCCTGGACGGTATTCGAGTCCCTCAACCCCTGCCCTATTCGCTGGCCATCAAATATGTCTTGTATAAACACGCTCAGCCAACCAAGTGTCGACATCAGTCGGTCGAAGGGAGCTAAATAATAGGGGACTGGATCATTAGAGTCAGCACGTGTCGACGATGAAGCAGCGAGGTCCACATCCTCATCCTCCTGCACCTCCACCACCTTCTCCTTAACTTTACCCTTATGGTTTTCATCCAACAAATGCTTCATGAATGAGAACATATCTTTGACCGTTGCCTCCAAATGGGACTGCTTCGCGTCATGCGAGTCCACTGTTCAAGCCAACCCGGTGTCGCTCGTCTCCAATTCGATGAACCTAGATTTGGCCACCCGCGAGCTCACCCCCTTTTCCCCACCTTGCGATCAACGCCAAACACTTTGCAGAGTGCGTCTGTGGACAAAGATGCCTTTTCGGCATCAGACTACGACTCACGCACTTTCTTAAGCTTTGCCTGAAACGAAAAAAAGCACATGATTAGTTAAATAAGTAAATAAAAAAATTATAACGTAATTAACAAAAAGAAAACTGTCGAATTACTTACAATCGTGGCCGAGATGCTCGGGGACACCTCCTTATCCTTCCCCTTCTTCGTCCGAATAGCCACATAAGTACCGATCCTACGTGGCCTACTCCCAGGGCCACTCCCCGTCCCCTGAAATAAAATAATGCAAAATTAGTATCGGCCTCACAAAGTAAAATAATGCAGAATAATATATTTTTGTAATTATAGAAAAATTAAATCTTACCATCATCCTATGCTCCACCTCGGCGTACGACGTCCGACCAGAGTAGTACACACCCATCTTTTTCGCCGATTTTCCCTCCCCGATTAAGGAGATGCTAATTGTCACTCCTTGATCTCATTGTCAATGAAGTTTTGCCATTTTGCCAATGAGACTGGCTCCTTCGGCGGGACGGAGTGACGCATTCGGATAACGGACTCCCGGGTCTTACTAAAGTACCGGGTCCGTATATTTTTCTTTCACGTCTTGTGTTGATCCCTCAACTGCTCCAAGACGAAATCGCGTAAATTTGGATCCAGGCTGAATTGTTCCTGTCTAACAAATACAATATTAGTTGTGAATAAGTATAAGTATAAATATAAATATAAATATAAATATAAATATAAATATAAATATAAATATAAATATAAATATTAATTGAAATTGAAATACATTACCTGTAGTGCCACCCAAATAGCTAACTTGAGCTCATTTGGCACCTCCCTCCAACTAGTGTACCCTGGGCCAATGATCGTCTTTACCAGCTCGAGGGATCTCGCTAATATCCCCGTCTTGTTCTCGATGGCCATCCCCAATTTTCCATATTTGGGGAGCCCAGGGGGAATTATTGTCCTTCCCCTACTATCTTCTTTCAACCATAGTTGTGGCTTAAGTTTCAACGATTTAAGGTCTTTTCGTGCATTTTATCCATCCTTTGAATGAATCCCCCCAAGGCAAGTTCCCATAATATGTTCATCGAGGTTCTTCGTTGCATGCATCACATCAAATACATGACACACCAGGTTATTCTTCCAATAAGGCAAGTCAAATAAAATTGACCTCCTAGACCGTGCCTTTGTCTCAGTTTCATTCCCAGTTGGGGTCTTTTTATGCTTGACATTCTTAAATTTTGGATTCTTACCTAGCATATTAGTGCCACATTCAGAAGATTTACTTTTAATTTCTAAACCTGAAAGTTGTCTCGGCGGTAGCCTATGTTCAACCCCGGTCGATAAAAAATTAGAACCTTTCTCAAATCTGAAACTATGAGCCGGGGGTAAAAACCTCTTATGGCAATGGTATACATTTTTTGAGCTAGCGGATAAACGAAAAGATTCAGTCTCCTCTCCACAAATAATAACCATATACTACACAACCGGAAAATGTCCCATAAGCTGGAAAATCATGAATTTCCCACATCAACATAGCTTTCAGCGTAAACTCTTCTTTTCTAAAAGAGTCAAATGATTGCACACCCTCTTACCACAACTCATTTAATTCTTCTACCAAAGGAGACAAGTAGACGTCGATGTCATCACTTGGTGCCTTTAGCCCATTCAGGTCTCATACACTGTGAAAAGGGAGGTTGAGTGGGGCTAGCATCATTGGACATACACTCTGATTGGTGATTAGATTTCCAAATGGATTGAAACCATCTGTTGATATAGCCAAATGAATGTTTATTCTCGAAAAAAATCGGGATACTCATAATTCATCCTCCTCCAAGCTGTAGAATCAAGAGGATGATGCATGAGATTACCCCTACTTCTACCCTAGCATGCCAAGTCTCCGTTATCCATGGTACTGTGAACAATTGCTTCAATCTAGTTCCAGTGGGAAAATATTTCAACACTTTTTGAGGCACTTTTGAGCTTGTGCCTTCCTTACCAGTAGATTGGATATATCTAGGTTAATCGCATACCGAAAAATGATCAAGATTTTCATACTTCTTTCGGTATAGTATGCAGTAATATACACAAGCATGAATCAATTTATACTTCATTATCAAACCTTTCAAATTATTCTTCATAACATGATAGCTATTTAGAAGCGTATTCTCCTTGGGTAGTAAGCCTTTCACCCAATTCATAACTCCTGTCATGCTATTGCCAGACAAAGCATACGGTGTCTTCAAACTATGTAAACCAACCATGGCATGTAAAGTTGTTTTATCTTTCTCATAGCTAGATTTAACTGTTGGGCCTCCTTAAATTTTAAACTTTGATAGTCATCGTCAAGGTTTATCGTGATATCTTCACGAGCACTTGAACCTTGTACATCATCAGTAACCTCATTCTCCCCCGCTTCATAAACTCCGTACGCATCATCAACTAAATTCTCTAACATATTATGATCGACATCGTCCCCTTCTGCATCTATCCTACTTGTTGAAGGTTGTTGTGAAGGTTGTTCGGGGACAAAAGGAACTTTCAATTCACCGTGAAAACTCCAAAATCGATAAATATCTTGAATACCCCATCTTAACAAATGTAGTTCAATTGTTTCCCACTCAAACACCTTACCATTCTTACACCTAGCACACGGACACGAAAACTCTTCATCATTATGACATCTCTTTACGTATTTCATAAATTCATTAGCACCTTTGCAAAACCATCCACTCTTTGTATTTCAGATATCCCATCACAACTACCACAACTAATCACCTATTAAAGGTAAGAAGCGTATATTCATGGATTAGCATAAACAAAACTTAGATTTATAGTATGTTTCATTTAATTATGTCTTATTTATATTCCATTTTTAAATTTCAAATTCAAATTCAATTTATAATAGAAATTCCTACTTCCTCCATCTCTTCTATCGGGTGAGTGGTCCTATCCCATTCAAAACTGCATTTTTCTGTAATATAATTAACAACTCATGAACATTGTTATGGTTTGATAAAAATTCGGCAGTATATCCCCGTAGTTCTCCAAGTACACGACGTAGATTGGCAAGTGCGAGTGTTATTGCAATTGATCAATTGAAATAACAGTCACACTTGTCAATCTAGTATGTACACAGAGAACATTAGGATATGACTGCAGAACTTCCTCCAAAAGTAACAACTTTAAGCCACTAAGAATATTATTATACAGAATTTATGTAGTCCCAAACTGTCCAAATAGGAGAATTCGAGAGATCTCATTATAGGGGTAATGACTCTCGAATAGGTCTAAGGGCTATTGAATGCGTACGCTTAAGAACTAGAAGACTAGTATCTATGCGCACTATATGTAATTTCAAGTATGTTTAATTTAATTATCATACTATATATATATTATTCTTGGTACAAAATAATTTTTAAAAAAATTTGAAAAATCCCACCGCCATATGGACAATAATCCAATGGTCATGCCACTTTTAAAATTAACCAACTGAACATCGATCCACTACAATCCAACCGCAATGGCAACAACAAATGTGTATCTCGTACTCCTTCTAATTCACCTACTCAATTAATTTTTTTCATCAATTAAACTAACAAATAAAGTATATAATTATTAATTTACTAATTTACAATGAGGGGCAATCCTACTTGCATATGAAAGGGGCACTATTTATTAATTTACTAATAAAATTAACAACCAATCAATTATTTTATAAGGGGCACTACAATATGAGGGGCAATATCTAATAAATCAATAAAAAATTAATTAAAAAACACACACACAGCCCCCCACCCTCCAGCCCTGCCCCCTCTCCCCACTGCCACTTCCCACCACACACACACACACACACATATATACACACACACGCACATATATACACACACACATACACACATACACACACACACACACACACACACACACACACACACACAGTGCCCCCTCACCCCAGCCCTGCCCCCCACACGCATATATACACCATACACATACACACACATGCACATTTACACACACATATACATAAATGGAAGATAAATAGAGAGAGAAAATATACCAAAATCATAGAGAGAGAGTGTGCAGTCGCTTAGAGAGAGAGAGAAATGGAGGGAATAGAAATCGATGGGAAAAAGAAGAGGGAAGGGTTTTTTACTGACAAAATTATCACGGTCATTGACCGTGATAAAAAAATGCATGTTTTTTTGTCATGGTCAATGACCATGACAATGCTGTCCGGTTGAAGGGTGTCAATTTTACTATTTTGGTGTAGTGCTCATTGAGCACGGTGGATTTTACCTCTTTCGTAGGCTCTCCCTTTTTCAATTTCTGCTCAATCATGGGATAAAGGGTATCAATATTGCAAGAGGTGGTTTTCCTCTTATGTGATTCTCTCTCCTTGGCTGAGGTGAAATAACATTCACATGCTTCCACCTAATAAGGAGTCAGAAATTTCATCATTTGATATACAATGGAAGAACTTTATACTGCTTTAAACATACCCTTCTTAAAATGATATTGTATATTGATAAACATTCTCGTCCATTATAAAAAGTTTTTCTTTTCGTCAAACATCTCGGTCAAGCTCCCATGAGGACATCTATCTCGAACATTCCTAGCGGGTGCACTTTTTCCCCGCTAAATTTGATAAGATGATGGTGCTACAGAACAATTCTCTTTTTACTGAGCTTTAAACCTTTGAAGCGGTCCCAAAACATAACATCTTCTAAGCTTCCTCTGTTTACCAAAATACGAGACACATTGTAGACGTGCACGCTTGTGCTGATAACAAGTAGGTCATCATAAGGGGCTATGATCCCTTTAAAATGCATCCTGGAGAACCCCACTATGAGACTCTTAATGTCCACATTCTTCAACTTTCCTGACTTCCAATCGAACTTTGTCAGGTTAATATCCACTCTCTTTGGCCCGGATTTAGCTTTAACAATATGTGACTTTCTATCGGCTGAATCTGTTCCTCCACCTACTATACCTATTAATATTATTTTAACATTAAATGAAATTGTGTGGATATTACCATTTCCTCGGGTTTGGATGGGAGATTCGATTTCTCCTCCTCATCATCGTTTGACTATTTTTCATTCCAATTCACTTGAACTTCATTCTTCTTTGGCCCATCGTCCCTTGGCGAGGAATATATCTTCCTTTTATTATCTCGTCTTGTGCCCTTATCAATATGATTTCATAACTTCCCTGCTTTAGTAGATTTTTAATCTCGTCTTTCAGAACATAACACTTGTCTGTTATGTGGTCCTGATCTTGGTGGAACTCACACCACTTCCTCTTATCTCTTTTGTAGACAGCGGTCCTCAGTTTTTTAGGCAAGTTAAGCTCCTTATCTTCCTTTATCTCACTCAGTATGAGATTAGGGATAACAATGAGTGGGGTGTACTTTGTAAACTTTTCATCATTTGGCTTCTTCTTATCTTTCTCCTTGTCTTTGTCTCGGCTCTGCCCACATTTTTTGCTACCTAACTCTTTTTGGTTTCCTCTCTTGGCTGCCATGGCCTCCCCCAAATTCAAGATTCTCCCAACCTTAACCAAAATTTCTTTCATGGATTTTGGTGGATTTATGGAGAAATTCTAGAGAGTTTTCTCGGCTGAAGCCCAGTAATGAGGGTTGTCATCGCGATGCTTTCATCATAACTTTCAACTTTTGACTTCTTTTTATTGAATTGAGATATAAAATCTCTCAACAGGTTATTCTTACCCTGTCTCACGTTCAACAAATGAGTCACTCGCTTCACAGGAGTCATGCCAAAATAAAAGTTATGAATAAATTTCTTAGCCAGCTGCTTAAAATTTACTATCCTTCCTCTCAGCAGACCATTAGACCACATATGGGCAGCCCAATGAGAGTGCTAAAAAATTATTGGAAATTCATCTCGTCTAGAGTGGAGTAGATATCGATTGATGATTGATACATTTATATGTGTTGAACATTATTTGTGCTCCCGTCAAACCTGGGCGTCACATTGGTGGTTTAAACTTTCCAATGTCGGATAGCTGACAATGCTAGGCATGAAGGGAGAGTCTTACATATATCCTATGTAATCGGGGTATCAACTTTTGATGAGGTAGCCGATCTTATCCTCCAACCTATGAATCGAGTTGTTCTAAGTTTTTTCTTCAACAACAACATTATACCTTGAGCCTTTTACATCCGAGATGACTCTACTGTTGGTTCCTCTATTTGGGTCCCTATTCGTGCTAGTCACCTCTCGACATTCACTCTGGGTTGAACGATGCTTTGGAAAAGCTGGGCCAAGACGACTAGTGATTCTTGTCCCACAGATGTTATTTGGGATAATGCCTCTGCTACAATATGCTTTTGGGTCGAGACGATAAAATGCTGACCCTCTACTTAGTCTTGTGAATGAACTATTCATGTATTGACTCTAGGGGGTATATTGGAAAAATTTTCCTTGGTAAGTAGGAGTAAGAGTTTTACTTGGTCAGTATAACGTGTATATCATATCATGCCATTGACCGTAGTCCCAGTTGTGCTCCTCCTCATACGCTGCATCTTCAAGTCCTCCTTGCACCTGCTTGCCAAGCCGTAGACGATGGGGATCAACACTCTCTCTCTTCTTTAGGCTGTATTGAACCTATTTGGTCAGAGTTGGGGGTGTTCCCCCGACTGCTAGTAGTGCATCTCCTCTCACAACTGTTGACACGATGAGATTTATGTTTGGGTCCTCAGGGATCCGACTAATTATGTACTCATTGAATGCGATCAACTGGTGCTGCATGTCCTGCTGACTAGCCAGTACAAATTTTAACGATGTCTATATATCGACCATCTCAGGCTAAGGAGGTGGTTGGCTAGAAATTTCCCCAACATTTGACTGTGGATCATAAGACATATCTGATCAGAGAAAGTAAACAACAATAACAGGGGTATAAAACCCAAAAAATGGGATGATCAAATGGGGAATCTGATGAGCTCCTCCAACAAATATCTTTAAATGGTGATTCAAATCCAACAATGGTGGACATGGATCACTATGAGATGAGAACGATGAAAAGGTTCCCACATATGGCGCCAAATTGATAACTGTAACCCTTACCACATCATATAACATGATTTTGAAAGATAACATTTTTAACTTCAAACATGAATATATAAATATCACAAGCACTAAGGAAAAAACAACACCATTTTTTAATTCATATATATTTTGAAAAGTCCATAAAGCATTACTCGAAAGTATTTTGTCCTTTAGTTCATAAGATAATACTCAAAATGTAGTGCAATGTAAGTGCAATGAGTCATGACATGTAGTCAAGATAAATTAATCTTAAAAGATCATAAACTTTCAAATATTTTAAATTCCAAGCGTAGAGTTAATAGTCATAAACATTAAGATAAAAACATCATGTGAAGACAACTAATCTAGCATTTTAGTAAGTTAACCTATAAGCACACAACCACAAAAGTATCTATCAATAAATTTAGAAAACAAAATCATCAGAATAATAGGATTATCTAAGGAATAAGATATGCATTCTAAAAGTCTTAGTCACAAACAAGTGGAAGTCGAGGGGATCAACAAATAATCTAATGTACTTTTTATTTATATCTTAAAAGAACAATCCTTTATAATCCATATTTTTCTAACATTAGGCGAATCGAGAGTAGGTTGAATATTGAGCGTATTATCATTCTTTTTGCCCCTATTCTATGACCATGAAAGATATGTTCATGTGGTTTTCCCGAAGAGTTATTCTTACTAAATCTATAATTCTTCATAACATTATGAAAGTGCGAGGTTGCCTTAAGAAAATAACAAAATTCTCTTAATTGTCCTTTCATATTATAACCACCACATTTTTAAGTTCTAGAATGAGGCATATGAGAAAAAGTTTTGGAAACAACGCTATCAAATTGTTGAACCCTTTTTAACTTAAAACAAAAATCTTTATGATGATCTTTTTCATGATAATAAGAGAAAACACAATCTCTTTTAGGTATTTTCTCATGACGATTATGATCTTTGCAAATGGGAGGAGACATATTACACTTATCTTTCAAATTGTTCATCCTATCATGTTTCCTTGATTCATGAAAGTTTCGAAAACCATAATAAAATGTAGATCAATGATTTGAATTTAAGGGCGAGTCATCCAAGGTCTGTCCTCTAGGAAATTCAAGATAGTTATAATTTAGTTCCAAAGATATAGCTTCAAATTTATTTAAAGTTTAGCACTAAAATCAATACTATTTTGAAGTTCCACTTTCAAAGTCCACAAGGATGGTCAAATCATGTATTTCCTTCTTTAATGTGGACACACATTCATACTCAGCTAATGGTAACTCCTTATCTTTTATTAATTCATCAAGACACTCTGATAAGTCACTAAAGTCTAAATTTAGAGGTTTAACTTTAGGATAGAAGGAATGAGAATGAGCATCAATAGACTGAAAAATTTATTATCTTGTTTAATGGAAGTAAGCTCATCAACTAATTTAGTTATCTCATTTTTTGGGGCTTTAATTCTATCAAATATATATCCCTATAAAAAGGTAACTGATAAGATTCATGGTTTTTATTTTGGAAAGTGCTATATGACCGAAGGGTTCCAATATGGAAAAGGGTGAAAAACAAACAAACCAACTATTTTCAAAATTTTTAATTCTATGTTCAACTGAAACAAGTTACCCAAATTAAACTTATCACTAGTTTTAAATAAGTTGTGATTAAACAAATTAAACAATTTTATCGTAACCTAAACATGCATCTAGGTGCGTTTAGGATAAAATAAAGTAAATCAATAACAATGTACGATAAAAACCCAAATAGTAAAAACCGCAGTTAGCCCAAATACGTAAATTCACTATGATAACAGAATTACCTAAGACTCACAGAACACTTACACAATTATTCAATGCCCTTGGAAGACTTGACGCATCATCAATCTTTAGCCACTCCTCTACATGACAACACATGAGTCCACCTATACAACTGCCACAATACATGAGTCCATACATGTCTCGGTATCCACCGAATAGCTCAGTGATCATCACACAATATAATGTCCACCGTATGTAAATAGATCAGGAACGGAGCCGACTACAAAAAAAATCTCTATTAAGATGATGAGAATAAAATTTGGTGCCCACAAACAAGATCTCAAGGCATGATAATTCTTAGATATAAAATTGTTTGAGTGTAAACTTAGGGTTTGGGTAAAATCAAAGAGCTTTTTGATAGAGTTTGGGAACTCAAAATATAAGAATTTCACTGTCAATAAAATGCTGCTCCGCACTCCTATTTATAGGAGGTTTTCTAAAAACGCGATTAGGATGAAAAGTAGTTTTTAAAATCTCAGATTTATGAAAATTCACAGGCTCGTTTGAACGAGGCACATCTCATTCGAAAGAAGCCATGTATATCATTCGAAGGCCTTTAAAATAACATTTCCAATGAGATTCTAGAAAAAAGAAAAAATTGTCTCATTTGAAGTTTTGTTGGAGAGGGAACTATCTAACGATGCACATTGACTCCTTCGAACGACATACCTAATGCCGTTGTAACGACCTCACAAAAAAATATTCTCCTATTGAAAAATTAAATGGGATAAAAACATTTAAATCATTTTAAAAATAGATTTATAAAAACCTAACACCCCAATATAAAATATCCTAGGATCAAAATATGTACGCGTCCATACATGAGAGATCCTATGAACGTGAAGATGGAAAGTGACACTAAACATGGCACGATGTTATAGATCTTCTAACTTGGGTGCTAAGTCTTCAAGAAACCATGTCATAGGCTTGAAAGGTCAACATACTCAAGTGCTAACCTATGACTCAAAGAGTTTTTTCCAAACACGAATAAAGCCAAAATACATAAAAATTGACTCTATTAGAAATTTGCCCTTACAAATCTCCCCCTTTGTCTATTCAGGGACAAAATCAAAAATAAAAACTCCTATGGGACGTCAAGCTCATCTAAGCTCAGTCCCCAACACCAAAAAAGAAAAACTTCAACTTGACTTACTCATAAACTTTGAGTAGCTTTGCACACTTGTAAGTTTGCCGCATGTTTTAAGCCTGGACACTTGCACAAACTTTCACATGTAAAGAGAATATATAAACAATATAAATCTGTATATGAATATAACTCCCCACATGTCTAACAATCCCCACCTAGGTAAAATGTCTCCCCGTAAGACAAAGATCTCCTCATAAAACTAAAGTGAAAGATACTATTTCTCCCCCTTTTTTTCCCGGAATAAACAAATAAATAATGCATAATAAGCCATTTCTCCCACAGAAACCATATTTCCCCTAAAATGTGAGAGCATATGATATCAATTAGAAATATAGAGGAAAGAGTAATATCATGCAATGGTGTAATGTGCAACAAACACAACATGACAAAATAAGCACAAATAATCCAAACAATGATCAATCAATACCGACATCGATGCAATAAATAATACCATCTTGAACACACAATGAAATATGAGATACCAATGTAAAAAAGAAACAACAGATGTAAATATGATAAGATAGCATACTAATTTGATTCAAGGATAAAACACATGGAAAACATTTATTAAATGCAGATACGAAGACTCAAAACAAATGATACCATTTATATAAATATGCAAAATATATCAATAATACACATGAACATGTATATAAGGATAAACACCACAAACATTGAACAAAATACATATGCGTTACACATTAGCATAGTATCGACGTGTCTAAACATGTGGGATGGAGTGAAGGGGTATGAACTAAAAACAAATGAATTATAACCCATCACCCAAAAATGTCCAAGAAGTTATATTTGACTGCATTAACTTTATCAAACAAATATTTATCCTCATAGTGATAGATAAAGTGAACTCATAATGGATACACAAACATGATGCACACTATCCTAGAAAATATTGATGATTCTCAAATCAATAGTGTCAAACATGAATTAACTAGGACTCATTGTGCAAAGCCATTGATCTTCAACTTATAACACCCAAAAAATTTAGATATGTCATTTTCACTCTCATTTTGAAGATACCAATTAAATGTGAAGAATTAATGAAATAAATTTTGGCCTTAGAAAAATTTTCTTTTATTTTGCCTATAAAATTTTCAAGATCTTATCAACGGTGGCCTTTCACGTAAGGAAGATTTCTTCCTTCAAATCCCTTTCCCGTGCACACTCATATTTTTCAGAAAAATAGCAAATTCAAGGGCAATGGTTCTTACATGCACAAATCTCCTAATTAAATATATATGTATAATGACAAAAATGTTAGGATAACATCTCACTTATCTCATGTAGAATATGAAGTTAAAATCCAAAAGAGATTGTGCATGTGTATGAGGAGTCCTATGCAAAGTGAATCCATTAAGCAAGTCATTTTCAAACTACTTCATGCAATCATGATTAGGAACAATCTAAGCAATACAAATCATAATCAAATTTCCTAGACACATGGAAACATGAAAGGAAGTTGATTCAAACATACCAATATGCCACACAAAAATGTGAAAAACTAAACTACATTTAAACATAAAATCTTTTTGAGTTTTTAAACATTTTATGACACCGAAAGAAAATAAAACTCAAATTACAAACAAAATATTTTTGTATTTTCAATAAGACCCAAGAAATGAAAAATCAAAATAAAAAAGATAAACATCATACAATTAACAAACATATATAACATGAAGTACAAAATCTAGTGTATAAAAACATGCAAGCAATCACGAATATATAATATCTTGTATTTCTGCGTATTTGAATTTAATTAATTCAGTAATTAATTAACTTTATTTAAAATTACACGAGAGATGTAATTTAATTGAATTGAGTAATAATGTGTTTATTAAATATTAATAAAGAGAGAGATATGGTTTAATATTATGAATTAAATTTACTAAATGAATAGTAAATGAGTGATAATTAGAAATTACGTCATAGCGAGTGATATGGGCGTAATTAGAATTTATCTCAATCGAGAGTCGCGTATAGACTAACTTGGGGTTGAGATGGAATATTTATTTAAAATGATTAGTATGATGATTTTGAGGTCGCGAATGAGTCTGTAAGGGTCGAATTAGTCAAAATAGTATACCCGGGGATATCGATTGAGTCACGGGTCAATTTTAGACTAAACCGGGACCATATAAGGGTATCTTGGTCATTTTTTAATATTGGTTATAGAGACCTACGAATTTTGGAGCCTAACATCAGATGTTAAATAGAAGGGTCTAGGGTTAGAAACACCAAGAACAAAGTGGAGTCCTTAGAGAAGGAGGAGAGACCATTCTTGGAGCTTTTGGGAGAGCTCTTGAAGAATCAAGGCGTGTTCTTGCACCACAAACATCTTGGGAAGGGAGATTGGAGAAGAAAACAATCAAACCCAACATCAAAACACGAAATCAAATCCAACAGTACTAAGGCAAGTGTTTATTGCAAGTCAATATGAAGTTATAATACCCTTATGACTAGTTTTTTTTTATATTGATAAATTTAATGTTCTTGGAAGAAAACAATAATTTTAGTACATGTTTGGGTAAAGATTGCATATAGAATGATTTAACATCACTATAGAATAATAACTTAGAGATTTTGTGTTATTATTAATGAAATTAAATATGGGTTTTTGATGTATTATGGTGAAAGAACATAAAACCTAGAGTTTTCGAGGAGTAGATGATTAAATCCATTCTTGAATGTTATTCGCAATGTTTTAATGCAAAAATTACCTTAGAAACTATCCTAATACATGTGAGAAGGATTTGGGACAATTGGTTTGGAGTTTGGTGGAGAAACATGGAAGTTATAGGTTTATTAGTGGTGAAAAATGCATCTACGAAACGACGAAGACGAAGTTCAGAGGGGCGAACCGTTCCGGATCAGAGACGAACCGGTCCGATGCCCAGAAAATTATAGAAATTCCATATTTGGCCTAGAACTCCTAAATTGTTATCGAAAATACTTTTAGGACATTGTTAGAATGTAATGAGGGGTCTATTATATTGAAGTAGGCTATGATAGGGTTATGGAAAATAAGTTTTATTGAGAGATTTAAGATGATGATTAAATTGGATTAAATGATAATATAATTAAATCGCAAGAATGAGAACGTTATGGGAAAACGTGTGTGAGATTATGGTATGGACCAGTAGAGTAAGGAAGTCTTAGCTACTGAAATGAACCAAGGGGTAACTAGGACCCTAAGAGTAGAGAAGATTACTCCATTAAATACGATAGCGAGAAAAATCCTAAATTTAAAGTAAGGTGAGTATCAAATGATGTATACTACGTACAAATGATGATAATTGGTTGTGTAAATACCTATTGAATGCATATTGGTGGTGTGTGTACCTATTGTATGATTGATGATATATATTAACATACCTACTTTACCTGCTATCACGAAGGTTCTTGCGCAGTGGGACATCCCACCTTGTCGATTCCAGGGAGGTCTGGATTTGTGCCCCCAAACATAGAACTTAGGGCGGATCACTATGTGTCGTGTATTAGTGTGTTCAGTGTGTCATTTGGGTACGCTAGGTATGCACGTTGCCCAAAGACTTAGAACTATGTTCGCCTACACTGTTCGTTATTTGCTTTTGGGTTTGAGGAGATGTACCGAACCATTTGTCCCTATTTAGTGAGAGAGGTACTTGGACTGATAACAGAGTATGCCCGTGTTTCACGATGGTCCTTATGAGAGACACCGTAATGATATAAATTAGTAAGATAAATATATATATATATATATATATATATATATATATATACAAATGTGAATATTCTACTTACGTGTGACAGTAGACTGTTGGATAGTGTATATCTAAAAAATGAATTAAGTAGTGAAACTTAATTAATTTAATAAATGAGAAGATAAATAAAATGTTAATTTCAACTCTTAACATATGAGAAATGTCAATTTGGATAGCGTACTATATGGGCGGTATAGGGACTTAGAGATGTGAATAGTCCATATAGTTACTTTTGTATACTTAACTTGGGTAGTACATCTAGTTAGGCTATGTAGAGCATGTTAGGCGTGCACAATAGTTGAGGGGTGAAGAAACTCAAGAGAGTGTATGTGAACCTAACATGTGTAATCAATAATCAAACTTTGAACTGTGATAAACTCTAGCTAAATATTTTCAAAATATTTTGAGTACTAACTCTTGCTATAAAATATTTTCAAAATCTTTTAGGTATCCAACAACAGGGATACCAGGCTTGATGATTCTTTACAGGGTTGTATAGCTGCAGCGCTTTGGAGGCTTGCAGAGTTTCGATTAGACGCATCATTCCTTCATTTCTAGTGTAGGAACTTCACCAGTTTTTTGGTATTTCAGTTTAGGCGTGTTTCACCATTTGAGACTTTATTTATTCAGTATTTCAGTTTTAGACTTGTATTCAAATATTATTATTAGTTGGATCCACTATTTAGTTTGGGATTTTTGCCGATGGTTTATTTGGCAAGACGTATTGATTTATTTACTTGAGATGGTTTAGACTCTAGTATTGTGTGAGTGTTGCAATTCTTCTTTTTCGCATATTATTATTACTTGTTTGCTTATTACAAGATAAAATTTGGCACCGACTCAATTAACTAATAGGTGATTAGTAATAAATTTGGTTTTCAACAGTGATTCTAAGAATGAACCATTTTGTAAATCCTGTTTTAATTTAATAAAGGCCTCATCACCCGATATTTATTTAGGCGGGCTGTCACATCATAAGATATAACATGTGAAGAGTCATTTGCATGCATGTGACAATCAACCAATCTAACACTCAATATTCCCCAAAATGATTTTATAACCCAAATAGATGAATACTTAATGCCTCAGGATTTAGGAACCATGGTGAAATGGGATCTAGACTTCTCAGGACCTCTTTCAAGATTATAATAAAATGCCCTAAGGTCACCTTTCCTACCACAATGCGAATTTGTGTAAACACGAGGAATTTTACCTACGGATTGAACTTGTCTAACGTCCTTGGCAAAGGTTGACACTCTAAAACAAGCATTGGTCTTGGATTTAAGCGCATAAGCATTTGAATTATCAAAGCCACTACCAACACTACTTGAGTCTCTTAGGTCATCTTTTAACTTTAAAATACTAGACTCAAGAAAAAACTTAGACTCTTTAAAGTTTAGGGACTCCTTTTTCATATTTTCAATTATTCCTAGAAAGTCGTCCCGATGCCCCTCAATTTAAGTGAAATTATCCCTAAGATTCTTCTCACGTGCCGTAAAATCTTTTATCAATTTATTATTATTCTCAATTGCATGTTCATTAACCCTAGAAATTTTAGTGTCCTCTAATTCATTCTATGAAGCATCGACTCTATAATTGCTGTCTTTCTTGGACACTTAAGAAGTATTAAAATAATGATTCATGTCCATTAGCTTCTTACGAAGGGTATCTCTTTGAGTTTGAACGTTTCTTAAAAAATCAATTTCATCTTTAAAATATAATTTTTTATAAAGAATTTTAACTCTTTTTGCAAACTTTAAATTTAAAAGAGTTAAATTTTTAGCACGGTTATGAAGCTCATTGAACTTATCTCGTATATCAAAATCATTTTCATAGCTGAACGCATCAGACAACTTATCACTATGATGATCCATCAAGAGAAAAATAAACAGAATTAGGAATAAAGAGAGAAACACCCAAATAACCCTAAAACAACATGAAAAGACGGATCTTGCGATAACTTAGTGTTCTCACACTGATACCAATTTGAATGTGCTATAGGTCCGAAGGCTTCTAATATGGCAAAGGGTGAAAAACAAACAAACCAACTATTTTTAAAATTTTCAATTTTATGTTCAACTTAAACAAGTTACCAACTAAAACTTATCACCAGATTTAAACAAGTTGTGATTTGAGAGATTAACCAATTTTATCCTAACCTAAACATGCATCTAGGTGAGTACAGGATAAAAGAAAGTAAATCAATCACAACACCTAATGTACCAGAATAACCCAAATGAGAAAAACCTCGGACGACCCATCCACGCAAATTCACTATGATAACGGAATTACACAAGACTGACAGAAGAATTACACAATGACTAAATGCCCTCATAAGTCTTGATACGTCTTCAATATTCAATCTCTCCTCCATAGGACAACACAGGAGTCCACCTATGCAACTGTTACAATGCGCGAGTCCACACCCGTCTCGATATCCACCGAATGGCTCTACGACCGTCACACAATATGAAGTCCACTATATGTAAACATATCAGTCACAAAAATAATCACACAAAATGTTTCTCTATCAAGATGATGACAATAAACTTTGATGCCCATAAACTTGATCTCTAGACGTAATAAGATGATTATTAGATATACAAATGTTTGGGTCTAAACTTAGGGTTTGGGTGAAACCGGAGAGATTTTTGATAGATTTCAGGTACTTAAAACATAGGAATTTCTCCCTTAATAAAAGATGCTCTGCACTCTTATTTATAGGATTTTTTTAAAAAAATGAGATAAGGATGAAAATTAGTTTGTAAAATCTCAGAGTTATGAGAAATTCGCAGGCTCGTGCGAATGAGGTACATCTCGTTCGAACGAATCCATTCATCTCCTTCAAACACCTTTCAAACGACACTTCTAACGAGATTCAAACGAAGGAAATAAATTATCTCGTTCAAAGTTTTGTTGAAGTGGGAACGATCTAACAAGGTACATTTACTCGTTCAAATAACATACCTAATGTCGTTCTAACGTCGTCACGAAAAAAATATTTTTCTTCTAGAAAAAATGAAATGGGATAAAAACGTTTTAAAATAGTTTAATAAAAAGCTAACACCCAAATATAAAATATCTAGGGATCAAAATATGTACGCATCGATACCTAAGATATCCTCATAATCTGAAGACAAAACGTGGCACTAAACATGACACGATGATGTAGATCTTCTAAATTGGATGCTACATCTTTAAGAAACCCTGTCATAGTTTTAAAAGGTCAGCATATTCAAGTCCAAATATATAATCAAAAGAGTTTTGTCCAAACACGGAATAAAGCCCAAATACGTACAAATTGACTCTATTGGAAATTTGTTCTTACAGTTTTCTTTGATAGCCTCTTTTTCCAAATGTTGCACTCTCATAGAATTCTTAATATTGGTTTTAGATAAACTCTTATTTTGATTGACAAACACATCAAGAGAAGAACGTGGATCATCAAATTCACAATCTCTAACACGAGTAGTTGAAATATTTGTGCTAGAGAAATTCAAAGGGTCAGATGGAATGATAATTTTGGGTAAAGTATGACCCTTCTGATTCCTATCATTTCTCGCATTTGGTCATTCACATAAAAGTCTATGTTCACGCACTCTTGATATACCTCTAGGTGATAAAACATAACAAATAGAGGTCTAGATCTGATACCGGTTGAGAGCGCATGTGAAAAAAATTGAGACAGACGTATGGTACCCAAATAAAATATCTTGTCAACAAGGGCACAAGGTTTTCCTTTAAATTGAAGTTAGGGTAACAAAGACAATACATAAGGTCTAGGTGATAAATTATCTACCAAGTATATTACACCAAATTTATTTTTACTGATTAGATGACTTAATCTAAGTGTGAAAACATAAATAATCTATCACAAAACCAAGGCGTATGAGGAAAACTCACAACGAGAAAAAATCTTGGGCCAATATAATAACAAATGAACCATGGTAGGACTTACAAAGGGGAACTACATCTTACAACCCTAATGTATAACTTCTACCTAATTCTCTTTCACACCATATCATCAACCAATGGGAAATCATCAACAGTTAGAGCATGCTTCTTAACGTCCACCAGTTTGGTCACAACGAGTATTTTCTTCAAATCACAATTAATAAACTTCCTTTTAAAGTGGAAAAAGAACTTTGTATTCAAAATCTTGGAACAAGACTGAGAACCCTCCATTGAGTGTATTACAACTCTCTAGGTGTATGAAGTACCTAAAGTGAAAGTGTATATCACTACACCAAAATGGTCAAATTGGCACCCTTCAATCGGCTAGCCTTGTCACGCTCATTGACCATGACAAAAAAACATGCATTTTTTGTCACGGTCAACGAACGTGACAAGGCCGCAACAAAGGATTGTCACGGTCAATGACCGTGACAATACTACAAAGTTGTCACGGTCAAAGACCGTGACATGTCCGTGACAATTTTGTCAGTAGAAAACCATCCCTCTTCTTTTTTCCCACCGATTTCTATTCCCTCCATTTCTCTCTCTCTCTCTAGAATTTTGGTATATTTTCTCTCTCTATGTCTCCTCCATATATGTATATGTGTGTGTGTGTATATATGTGCGTGTAAATGTGCATGCGTGTGTGTGTGTGGTGTATATATGCGTGTGTTTACGTGTGTGGGGAGGGGGTGTATATGTGTGTGTGTGTGTGTGTGTATATAGATATATTTGTGTGTGTGTGTGTGTGTGCGCGCATGTATATATGCGTACGTGCGTGTATGTGCGTGTGTGGTGGGCAATGGTAGGGGGTGGGGGCAGGGATGGGGTGTGGGGTTATGTGTGTGTATATGTGCGTGTTTTTTTTAATTAAATGTTTATTGGTTTATTAGATATTTCCCCTCATATTGTAGTGCCCCTTGTAAAAGAATTGATTTATTAAATATTGATTGGTTGTTAATTTTTTTAGTAAATTAATAATTAGTGCCCCTTTCATATACAAGTAGGATTGCCCCTCATTATAAATTAGTAAATTAATAATTGTATACTTTAATTATTAGTTTAATTGATGAAAAGAATTAATTGAGAAGATGAATTAGAAGGAGTACAGGATACACATTTGTTGTTGTCATTGCGGTTGGATTATAGTGGATCGATGTTCGGTTGGTTAATTTTAAAAGTGGCATGACCACTGGATTATTGTCCATATGGGAGTGGGATTTTCCAACTTTTTTTGAAAATTACTTTGTATAACGAACAATATATATATAGTATGATAATTAAATGAAACATACTTAAAATTACATATAGTGCGCATAGATACTAGCCTTCTAGTTCTTATGCGTACGCATTCAATATCCCTTAGACCCGTTCGAGAGTCATTACCACTGTAATGAGATTTCTCGAATTGTGCCATTTGGACAGTTTGGGACTTCATAATTTCTGTATAATAATATTCTTAGTGGCTTAAAGTTGTTACTTTTGGAGGAAGTTCTGCAGTCATATCCTAATGTTCTCTGGGTACATACTAGATTGATAACTGTGAATGCTATTTCAATTGTTCAATTGAAATAACACTCAAACTTTCCAATATACGTCATGTACTTGGAGAACTACGGGGATATGATGCCGAATTTTTCTCAAATCGTAACAATGTGCATGAGCTGTTAAGTATATTACAGAAACATTCGGTCTTGAATGGGATAGGACCACTCACCCTTTAGAGGAGATGGAGGAAATATGAATTTTTATTATAAATTGAATTTGAATTTGAAATTTAAAAATCTAATATAAATAAGACATAATTAAATGAAACATACTATAAATCTAAGTTTTGTTTATACTAATCCATGAATATACGCTTCTTACCTTTAATAAGTGTTTAGTTGTGGTAGTTGTGATGGGATTTCCGAAGTAGAAAGAGTGGATGGGTGAGACAAATATAATGGGGGATGTGTTTCGCAGAGGTGCTAATGAATTTGTGAAATACTCAAAGAGATGTCATAATTATGAAGAGTTTTCATGTCCGTGTGCTAGGTATAAGATTGGTAAGGTGTTTGAGTGGAAACCAATTGAACTACATTTGTTAAGATGGGGTATGCAAGATATTTATCGATTTTGGAGTTTTCACGGTGAATTGAAAGTTTCTTTTATCCCCGAACAACCTTCACAACAACCTTTAACAAGTAGGATAGATTTATAAGGGGACGACATAGATCATAATATGTTAGAGGATTTAGTTGATGATGCATATGGAGTTTATGAAGCAGAGGAGAATAAGGTTAGTGATGATGTACAAAGTTCAAGTGCTCGTGAAGATATCACGATAAACCTTGACGATGACTACCAAAGGTTAAAATTTAAGGCGACCCAACCGTTATACTCTGGCTTTGAAAAAGATCAAACAACTTTAATTTTTTGTAATATGAAAAAAATATGAAGCCTGTTAGAATAATAAAAGATGAAAAACAATGGTACAATCAGACAAAGAATTTAGGTTGTGGTTGTCATAAGAGGTAATTATAATGGCCATTATATAACGTTACATTCCACTCAAACTTTACAACTCATCTAATTAATTTATCTATATTCTCATCTCTTAAAGATGGGTGATGCGATATCAAGGCTTGCTTGTATAGCCCCCGGACCATTATTCGTGGCACAAGAGTACAAGAAATATCGATTGAACGGTTATGTATTCGGGGCAAAAGTGCACGAGGAAAGTACAAATGTACAGAACTCGGGCATTTCATACAAGACTCTTACTTTCTTTCGAGCGAGCACAAAAGATAAAAACCTCGTTGAAGCTGAAATGACTTACTATGGTGTAATTCGAAATATATTTGAATTGGATTATATAAGATTCAAAGAGGTTGCATTTTACTGTGATTGGGTAAGAGTTAAGGATAAAAATGCTTGTAAAGTTGATCCTGGCACCAATTTGATCATAGTTGACTTGTCCAAGTTGAAGAGCAACGACTACGTGAGTGATGAGCCGTTTGTCTATGCATTCCAAAAGGTTAATCAAGTGTTTTACTGGGAGTATATCAACAAAGAGCCGTTGTCAATTGTACTACATGATCCAAAGCGTCTAAATATTAGTGTGGATAACTTGGCTTCTCCTACCGAATATCAATCCATTTTTTATGATAACCCGAATTTGAAACAATTTTTCAATTTGTAATAAATATTCCAATTTATACTTTATCAATCCATTTTTAATGCTTTTAATTGATTTTCACTTTATCATTTTCACTCTTGTGTAATGTGCGTGTGTGTGGGCAGTAGGGCTGGGGTGGGGGTGGGGGTGGGGATGTTTTGGATTTTTAGTAATTGTACATATTATGAGTTAGATGTTGTTGTTTTGGAATTCTGAATTTAGGTGTTAAACAGTAATAATTCACTTGGAAATTATAGTAATTATACA
This sequence comes from Sambucus nigra, assembly GCA_949130495.1. Lineage (NCBI taxonomy): Eukaryota > Viridiplantae > Streptophyta > Magnoliopsida > Dipsacales > Adoxaceae > Sambucus > Sambucus nigra. The sequence goes on along the minus strand of OX422208.1, from coordinate 676,244,191 downwards.
TATTTGCATGTCTTCTTCTAATTCATTTTGTTTTATACTAATAACACCATGTTTTTTTTACAAAAAATGTCTCCTTCAGGTCTTAAGGAGAGGATGATGATGCTGATTATGATGATGTCGTTTGGGCTCGGTGGTAGCGGAGGCGACGAGGGCTCCTCGGCTCCCCAAATATGGAAAATTGGGGATGGCCATCGAGAACAATATGGGGATATTAGCAAGATCCCTCGAGCTGCTAAAGACGATCATTAACCAGGGGTACACTAGTTGGAGGGAGGTGCCAAATGAGCTCAAGTTAGCTATTTAGGCAGCACTACATGTAATGTATTTATATTTATATTAATATTTCAATTTCAATTTTGATTTCGATTTCGATTTTAATTTCATTTTATATTTATATTTATTCGCAACTAACATTGTATTTGTTGGACATGAACAATTCAGTCTGGATCCAAGGTTACGCGATTCCGTCTTGGAGTAGTTGAGGGGGAGAAACACAAGACATGGAAGAAAAATATGCGAACCGGATACTTTGGGAAGACTCGAGAGTTCGTTATTAGAATGCATGACTTCGTCCCGCCAAAGGAGCCGATCTCATTGACACAATGGCAAAAGTTCATTGACAATGAGATCGGGGAGCGAAAATTGGCATCTCGCCAAGCAGGGAGGGAAAATCGGGCGAAAAAGACGGACGTGCACTACTTCGACCGGACGTCTTATGCCAAGGTGGAGCATAGGATGATGGTAAAATTTAATTTTTCTATAATTACATAAACATATTATTCTGCATTATTTTACTTTGCGGGGCCGATGCTAATTTTGCATTATTTTACTTCAGGGGACAGGGAGTGGCCCTGGGGGTAGGCCACATAGGCTCGATACTTATGTGGATATTCAGACGAAGAAGGGAAAGGATAAGGAGGAGTCCCCGAGAATCGCGGCCACGATTGTAAGTAATTCGAAAGTTTACTTTTTGTTAATTATGTTATAATTTTTTTATTTACTTATTTAACTAATCATGTGCTTTTTGTCGTTTCAGGCAAAGCTTAAGGAAGTGCATGATTCACAGTCTGATGTCGACAAGGCATCTTTGTCCACAGACGCACTCAGCCAAGTTGTTGTTGTTGATCGCAAGGGGAGGACAAGGGGGTGAGCTCGCGGGTGGCCAAATCTAGGATCATTGGATGGGAGACGAGCGACACCGAGTTGGCTCGAACGGTGGACTCGCATGACGTGAAGCTGTATCGTTTGGAGGCGACGGTGAAAGATATGTTCTCATTCATGAAGCGTTCGTTGGGCGAAAACCGTAAGGGGAAAGGGAAGGAGAAGGTGGTGGCAGAGGAGGAGGTGCAGGAGGATGAGGATGTGGACTTTGCTGCTTCATCGTCGACACGTGCGGACTCTGATAATCCAGTCCTGTATTTGGATCCCTTTGACTGATCGATGTCGACACTTGGTTGGTTGAGCGTGTTTATACACGACATATTTGATCGCCAACGGATAGGGAGGGGGTTAAGGGAATCGAATATCGTTCAGGGTATGCCAGTTCATGGACGTTTGCTTCAAGACATCGAGTCCAAGGTGCTCATCACGCATGCGATACCCGGGAAGGAGAATTCCCCATTGTGGTTGCGCGAACAATGGGGCACAATGTATATTACTAGGTGTATCAATTCGTATATCGTGTGGCCTACTCACCTCCTTAGACCTACTCCAGACATGTAGTGCCATTATTTGAATTGAATCGTTTTAAATTGTTACATTTGAATTATATTTGGATTATATCGTGATGCATATTATTTTGAATGTATATTTGAATTATCTCTATTTTATTTGGATATATGATGTTTGAACAGGTACAACGTTGTGATAACTGGTACAAATATACTGCTGGGCAGTGGCAGTGGCCATACTGCCCAACAATTTTTTTTTCAATTCTGCCCAGAATTATCACGGTCATTGACCGTGATAATTCTTTAAAGATTGTCACAGGTTTGTCACGGTTCTTAACCATGACAAAACTTGTAAAGGTCAAAGATCGTGACATGACCATGGCAAGTCTATTGAACTTGCCACGGTCAATGATCGTGACAAGTTCGTGACAACAAAAGTTGTCACTCCGAGATTTTTCACGGTTATTGACCTTGACTAGTTGTACTTGTCACAATCAATGACTGTGACAATCCGGCAGATTTGGTGTAGTGTATGAAATTATTGGCTTAACTCATAAATATATTCTTGTGATAAGAAAAATATAAACATAACACAAGAAAAAAATATAAAGAGATTTGTTTAAAATTTAATAAGATTTCAGAGAAAATAAATTTACTTCGAAATATTTTTGTATTCTACAAGTATTAAAACTAAAATATCTAAGGAACATAAAGAAAAGAAAAACAAGATTAAAACTTGGAAGAGTAAAAAATTTAACATAAAAGAAGTTTTTATCTCACAAACATTTTTCTCTCTTAAAATGATTCTTGTGGAAAGAAAGATTTATCTAAATATTTTGTCCCACCAAGAAATCACAAAATCACACTTTTTTTACTTTTGTTAAAAATGAAGTTCCAACTCACATATATATAGACTTAAACTTGTAAGAGAAGCTTGGGGGGACAAATAGGTAAGTTGTTGAATTATGTTGAAGTGAAAAGATGCAGGAGGTAAAAAGATATGGAAGATATTAATTTTGTATGAGTACCAAGAAGGATGTGTACAATCTAACACAAAAGGTATACCTTTTACGCTAGACTGGCATTTGGCGCTAAAGCATCACTACAATGTCAGTCTAGCGTAAAAGTATCTGTAAAGGTGGGGTCTCATTGGCCGCGCACCTTTACAGATACTTTTTCTCAGTATTGCCATGAGACCCCACCAGAGGATCACCTGACAATATATTCTTCGTTGTGGTGATCCTCTGGTGGGGTCTCATGGCAATACTGAGAAAAAGTATCTGTAAAGGTGAGCGGCCAATGACTAGCCATCGCTGCAAGGGAACTCTTCAATGTGGTGATGGTGTAGTGACACACACACAACATTAGCCACATAAGCCTTTTTAAGTTAATTTTGACACAAGTAAAAACAATAACTTAAATTATATATCGAATATAATTAAAGATTTTTCAAAATTATTGTATTCCATATATTTCTACTTTAAGGAAACGATATCAAATCACACACACATACATAAGAGTTTTTTGGAATAATACAACAAATGTGATAAAATGTTCACGAGTCTCTAGGTCTTTTTACCTTCCTAAGAGTGGTGTAAAAGGATACATAACTTCAAGGATTTCATTTCAAATGATTTGCATGAAGATTTAATGGAACGACCTCAAGGACAAGACGCAAAGTATAATTGCTCAATGGAATAAGACAATCTCGTACTATGAGGCACACGAGTATAATGCATACTCTTACATCCACTATATCTTATCTAATTTTTTGGGCTCCACCTTTGCACTATTATAATTTACACCTCCTTCCTTCTCAAATCAAATCTTCAATATTACCTTTTGAACATAGACTTGTTATTAAATTAATTGGAGCTCACCCTATTAATACGATATTTAATGGTCCTAATCACAATATTCGGGATAAAACATGACTATCTTTTTCAAATGTCGTAAAGTTTTGATGTAGAATAAGGTTTTATCATACAGTTTTGTTAGTTGTTAGTATTAAATGAAATAAAATGGGATTTATCCCTATTTAGGATATATTAGAGTAAGTGAAGAGTATCTTTGTCTTTTTATGCATTCTTAGTTAGACTAGGATTACTAGTAGTCTAAATAGGTAATAATGTAAAGCAAATCTCATTATTCTTTGGCTTGTTAATAAAAATTTTAGTTTTTTCATGTGTTTTATATCATCTTTGGATCTAATTGGCGGTGTTTTCACCAAATTGGTATCAAATTGAGGTGAGATCCTTGGTGAGTGTGTGGGTCTTTGTTCTTCAATGCATCTCCATTAATGGGTCCTAAGAAGAGAAAGCAGAACATCGATTTGCAACCTTAGAAAAATTTATGGTCCAAAAGATCAACAAAAAAACCCTAATTTTGTCAAAATTTTAAGGTTTTACTTCTTCTTAGTCTATAACCTCAATCATTCAAACCATAGTCCCATTCCTAAATCCTAATTCCAATGTTTAAGAATTACCAAATAAATCAAACCTTCCACTGCCCAAACATACAAAAGTCTTCAGAGTGACAGAAAATGAAATTGTATCCCCAAGGATGTGATAAGAAGAACAAGACGAAAATAGAAAAATCCAAAAATTTTATCCCAGGTCAGACCTTAGGTTTTGAGGAAGAGAGAGAAGAATAATATGAAAGTAAACAAGAAATGAGTTTGATTGACCTACCTCTTTGTCCATTTGTCTTTGATATTTCTTCAATTGTTCCAACAAGACATGTCTAAGACGAATAAAGTTGGTGATGAACTAAGAGGGTTGAACCTATGTCTTGGCAACCCTAGGTTGCTTTTTGATCTACAAGGCTTTTCTTTTTATCTAGAATGGAGAGATAACGTCATAATGGAGATTATTATTATTGGTTAGTTGGTGAACACAACTTGATAATTACTTTTGGAGGAGTGGATAAGGTATCTCACACTCGGATGTTCTTCTGTGCACTTGTGACACCGCGTAGAATATAATAATAGGTTAATCAAGTCTAAATTAAATAATATGTGTGTCTAAATAATTAAGTACCATTCAAAGCATGAGTAAAAACTAAAATATGCAAATTGATATACCAAATAACTGAAAGTAAAACACCTAGCAAGTTTGATACCAATACATGCAAGTAATTTATGAAAACCATCACATATTACACACATAGGTCTCCTACCATACAACCAGAAAGAGTAATATACATCCTCTCAAATGAACACAAAATAACAGTGATGATAGATAATCATGTAGGCCCATAAAACATCTACATATTAGAAGAAAAAACAACTATGATATGAGAATATAAGGATAAATCAATGGTGAAGCAACAAAGGTGATCAAGGTCCCCGAAATGTTAAGTCCATGAAAATGTTAACATCAAGTCTATTAAGAATTAGAGTATAAATGAAATTAATACAAATTATAGCTATGCATCTCCTCTACCATTTTAGTATATTTTAAAGTTATATTCCAACCTAATCAATCCTAGATATCATATGCATCTAAAAACCCAATTCCAGATGAACCCATGATTAAGTTTTATTATACACAATTGAATAAAGTAGATGGAATAATAATAGCATTACGCTAACCAATCTCAAGTTTATAAAACTGATAAGACAATATCAAAGTATAATATATAGATAAGTATAGGAGCTAACATGTTCCATATAAATGTGCTCCCATCGAAGATCGAAAATAACGAAGGCCTATCCCTATTGCCTTAGGGGATCAATCATGTGTAATAGGTGTTATCTTAGGCCGTCCCAAACCTAAGTCCTCATCTAGACCGATGGATAAATCACTATGCCTACACATCATTCGTTTAGACTACCATACCTAAGACCAGTCGGATTAAATCTTCCCATGCAACCCCTCTCGGAACATGAGTAGTTAGATGTAGTAACCGGGTTAATATGACCATGTGATACTCATTTCTATCACCGAAGCACCATCGCAGTCGACATCTTACGCGCCTCTTAATGGAATACCTCTTAGTACTATCGCCACAAGAACTCACACTCGGTATTCATTTCACAATTGACAAAAGAGAAGAGATCCTACTCATAAACGGAAATCTAGCCTTAATCATGATTTATTTAATTTATCACTCTTATAAGATTTAGGCATCTAAACCTTTCCCAAAATCAGAATCGTACAATTCACCCTATTGACATGTTCACATGAGTCAATTTACTCTAAAGTCCACCCTTAAACAACCCCCAAACCAAAAATCCATATACAGAATCCATAAGGAAAATTGCTAAAAACCTAGAAGCGTCGATCGATTGACCTACCATTGATCGATCGATCGCTACAGGTAAGATAAAATCCCCCCTTGCGAGATTTATCTTCTCCAATTTAAAAAATTACACTACAAACCTCCATTAACGATTTTAAAACCTTCATTTAAGTTCTATAATACATCCCAACATCATATCCACATATAATACACCATTAAATCATAAATCTAAAATCAAAATCTCAATTCTATCATAAGATTCAATTGAAAACCCCCTTTCTTACTCAAGAAACCTAGAATTTCTAATTCTTTTAATTAAATTCTGATCTTAACATATTAAAGCATATAATCATAGGGTTTTTGAACGATTCGTACTAATAAACAATTCATAACAATAATGTTTTTGAATGATTCATACTAATAAATAATTCCTAACATTGTCTAATAATATCAAATCAATATACGGAGGATTCAATTAAAATAATCAGGATTCAACTTAATTACCATCTAACTTAGGTTAAATACGAAATTAGTTGATTTAATCATGCAATTTAGATCTTAATCGTAATTAGGTTTAGATTCATATGAATATATATAATCTAAAAAAAAAGCATACTTTAATTCCAAATAAACTTGCCTCTTTCATTTTGATGAAGAAAACGAGGGCAAGATCCTTCCAACTCTTCTTCTTCTTTTAAGTTTCTTCTCCCTAGACTTTAGGTGCTTCTCAAAATATGTCAATAACTAATGAGTGATATGCCCAAAGTGAACCTTCCAGCTCAGAGGCATTTACCTCGGCTTGTATGACGGCCGACGTAACAGTAGCTCAGAATTACCCATCAGTGATGTCATCCTTCACCACGTCGGCCACTATCGACGTTGCAAGTGCCACCATGATTGGGCATCAGCCGAGGTCTGCATGACTCCTGGGGTCAGTTATTGATCAGGTCGGCCACAGCCGACGTTATAAATATCACCTCGGGGAGGGCATCATCTGAGGTAAGTATGGACGTCAGTTATCCATCAGTATCACCATCAACATCGGCCATAGCCGACATTACAAGTTCCACCTAGAATCAGCGAAGCCTTGCAGACTCAACATCAAGTGCTAAGACAACATCGGCCCTGTTCGACGTTCCACATATCTAACATCGGTTGACATCCCAGCCAAGGTCATCATATAATACCCAACTAAGGTAGGGGTCATACTTCACCCACCTCGTACATATCTAGGCCGAGGTTGATACCAAGAAAAGACAGCCGAGCATCTACGTGCACATGTATGGCTTGGAAAACGTGGACAAGTCTGTTATAACTAAATCATTCTCTTCACGTAAGGGAATATTGAGGTCTCAACCAGGTGTTATCCTTACACTGGTTGGATCTTCATGCACATACACATTTCATGCTTGGTGGGTACATTACACCCCCCAAGCACTATATATAGAGGTCATCCTCAATATTGTAAAGGATCGATAATTTGCAACCCTAGCTGAAACTCTGTCATTTTACACAGTAGAGAGAGAAAGCTTGAGAGATTGTATCCATGGCTATTAGTGCCTTATTTCAGTGACATTACTCACGCACTCATAGTGGATGTAGGACAGATTAGCCGAACCACTTATATTCAAGTGTTCATCCTCTTCTCCTCACCTCAATCTCTTATATTTAGTATACTCTTGTTCTGCCATTGTAATCACTGGTTTGAGCTTACAAACACCTTGACTGGTGGTGCTATTTCCAGCATCATCATTTTGGCGCCGTCTGTGGGAACGAGAAGCTGTCTCTTCCTCTTTTTCTGCTTTTTCTCACCGGAGACTCTGGTGGTGAACCAGGCCTCACCCCTTGAGTGAAGCTGATTCACCATTGAAAGAGGTCCTTTAAGGTATTAACCTTATCTTCTTCACAAGATCTTTAGTTTTAACATATGGCACTGGAGTTTCCACCACCTCCTCCACCATCTGGTGCTGGAGGACCTAGTTCTAGTCAGTCACCACCCCAATTCAAAATGGCTGAGGTGGCAGGAGCCTTGAGGTCCTTGGCTGCAACATAACAAGCGATGAAGGAGAAATTTGCACAGCTCAGCCAAAATATGATGAGGCCACCTGGGGTCTCATCGGAGATGATTACTCTGACAGTTTTTTAACCACATCCTGAAGCCAGGGGACCACCCCAGGCACCGCGAAAAGACCAACCTACCCCTCAACGAAGGAGGGACATTGCTGACCCTAGGCGTTTACGTCTGGGGAGGCAAAAAAACCCTTGCCCTGAGGATAGGTATGATGATATGGAGGCAGAAGATGATCCAAAAGACTGCTGGGAGCCATATGAGGTTTCTAATAACACGGTACATCTTATCCAGCAGAGCAGAGGTTATGGGGGCATAAGAGATGGGGGTGCCCAACAAAGAGGATCAACTTTTGATCTCTTGAGCAGAGGGTCAGCCTTTAAAAGGCTTGGCCCAGTTAATGACCTAAGACAGAGGTTATCCAGGTCTAAAAGTTTAGCAGGTTCACAGAGGGAAGAGGGGGAACACCGGCCTCATAAGGGCCGATCCCAACATGGACGATACCGGGATCAGGAAGAGGTAAATAACGGATGTTGTGCAGTGGTTGGGGAACCCTCAGTTCACCCCTTAGAGGTGGCTGGGGACAACCTCGGTTAGGACGCCATTACAAAGCCATGGAACGATTCCATTGAACATCTTGAAGAGAAGATAGGGGACCTCATCAAAAGCCGAGACCCACTACAAACCACCTACAATAAGTTCCATAATTGGGACCTCATCATACTTGGGGAACCCTCTGTACGGTGTCTCCCAAGTATGATGGTAGTACCAACCGTGTGCATCATATTGAGATGTACCAGTCTATAGTGGACATTTATTCAATCCTAGATGAGATGAAGTGCCAGTACTTCTCTGGGACTTTGACAGGAGCTGCACACATCTGGTTCACCTCTCTTCCGAAGAACTCTATTGAGAACTTTAAGGGCTTGGCTGAACGGTTCATTCATAATTTCTGTTTTGGGGTAAGACCTCAAAAAAAGACCACTTATCTGCTGTACGTCAAACAAGGCAAGAACGAGAGCCTAAGAGACTACATTGCTAGATTCAACAAAGAAAAATTAGAGGTTGAAAATTATGAAGAGAATATAGCTATGAATGACCTCATTGGAGGACTCCAGAAAGGGAAGTTGTTGTGGAAGCTTGCAGAAGACCCTCCTAAGTCCATGGCAGAGCTATTGGCAACTGTAGGAAAGGTCATGAACGCCGAAGAGTCTATGGCCACAAAGTATGAGGATGAGAATGGAAGTGGCAGCGGGAAGTTACAAAGGAAGAAAGATAGAAAAAAGAGGTCTACAGATGAAAAGTTTGCACACTATACCCCTCTAACTGTGAGTTGCGAACACATCCTCAACGAAATAAAAAATGACCGGTCTCTGAGATGGCCGAAGAAGTTGAAGGCTCCTCCGCATAAGAGGAATAAGAAACTATGGTGTGAGTTCCACCAAGACCACGACCATGTGACAGACAAGTGCTTAGCCTTGAAGGATGAAATTGAGAAGATGTTAAAATCCGAAAAGCTGAGGAAGTATGTCGATGGTAAAGCTCCAAAGAGGGGAAGAGATGACCCTAAAAAGAAGAGGAATGACAAATATAGAGATGACCCCCCTACGAGAAGAGACGATGACTCGGATGGTGATGATGAGGACGATCCAGACCTCCCACCGAAAGACGATAATGCCCCTGTGAAGAGGGTTGGTATGATTCCCTTCGGTGTTAACACCATATGTGCAGGACTAGCAGGGGGTGGCTTAGAAGTAGCCGATCGTAAAGCTCATGTGGCAGAGGCTAAGTCAGTGACCATAGTAGAGGTTGTGAATATGGCGTCTTCAGAGGCTAAGTAGAAGAGGAAGAAGGTAGATATGGATACTCTTATAGTTAGATTCTCTCGACTCAACTTCAAAGGTATCTTGGCTCCGCATGATGACCATTTGGTAATAATAAGAAGAGTGCATAGATGTGAGGTACAGACAATCCTCGTAGATGGAGGGAACTAATCAGATGTGATGTTCTGGACCTACTTTAAGAGCCTAGGCCTTAGCAGAGCTAGGCTAGTACCCTATCATCATCCGTTAATGGGCTTCAATGACGAAAAGGTCCATCCGTTGGGCATGTATTAGATGGATGTGCGAATGGGAGACTTGTGGCCTAAGAGGTTGACCCGGAAGATAAATTTTTTTGTTATGGATGAAAACGTCTTCTCGGCTTACAACCTCAATATAAAATGAGTAGCCCTTAAGGAATTTGAGGCCGTGCCATTAACGGTCCACCAAATGCTAAAATTCCTGACCCTCTACAGGGTAGGGGAAGTGCAAGGTAACCAGACCACGATACGAGAATGCTACTTCAACTCGGTGGAAGAGAGAGAGGCACATAAGAGGGCAACAACTTCATATAATATTGATACACATGATCCTAGGGATGAAATAAAATTAAAGAAAGGAGAGGTCACAGAAGAGGTAAAATTCATCGTCCTCAATGAGGAGGAACTGGAAAAAACCGTCAAAATCGGCAAGGCCCTAAAACTCGAGATCAAAGAAGAGCTGATAAGATTTTTGAAGAAGATGCAGAGTGTCTTCGCTTGGAGCCACGCAGACATGCCTGGCACCGACTCGGAGGTTATTTGCTACAAACTCAATATGGCAGAAGAATCTAAGACAATCAAACAAAGGTGAAAAGTTTACTCCAGGGAAACGTATGATGTCACCAGGGAAGAGGTTAAAAAGTTAGAATAGGCAAAATTCATCAGGGAGATTATATACCCAGAGTGGTTTTCAAACGCCGTCATTGTGCCCAAAACTAATGGAAAATGGAGGATGTGCGTAGATTTCACTGACTTGAACAAGTATTGCTCGAAACACAGCTATCCCTTACCTCGAATTGATCAGATAGTACATGCCATGTGTTGTCAAGTTTTATTTGTTATAAAACTACCGCAAGTGCACGGGCTATTGAAATATAGCGGGTGTAAGTACGGGTCGAACCCACAGAGATTTCGTCAACTTTTATAAAATATCGATTGTCCAACTAGACATATGAGTGTGTCAATGTGATTGAGTGATGGAACAAAATAAATAAATAAATGCGTGACACAAATTATGTAACAATAAAAATAAAGGCGAAATAAACGAACAAGTACAAGAGATAATATTAAATGTGGAAGAATCTAGGACGTCGGTTCCGTTTGTCAATTTTAATTAAATTAACACATCAATTTAATTTCGTACTTCCGAATTTATAACACAAAATATACCGACTCTCGTCGCGTACATTTCGGAGAATAAAACAATACATGCGCTCAAAATATTTTAACGTCTCTTAAATTAGACACCAAAATCCCTATTCCCTCGAAAATATCACGTTCTAAATTTTTAATGTGTATTTAAGCATGGGATATCAAAACATCTAAGTGCAAGCATAACCCATCAAAAATGACAACTCTAAATTTTTAAAGCATGAATTTCTAATTAATTCTTGAGGTTTAAAAATACACTCTCGTGTAATTTTAAGCGAATACCGAATTTTTTTTATTTCAAATTAGAACACGTCGGAATATGTACGAAATTAAATTAACATGCGTGGTTTAATTAGTCATGACAAACATCACCTAAGTCCTAGTAATTAAACTACTCACACGACATAATTGACACACAAATATTGCAAGCTGAAAAAATAATTTTCATTAATAAATGTCAACTTACAAAATTTCGGGTCCAATACTTGAATTACAATACACAATATGCTCCTCCAAATTGTGCCTCCAAAATACTCTCTACACAAATTTTTTTTATCTCTCAAAGTGTGTCTTTTTTTTTTCTTTCCAAAAGTAAAGCCCTCCTCCCTCCTTTAAGTCACGAAATTAGCACCTAATTTATAACCCAAAAATGGGACAAAATTAGGTACATAACGTGGGGAAAATGGGGTGGAATTATGGGAATAAACATGGTTTGGTGGGGAGGTTTGTGCTGCTTCAGCGGAAGAAAAAGGAAGGAAAAAAGAAAATGGGTTTGGGTAGTGGGGTGGTGGGCAAGTGGGCTTGGGTTTAGTGGGCAAGTGGGGGCATATTTTATGAGATTTTCGCCAAAAAATTAAATGGGACTGGCAGGGGTCGAACCCCTGCTCTCTCCTATGCGCCCCCAAGTGTCCAGCCACTAAGCCAAGTTTCATCTTTGTTTATAATATGCCTCCAATTATACTTAACATCATATTAAATCCCAAATTTCATAATTTGCACAATAGCTCAAATCACCATAACTTCTTCATTCGGAGCCCGATTAACATGACGTTTGAACCGACGTGACCCTCATTTCGGTGCCAATAATATTTCAGTAGTGTCCAGGTCTCGGGATTGACTTTGGGCGTTGACCCGGGGCTTTGACTTTGACTTTCTATTGAATTCGAACTTTGCACGGCCATAACTTCTTCGTTTCAACTCCGATTGTCACGCCGTTTGAACCCAGGTGTCCCTTGATTCAAGGCCTTCAATTTCCATGGTTGGTACGAGTCCGAAATCAGCCATTTGAATTTACAATTTTGCCCCTGAAGGTGCGTAAGTGACCTTTTCATGCTCAATTTGCGTCCCGACTTCACCGCTTTCTTTTTAAACCTGTCAATACTAAAAAAATAACTTGAACAAGAGATTAGCAATGAATATAAGATGTGAGCTTAAAGTTCCCAAAAGTGCATTATTAACCCCATTTATTCTTAAATTTGTATTTTTCTCTAAAATAATAAAAATATCTATAAAAGCTCTTTATTTATGATAAAATGGGAATAACAACACTTAGATTTGGGTGTAAATAATACAAAATAATGCACTCATCAAATACCCCCAAACCTAAACTTTGCTAGTCCTCGAGCAAAATTAAATTTTTAAAATCTAACTCACTTTCGTAGGAATCACGGTTGCACTTAGCATGTGCAACAAGCCGTTAAACCCCTAGGTTGCCCTAGTGGACGAGTTTTGTCTCGTGAGGGTTTGTAGTGAATATACCCACAAAATTCAAAAACTTGACTCAATACAAAAGACTCAAAAGTAATATAACCAAGTTTGAATGCAAACTTCATAAATATAGCAGAATTTCACTTTTCAATCTCAACTTATCGTGTGTGTGTGTATGGCCAATATAACCGTCCATTTCAAAAGATTTGATCGTTTCATTTCTTATCCGAAAGTTTGTTTTGATTTCAAAGTCTCACAGAATGCACTCACAATCGAACACTCGGAAATGGGTTATTTTCTCTTGGTATATGTGAATAAAAGAGTAAATTTATATGAACAAATTTCACATATACATGATCAAGAACGAATTTTTATAATGGATGAATATGATCTCATGAACGGAAAATCGATTACTTTTTGAAAACATTGAATCACACCATAGATCCTATTCATCTTCTCTCCACACTTTAACTAACTTCACTTGAGATCGATTAGGACTTTCTTTGGTTTTATTGTAGGCTCGAATTTTGGCTAGAAAGAATGGATTTTGGAGTTCAAAATTTCTGAGAATATAGAGGTTTTTCGGTATTTTGACTTTTAGGTACTTTTTATCACCTCCATTTTTCTTTTCTCTTTCCTTTTTTTCTTTTATTCTCACATTTTTCCCCTTTTTTTTTCTTTCTTTCTTCTCCCCTTTTTTTTTCTTTTATTCTTTTCTTTTCACACATCATTCTTGCAACCTCATTTTCTTTTGGCCTTTTTCCAACCGTAATTTTACCCTAGTATTCTCAGAAAATGGGTATGGCTTCTTTTTATGGGTTTTAAACTCCTAGTTGGAGTTGGGTAGGGTAGTGGGCTTTCAACAAAAGACTTATATTATTTTTGGCTCAAACGGGCTTGCAATGTAACAATGTAAAAAAATGTTGGAGTTTGGGCTTAATTTTTGGGCTTTCAACGAGGGCCTAATCTCATTTCTCAAGTTTCATTAAGTTGATTTGTGTCTCAAGACGACTTACTAAGACTTCTAGTGCGTAAGATTCTGATTTTGACCTTTTGTTTTCAGTAATCGAACAAAACAATGAATTTGAGATCATCAACGAATTTATCACTGAAGGAAAGTTTGAGTTATTTTAACTCGGATTGATTTAAATCTCTCAAAAACGATGAATGGCACAATATCTCACCGGGATAAAATCTCCACATTTATTCTTTAAGCATATTAACTTTCGCCTCAATATCCATTTTCGATCATATTATATGGCTAAGTGTAATATATTCTAAGTTGAGAGATTTGTGAATTAATTCTATATTAGGAAATTGTTTCAAAACTCACTTATATTGAAAATATTTTTGGATTTTTAAATTTTTTTTTTTTTTTTTTTTTTTTTTTTTTTTTTGATTTTTTTTTTTTTTTAGCAGAGAAAAATGACCTCAATACCCCCAAACCTAATTTCTACATTGTCCTCAATGTACAAGACAAAAATTGAAAAGGCGAGAAAGATATGAAAGATATTACCGTAATGAGGGACTTTCTCCAACACATGTTTCCTGGAAGAAAAATAATTACAAAAAAAAAAAAAAAAAAAAAAAAAACTATAATAAAAAAATACGACCCAAGTTATGTTTACTCGTGGTATACCGGGTCTTGGAGGAGAATGTCCTCCACTTCTCGATCTCGCAATTCTAGATATGGCTTCAACCTTTGACCATTAACTTTGAAAATTTCACCATTTTTAGGATTCTCTATCTCAACCGCCCCATGTGGGTAGACTGTCCTAACAATAAAGGGACCGGACCATCTAGACCTTAACTTACCAGGAAAGAGATGCAATCTAGAATTGTACAAGAGAACTTTTTGTCCAGGCTCAAATGACTTCCGTAGGATGGACTTGTCATGGAACATTTTCATTTTTTCTTTGTACAATTTTGCGTTTTCGTACGCATCATTCCGAATCTCCTCTAACTCATTGAGTTGGAGTTTTCGGACCTCTCCTGCAGCAGGTAAATCGAAACTAAAGGTCTTAATGGCCCAATAGGCCTTGTGTTCTAACTCTACCGGAAGGTGGCAGGCTTTTCCGTAGACAAGCCTATACGGGGACATAGAAAGTGGGGTTTTATACGCAGTGCGATAAGCCCACAGTGCATCTAATAACCGTAAGGACCAGTCCTTTCGATTTGGATTCACTGTTTTCTCGATGATTAGCTTGATTTGCCTATTAGACACTTCAACTTGTCCACTGGTTTGAGGATGATAAGAGCATCCTACTTTATGCGTGACTGAATACTTTTTCATGAGACTCTCAAATGTTCGATTGCAGAAATGGGTTCCTTGATCGCTAATGATGGCTCGAGGTGTACCGAATCGGGAAAAAATATTTTCTCGAATAAATTTGACTACCACATGGCGATCATTTGTCCGACTCGGTATAGCTTCGACCCACTTAGACACATAATCAACTGCCAAAAGGATGTAAAGATTACCGTAGGATTTCGGGAATGGACCCATGAAATCAATGCCCCAACAGTCAAAAACTTCAATAATCAATATGGGACTTAAGGGCATCATATTCCTACGAGTGATCTTTCCTAACCGTTGGCATCGGTCACAACTGCTACTATAGTCATTGGAGTCACGAAAAATGGTGGGCCAATAGAATCCACACTGCAAAATTTTTGCAGCGGTTTTCTTAGTACTGAAATGACCTCCACAAGCTTGGTCATGGCAAAAAGAGATTACGCTCTGAATCTCATGATCGGGGACACACTTTCGAATGATTTGATCGGGACAATACTTGAAAAGATATGGGTCATCCCAAAAGAAATGCTTGGCTTCCTTTAAAAATTTAGAACGATCTTGCTTAGACCAATGCAGTGGCATTTCACCCGTCACAAGATAGTTTACAATATCGGCGAACCACGGAAGTTGGTTGATAAGGAACAGTTGCTCATCAGGGAAAGACTCATTAAGTGGTAACAAGTCAATGGAAGATTCAACGGTCAACCTAGATAGGTGATCTGCCACTACATTCTCACAACCCTTTTTATCTCGAATTTCAAGGTCAAACTCTTGAAGTAATAGGATCCACCTAATGAGCCGGGCCTTAGCATCCTTTTTAGATAAAAGGTGTCGCAAGGCCGCGTGATCGGTGAAAATGATGACTTTGGATCCTATCAGGTAAGACCTAAACTTTTCTAGCGCGAATACGACAGCCAAGAACTCTTTCTCAGTGGTGGAATAATTCAATTGAGCGTCGTTAAGAGTCCTGCTGGCATAGTATATAACATGAGGAAGTTTCTCATCTCGCTGACCCAGAACCGCACCTAGTGAATAGTCAGAAGCGTCACACATGATTTCGAAAGGTTGACCCCAGTCGGGGGGTCGCATAATAGGTGCTGAGGTCAATTCCTTCTTTAGCCTCTCAAAGGCTTGAAGGCAATCATCGGTGAACTCAAAGGGTGTGTCTTTGGCTAGAAGATTGCATAAAGGCCGAGAGATTTTACTAAAATCCTTAATGAATCT
This sequence comes from Sambucus nigra, assembly GCA_949130495.1. Classification (NCBI taxonomy): domain Eukaryota; kingdom Viridiplantae; phylum Streptophyta; class Magnoliopsida; order Dipsacales; family Adoxaceae; genus Sambucus; species Sambucus nigra. The sequence continues at coordinate 676,227,752 of OX422208.1, read as the reverse complement.
CCGATAAAAACCGGCGTGCCCTAAGAATGATCGAATTTCACGGACAGTTTTTGGGGGTGGGAGATTAGAAATTAGATCAATTTTAGCCTTATCAACCTCGATACCCTTTTTAGAGATGATATGACCTAATACTATGCCTTGTTTAACCATGAAGTGACACTTCTCCCAATTAAGTACAAGGTTCTTTTCCTTACACCTCTTCAGAACGAGGGTAAGGTGGTGAAGGCACTCATCAAAATTAGACCCAAACACAGAGAAATCATCCATAAAAACCTCAAGAAACCTTTCGACCATGTCCGAAAAGATACTCATCATGCACCGCTGAAAGGTAGCGGGTGCGTTACATAGCCCGAAGGGCATGCGTCGATAAGCAAAAGTACCAAATGGACAAGTGAATGTGGTTTTCTCTTGATCCTCGGGAGTAATTGGAATTTGATTATAACCGGAATAACCGTCGAGAAAACAGTAATAGGGGTGACCGGCTAATCTCTCAAGCATTTGGTCTATGAACGGAAGGGGAAAGTGATCCTTCCGTGAGACAGTGTTCAACTTCCTATAGTCTATACAGACACGCCAACCGGTTTGCATCCTAGTGGGGACTAACTCATTATTATCATTTCTCACCACTGTAACACCAGATTTCTTTGGAACAACCTGAATGGGGCTGACCCATTGGCTATCAGAGATGGGGTAAATAATACCCGCATCTAACAACTTGAGCACCTCGGCTCGGACGACTTCTTTAAGTATGGGGTTAAGTCTACGTTGTGCTTCACGAGAATTTTTAGCATTTTCTTCTAAGTGTATTCTGTGCATGCACACTGACGGACTTATCCCTTTGATGTCGGCTATGGTCCAACCGAGGGCTTCTTTGTGTTCACTGAGAACACGCAACAACTTACCTTCCTGTTCTTTATCTAGGTCAAATGCTATGATAACAGGCAAGGTATCAGAAGGTCCTAAGAACCTATACTCGAGTGATTCTGGTAACGGCTTTAATTCAAGCTCGGGGGCTTTTTCAATCGAGGGTGGAATAGGTGACATGGAAAGTGAGAGGGGCTCAGGTTTAGACTTCCAATTTCCCACTTCCATGATAGGGGCGGAGTCGAGGAGGGCATTGACTTCTTCGATGGACTTCTCGACATCAAATTCGGACCCAAAAAAGGCAAGACAAGATGCTAAAGGGTCGTCATTATAAGTGTGCTCGAAAGTCTCTCGGACGATACTATCAATCATGTCGACATCCACGGGTTCGTCGTCATCGGGTGGTTGTTTGGCCAAATTGAACACATTAAGGTCCATAGTCATGTTTCCAAATGATAGGTTCAATTGGCCGCTACGACACCGAATGACGGCATCAGATGTGGCGAGGAAAGGACGACCCAAAATAACAGGGATTTGTGCAATAGGATTTTGCACTTGTTGGGTGTCCAAGACAACAAAGTCGACAGGAAATATAAAGTCACCCACTTTAATTAGGACGTCCTCAACAACGCCTCTCGGAATTTTCACAGAACGGTCGGCTAAGGACAAGGTAATCCTAGTCGGTTTCAACTCCCCCAAACCTAGTTTCTCGTACACGGTGTACGGCAGAAGGTTCACGCTTGCTCCTAAATCTAGAAGGGCTTTCTCAATGAGGTGCTCCCCTATCTTGATAGAGATCGTCGGAGTACCGGGATCCTTATACTTGATGGGAGTTCGATAAGAAATGATCGAGCTTGCTTGCTCGGCGAGAAAAGCTTTCTTGGGTACGTTGGTGCTTCTCTTGAAGGTACAAAGGTCCTTCAAAAATTTAGCGTAGGATGGAACTTGTTGTATGGCATCAAGCAACGGGATATTAATTTGTACGTGCTTAAATACTTCTAACATTTTATCCACTTGCGCCTTTTTCTTTTGTGGCACTAAACGTTGTGGAAATGGAGCTTTTGGGACGTAGGTCTCAATAGACGGTTCAGAAGATGAGGGCGAGGAAGAAGGCGGATCCAAAGGTGGGTCCTTCTTTTCCTTACCTTTCTCGGATTCACTCATGGTGGGTCGTGAGACATTATTCTCAACTTCTTTACCTGACCTAAGCGTGATTATAGCCTTAGCATGCTCTTGGGGAGTGGACATGCTAGTGTTGTCTTGGACAACATACTGACCCCTAGGCATGTTTCCCTTAGGATTAGGCTCGGGTTGGCTCGGGAACATTCCTTTATTTCTCTCGCTCAAAGCATTGGCTAGTTGACTCACTTGTACCTCTAATTTGGCAATCGATTGGGTGTTGGCATGCAAGTTTTGTTGTGTGGATTGAAGGACACTTTGCGTGGTCTGTTGGAGTTGCAGGGTACTTTGGGCAAGTAAATTCATCGTTTCTTCTAAGGATTGAATCTTTTGGGGTGAAGGGAACGATGGTGCGGGGGTGCTTTTTTGGAAACCCGGGGGTGGGTTACTTAAAGATTGACCTCCACTACCCTGGTATTGACCTTTAGACCATGAAAAGTTGGGATGATCCTTCCAACCTGGATTGTACGAGTTGGAAAATGGGTCGTACTTGGGCTTGTTTTGATAGAGGGCGTTTGCTTGCTCGGTGAGAGCTTTATGGGCCGGAAGGGCGGGGCAACTTTCGACGAGGTGGTCGAAACTATCGCAAAGTAAACACATAGGTGACCCTACATGTTTCACGGCGGCATGTGTGGCTCGGTTACCCTCTTTACTCATTTCCAAGGCTTCTAAACGACGGGCCAAGGTGGCCACTTTGGCATCTAATTCAAAACCTTGTTCTTCTGGTTGAGCATTACCCTCATTAATTGTGGTGGTCTTCGAATCCCGATGGGGTGCCCATCGTTGGGACTTTTGAGCAACGGATTCTAAAAACGACCATGCATCGGCCTCACTCTTTTCTGTAAAATCTCCACTACACATAAGTTCAAGCATAGATCGAGTAGTGTAATCGAAACCCTCATATAAAATCTGAATTTGACGACCTAATTCGATTCCGTGATGAGGACATTGTAGGAGCAAGTCCTTGAATCTTTCCAGGTACATCCATAAAGTCTCTCCCTCTTTTTGATTGAAAGTATTGATGGCATGACGTATTGCCGCCGTCTTTTGGTTAGGGAAAAACTTTTGCAAAAATTCAACACTCAACTGATTCCATGTAGTGATGGAATTTGGTTTAAGTGAGAGTAGCCAACTCTTAGCTTTGTCCTTCAAAGAAAATGGAAATAGTTTTAGTTTAACAATCTCATCGGTGAGTTGTTGTAACCTAACCGTTCCACAAATTTCTTCAAACTCACGCACATGGAGGTACGGGTCCTCCTTTTCTGTGCCTCGAAAGATGGGAAGTAAATGAATTATTCCCGACTTGAACTCGAAATTGTTTGCATTGTGTGGGGGAAGAAGTATGCATGATGGTTGACTTGCCCTATTAGGATACAGGTAATCCTTTAGGGCACGAGTTGCTAGCTCATCTCCCATTTCGGTGAAAATCGAGGTGCTACCTATAATAGTATCGGGAATACTAGACTCCACTCTAGCTAAACGACCCGTAGAATCTCGACACCAACCTAGCATACACCGGCAACGGCGCCAAAAACTTGTTGTCAAGTTTTATTTGTTATAAAACTACCGCAAGTGCACGGGCTATTGAAATATAGCGGGTGTAAGTACGGGTCGAACCCACAGAGATTTCGTCAACTTTTATAAAATATCGATTGTCCAACTAGACATATGAGTGTGTCAATGTGATTGAGTGATGGAACAAAATAAATAAATAAATGCGTGACACAAATTATGTAACAATAAAAATAAAGGCGAAATAAACGAACAAGTACAAGAGATAATATTAAATGTGGAAGAATCTAGGACGTCGGTTCCGTTTGTCAATTTTAATTAAATTAACACATCAATTTAATTTCGTACTTCCGAATTTATAACACAAAATATACCGACTCTCGTCGCGTACATTTCGGAGAATAAAACAATACATGCGCTCAAAATATTTTAACGTCTCTTAAATTAGACACCAAAATCCCTATTCCCTCGAAAATATCACGTTCTAAATTTTTAATGTGTATTTAAGCATGGGATATCAAAACATCTAAGTGCAAGCATAACCCATCAAAAATGACAACTCTAAATTTTTAAAGCATGAATTTCTAATTAATTCTTGAGGTTTAAAAATACACTCTCGTGTAATTTTAAGCGAATACCGAATTTTTTTTATTTCAAATTAGAACACGTCGGAATATGTACGAAATTAAATTAACATGCGTGGTTTAATTAGTCATGACAAACATCACCTAAGTCCTAGTAATTAAACTACTCACACGACATAATTGACACACAAATATTGCAAGCTGAAAAAATAATTTTCATTAATAAATGTCAACTTACAAAATTTCGGGTCCAATACTTGAATTACAATACACAATATGCTCCTCCAAATTGTGCCTCCAAAATACTCTCTACACAAATTTTTTTTATCTCTCAAAGTGTGTCTTTTTTTTTTCTTTCCAAAAGTAAAGCCCTCCTCCCTCCTTTAAGTCACGAAATTAGCACCTAATTTATAACCCAAAAATGGGACAAAATTAGGTACATAACGTGGGGAAAATGGGGTGGAATTATGGGAATAAACATGGTTTGGTGGGGAGGTTTGTGCTGCTTCAGCGGAAGAAAAAGGAAGGAAAAAAGAAAATGGGTTTGGGTAGTGGGGTGGTGGGCAAGTGGGCTTGGGTTTAGTGGGCAAGTGGGGGCATATTTTATGAGATTTTCGCCAAAAAATTAAATGGGACTGGCAGGGGTCGAACCCCTGCTCTCTCCTATGCGCCCCCAAGTGTCCAGCCACTAAGCCAAGTTTCATCTTTGTTTATAATATGCCTCCAATTATACTTAACATCATATTAAATCCCAAATTTCATAATTTGCACAATAGCTCAAATCACCATAACTTCTTCATTCGGAGCCCGATTAACATGACGTTTGAACCGACGTGACCCTCATTTCGGTGCCAATAATATTTCAGTAGTGTCCAGGTCTCGGGATTGACTTTGGGCGTTGACCCGGGGCTTTGACTTTGACTTTCTATTGAATTCGAACTTTGCACGGCCATAACTTCTTCGTTTCAACTCCGATTGTCACGTCGTTTGAACCCAGGTGTCCCTTGATTCAAGGCCTTCAATTTCCATGGTTGGTACGAGTCCGAAATCAGCCATTTGAATTTACAATTTTGCCCCTGAAGGTGCGTAAGTGACCTTTTCATGCTCAATTTGCGTCCCGACTTCACCGCTTTCTTTTTAAACCTGTCAATACTAAAAAAATAACTTGAACAAGAGATTAGCAATGAATATAAGATGTGAGCTTAAAGTTCCCAAAAGTGCATTATTAACCCCATTTATTCTTAAATTTGTATTTTTCTCTAAAATAATAAAAATATCTATAAAAGCTCTTTATTTATGATAAAATGGGAATAACAACACTTAGATTTGGGTGTAAATAATACAAAATAATGCACTCATCACCATGACATGGCATGGACTTATGAGCTTCATGGATGCATATTCAGGCTACAATCAGATCTTTATGATGCTGAAGACTCAGAGAAGACAACATTCATCACAGACAAGGGGACCTATTACTATAAGGTCATGCCCTTCAGTTTGAAAAATACAGGGGCCATATATCAACGTCTTGTAAATAAGATGTTTGAAGATCAGATTGGCAAAACCATGAAGGTATATGTAGATAACATATTGACAAAAAGCTTGAAGGCCTGCACTCACGTAGCCAACCTGGAGAAGACTTTTAACACCATGGACTTGTATATGATGAAGCTTAATCCTTCCAAGTGCGTCTTCAAAGTAGGAGCAGGAAATTTTCTTAAATTCATTATCAATCAAAGGGGAATAGAGGCCAACCCCGAGTAGATCAAAGCTCTACTTAAAATGAAGACATCGAGAACTATAAAATACATTCATAGGCTAACTGGAAGAGTTGTTGCACTCAATAGGTTTGTCTCCAGACCTACATACAAGTGTCTTCCTTTTTTCAAAGTGCTTAGAAAGGCCTTCGAACGGGACGAGGAGTGTGACAAAGCCTTTAAGGAGATCAAGTCCTACCTCGGATCCCCTCTACTCTTATCCTGACCCATTCTGGGGGAGAAGTTATATGTTTATCTAGCAGTATCAGAGTTAGCCATAAGTGCAGCCATAGTACGAGAAGATGATGGGGTACAAAGGCCTGTATACTTCAATAGTAAGGCCCTTCAAGGGTCTGAACAGAACTATCCTCGGATGCAGAAGTTGGCCGATGCCTTAATACACGCTTCCAGGAAGATGAAACCCTATTTCCAAGCCCACTCTATGGTCATCCTCACTGACTCCCCACTAAGGCAATTCCTCCACAAGCCCGAGAAGTTGGGAAGATTGATGACCTAGGCCATCGAGTTGGGAGAGTATGACATTATTTATCAACCCAGGGTGGCCATCAAGGGGCAGACACTCGCAGACATTATTGTTGAGTTTGCATGGGAGGAGGCCGAGATTGAGAATAGCCCAGAGATTACAGATATATCAAACAGTAATGTCTTCTGAAACCCAGAAGAAGTTGTGTCTAGCAGAGCCAGAGAAGGAGTAGCTGAGAATGAGGAATACAGGTACCTCTTCAAGCAAGGGACCCTGTTAGAGGGGAACTTCTCTTCAAACGAAGATGTTTGGAACCTCTTCGTTGATGGGTCTTCTTGCCAAAGTGGAAGCGGCGCAGAGCTGATACTGTCAGCTCCAGATGGTACCAATGTTGAATATGAGCTATGGTTCAACTTCAAGGCTTCAAATAATGGGTTCGAGTATGAGGCAAAAGCCCTTAGAGTTGGTCGACTCCTACTACATAGTGACTCGAGGTTAGTCGTCAACCAAGTACTTGGGGTATATGAGGCCAAGGATAAAAGGATGTCCAAATACCTGAAGAGGATATGAACGACGCTAGAAGGCTTCGAAGAGGGTACCTCGGCAAGACAACAGTCATGCAGATGCACTAGCAAGGGTGGCTTCAATAATAAGGACAGGCATTAAAAGGACTGTACCAATCAAGATCCTGTTCAAACTAACCATTGAGGAAGAAGAGGTTGCCAGCTTTTACCTCAACTTGAACCTAGGGGACTCATGGATGGACCCCCTTATCAGATATATCAGACAGGGAGAGCTCCCAGAATTGAAGTTAGAAAGGAGGAAGTTGAGGTACAGAGTTGCCAAGTTCTCAATAATAGGAGATGTCCTGTATAAAATAGGATTTCTACTAACTCTCCTCAGATGTGTCCATCCCATACAGGTCCCCCGCTTCCTGCAGGATGTACATAAGGGTTCTTGCTCCAGTCACATAGGAGGAAGACCTTTAGCTAAGAGGATACTTATGCAAGGATACTGGTGGCCGACCTTGGCCAAAGATGTTACCGCTTACGTGAAGAGGTGTGACAAATGCTAGAGATTCTTCACTATCCCTCATCAACCTCACCAACCTATGATGTCAATCAGTTCTCCTTGGCCATTCGCAGTATGGGGGATTGACTTGGTGGGACCATTGCCAAGAGCTGCTAACAATTATCAATTTCTGATAGTAGTAATTGATTACTTCTCCAAGTGGGTAGAGGCTGAGCCGATGATCATGATTATCGAGGAGAAGACCTTCCAGTTCATCTGTAAGAACATCATATACAGATACGGTCTCCCAAACACCCTCATCTCAGATAACAGAATGTATTTCAAGAATGCTTCCTTGGAGAAATACTGCTAGAGAGTTGGGATCAAGTAGTTCTTCTCTTCTGCTGGATGACCTCAGGAAAATGGACAGACTGAAGTCACGAACCGAATAATCCTCGATGGGATTAAGAAGAGGTTGGAAGAAGCCAAAGGGAGATGGACAGAAGAGGTTTATGTAGTGTTATGGGACTACAGAACAACGACAATGATACCAACGGGGGAGATCCCATTTATGTTAGCCCATGGCTCAGAATCCGTCATACCTACAGAAGTAGGACTCCTCACTCACAGAGTTCAGACCTATAACCCCGAGAAGAATGGGGAAGCGAGAAGACTTGACCTAGATTTGGTTGAGGAGAGAAGGGAAGATGGTGAGGTCAGACAGGCAGCTTAGCAGTAGAGAATAATAAAATTCTATAATCAGAGGGTGAAATCAAGATCTATAGCTATAGGAGACCTAGTGCTGAAGAAGACATTACAGAAGGAAAATAAGCTCCAGCTGAACTGGCATGGTCCTTACAAAGTAGTCGATGAGGTTGTACCCGACACCTACCGGATAGAAATCTCTAAGGGGAACCTTTCTCCAATCCATGGAACGCTGATCACCTGAAGAGGTATTACATATGATGTTACAGTTGTTTTCTTGTAATACATGTATCATTTTATGAAGAGAATGTTAATGAAAAGAGCAGTTCCGATGTCAATACTTTGTTTCATCATGCATTATTGGTAATTTATGAGGTGAAACATCATAGTATGATGATCTCAGACCTTATAACATCATTAGTTTGGTGAAAGGTATGAGGGTAAACACCATACTTTGGTGACCTCAGACCTTAAAACATCATTAATTTGGTGAAATTTATGAGGTGAAACATCATACTTTGGTGACCTCAGACCTTAAACATCATTAATTTGGTGAAGTATGAGGTGAAACATCATAATTTGATGACCTCAGACCTTAAACATCATTAATTTGGTAAAATTTATGAGGTAAAACATCATTATACGATGACCTCAGACCTTAAACATCATTAATTTAGTGAAATTTATGAGGTGAAACATCATAGTATGATGACCTCAGACTTTATAACATCATTAGTTTGGTGAAAGGTATGAGGGCAAACATCATACTTTGGTGACCTTAGACCTTAAACATCATTAGTTTGGTGAAGTATGAGGTGAAAAATCATAATTTGATGACCTTAGACCTTGAACATCATTAATTTGATGAAATTTATGAGGTGAAACATCATAATACACTGACCTCAGACCTTAAATATCATTAATTTGGTGAAATTTATGAGGTGAGACATCATAGTATGATGCTTCGCCTCAGACCTTATAACATCATTAGTTTGGTGAAAGGTATGAGGGTAAACATCATACTTTGGTGACCTTAGACCTTAAAACATCATTAATTTGGTGAAATTTATGAGGTGAAACATCATACTTTGGTGACCTCAGACCTTAAACATCATTAATTTGGTAAAGTATGAGGTGAAACATCATAATTTGATGATCTCAGACCTTAAACATCATTAATTTGGTTAAATTTATGAGGTGAAACATCATAGTATGATGACCTCAGACCTTAAACATCATTAATTTGGTGAAAATTATGAGGAGAAACATTATAGTATGATGACCTCAGACCTTAAACATCATTAATTTGGTGAAGTATGAGGTGAAACATCATAGTTTGATGATCTCAGACCTTAAACATCATTAATTTGGTGAAATTTGTGAGGTGAAACATCATAGTTTGATTACCTCAGACCTTAAACATCATTAATTGGGTGAAACTTATGAGGTGAAACATCATAATTTGATGATCTCAAACCTTTAACATCATTAATTTAGTGAAATTTATGAGGTGAAACATCATAATTTGATGATCTCAGACCTTAAACATCATTAATTTGGTGAAATTTACGAGGTGAAACATCATAATATGATGACCTCAGACCTTAAACATCATTAATTTGATAAAAATTATGAGGTGAAACATCATACTTTATTGACCTCGGACCTTAAACATCATTAATTTGGTAAAATTTATGAGGTGAAACATCATAATTTGATGACCTCAGACCTTAAACATCATTAATTTGGTGAAATTTTTTTAGGGTAAGCATCATAAATTAATGACCTCAGACTTTTAAGAGAAGTTCATTATATGACGCACAACATTCAAGAGAGAGCATTCATTGAAAGTAGTAAAATCCTCCGAAGGAGATGGTATAACACGTAGTCAGAATTACAAGTCAGATATGCCTCGAAATATGTTATCAGAGTTTACAAAGCATTGAGATAAACAAAAAATTACAAGTTAAAAGCAAATTAAGATTTAAGGGTTTGCAGCCACAATGGTGTCCTCTTGGCCGATGTTTGTAACCTCGGCTCCCTCATCTTGAGGGTTAACATCCTCAGTCTTTGTAGCTTCCAATAGAGCAGTCTCTGCAGAAGCAGCACCTTCCACTTCCTCCTCAACCTCTTGCAAGGCCTGAGCAAAGAGAGGATCGCCAAAGCCTAGACCAATAAAGTCTGAGGCATCTAAGCTCCTTGATTCTTTCTCCTTTGAAGCTGCCCACTTACCAGTTGCCTTAATACCTCTTTTAATATATTTAAAGCCAAAGCTTATAAACTGGTCAGAGACTTTGTAGTCGGCCAAGATCTTCTCAGAGGCATCATCAAGGGTAACCCTTATTGCAGCATCAACGTTTGCCTGAAGGACGTCATCTTTAGCTTGCAAAGCGGAGGTGTGGTCCTTCTTATGCTTGGATATTTCCCTGTCCCTCTGTTTCACCTTCTTTTCAGACTCCTCCAAATCTATCTTCAGATGATCAACCTTTGCATTTAAAGAGGCTTGCACTTTCCGGACCTCTTTTCCCTTCTCAATAAGGGGTAACTTCCTCAGGGTCCAGTCAACGAATTGGTTCATAGATATAACACCTTGCAAAACAAAGTTAGTTGTATGATTTCAAGCCTTAATCCATTTAAAGTCGAGGTTACACTTGGAATAAAAGAGCAAATTTTTTTACCTGGATAGACCTGTGAAGGCTAAACTCAGCCAGCAGAGGGGTATCAAGAGAGCGTAGGAAATATTTATTTGCATCGGTCATTATAGAGTCGATGACATCCATTGCCTGCAGACCATGACCTATTAGGCTGTCACTGATCTTCAGCTGCTCCAGACGAGCAGCCAGTGGATCATCAGAGGGGATTGGGATTGCACGATCCCCCTTTTGGGTTTTGCTCGGACTCTGATCCTTCGAGCCAGTAGCGATGGATTTCCTATTTTTTGTAGCGTCGGCCTTGGATGTACCGATATTTCTCTTGGGTAGAGGAGGGGATGCATTATGCCCTTCTTTCTTCATCAGCTTAACAAGGCTTGGGGCTGACATCTCCAAGAGCTCGTCAGAGATACCTTCTGGGCAGGATGAAAAATCAGAGGTGTAACTTGTAAAAATATAATACTTACGAAGCTCGGTCGAAGGACTTCCCCCTAAGACAGTCTTAGAGAGGTAATAGGGGGTCATCAGATGTTCGTACTTGACTAGCCAACCGTGCTCCCCCTAATCTTGAAGATCCTTAACCTTTTGTAAGTTATCCTAGATAAGCCCAGGGTCGGCCTTGGCAGCAAGTGACCCTTTTCCCCACCTGAGAGGTATCCTCGGCTCCAACGATGAAGAGGGGGCACAAGGACCAAATTCCCATGCCCCTGAGGCAAAGAAGTACCGTAGTTTCCAGTTGTAATTGGAGGTCTGGGTAACCAACAACATCTTTTTATCTGACCTAGTAGCTAGGAAGTGATAGTAGCTAAGGTGGTTTTTGGAAGAGGATGGGATATAACATCCTGTGAAGACCCTAACTGGAAGGTCTAAGTGGTGGACTACCTTCCAAAGGACAATAGCACCAATCATCACCCTCAAAGCATTGTGGGATAATTGGGAAGGGGCAGGGTTGATATGGGAAAGTATTGCTCTGATCGAAGGTTGGATGGGGAGATGGAATCCTAACTTCAACATCTATTCGTACACCCAGATTTCTCCATCTCGGCCACCAAAGGCTCTCTCACCTCTTAGAGGTCTCCTAAGTATGATGGAGGGACCTATGGAATAGATATGCCTAAAGGCTAAGAGGTCGTACTCAGTAACATTACTCTCTATCTTGACAGCCTCCGAGGTATCAATGTCACTCTCATGACCATCATCCTCATACCTAGTAACGTCAGCCTGGGCAGGTGTAGGAACACCTCCAGGGAACCTCTGAGCGAACTTAGCCCCTGTGGCAGCCGACAGGGGGTAATATCGATGGGTGGGGGAATAGCTACGCTCGGCCCCACAATCTCGACATCAGAATAAGTCTGTGAGGCGCTAGCACAATTGTGGGATGAGGCATGACTCTGGAACTCATCCTGATCAGGGACCGATTCTTGCCTAATGGAGAAATCCATAGCCTTTTAGAATGAGTCTACAGATATAGGGTCTGAGGTAGATGACTCAGACTCAGACATTGAAGAAGGGTCAATTGGATCCTCTGATGGCTCAGTAGGCTCGTATGGCTCAGGGTAAATCACCTTCAGAGGTGAGGGGAAGATGGGTTTGAGGGGGAAGGCCTCATCCCTACGATATTCCTCTTAGGCTAGTTCTATCTGCCTAATATTCGCAAAGGTTTTCTCTCTAAGAGAGGGGAAGTCTTCTATAAATTTGTAAAGAGTTCTGAGCATAAAGGAGACGACCCTACACTTGGGCTCTAAACCACAAATAAACAACTGGGCACAACTTAAACTAAAGATCAAGCTTGGTTTTTAAAAGAGTTCAAACCAAGAATAGTCAAGAATAAGAACTACCGAAAAACTCAAAGAAATATAAAAAAACTCAAAGAGCCACCGAAAAACTCAAGCTACCACTAGAAAATGCAAGAAATGGAAATACAAGGCTGAAAAATGGCAAAGGAAAGGTAATAAGTAATACCTGATCAAGTACAAGATGAAGAGTAAGAAGGGTTGAGCAAAGAAATCCACAAACACAACCTTGATCAAGCTCTAGAAGAGAGAGAGAATATAGAAGTGCCCAGGCGAGAAAAGTGAGAGAAATGAGTAAAAAAGAGAAGGAGAGGGCCCTTAACCCTCAAATATGATTGCACGCATCCCAAGGCCCATCATTCCCTTGGGAGACCAAAAGACAATCAACATCATTACACTGTCAGGCACGTTACCCAGTTCAAAAGTGGACACCTGTCAAGGAGATATTGGTACATTATGAAATAAAACCTCGGACATACATACCCCTTAGTCACCTACTTACATAGGTAACTAAGGGCTAGGTGGTGATTGATATGCCCAAAGTGCACCTGCAAGCTCAGAGACATTAACCTCGACTTGTATGATGATCGAGGTAACAATAGCTCAGGATTACCCATCAGTGATGTCGTTCTTCACTAGGTTGGCCACAATCGATGTTGCAAGTGCCACCATGATTGGGCATCAGCCGAGATCTGCATGACTCCTGGGGTTAGTTATTTAGAAGGTCGGTCACAGTCGATGTTACAAATATCATCTCGGGAAGGCCATCATCCGAGGTAAGTATGGACATCAGTTATCCATTAGTATCACCATTAACATCGGCCATAGTCGACGTTATAAGTTTCACTTAGAATCAGCAAAGCCTTGCAGGCTCAACATCAAGTGCCAAGACAACATCGGCCCTGGATGACATTCCACATATCTAACTTCGGCTGACATCCTAGCCAAGGTCATCATATAATCCCCAGCCAAGGTAGGGGTCGTACTTCACCAACCTCGTACTCATCTAGGCTGAGGTTGGTACCAAGCAAAGACAGCCGAGCATCTACGCACACATGTATGGCTTGGAACAGGCGGACAAGTATGTTATAACTAAATAATTCTCTCCACGTGAGGGAATATTGAGGTCATCATTATTTAGTTGAGATCAGCCAGGTGTCATCTTTACACTGGTTGGATCTTTATGCACATGAACATTGCATGCTTGGGGTGTACATTACACCCCCAAGCACTATATATAGAAGTCATCCTCAACATTGTAAATGATTGATAATTTGCAACCCTAGCTGAAAATCTTTCATTTTACACAGTAGAGAGAGAAATCTTGAGAGATTGTATCCATGGCCATTAGTGCCTTATTTCAGTGACATTACTCACACACTCATAGTGGACGTAGGCCAGATTGGCTGAACCACTTATATTCAAGTGTTCGTCCTCTTCTCCTCACCTCAATCTCTTATATTTAGTATACTCTTGTGCTTCCATTGTAATCACTGGTTTGATCTTACAAACACCTTGACTGGTGGTGCTGTTTCCAGCATCATCAATGAGGTCCCTTAAGGTTCATTAAAACCCTTTAATGCCGAAATCGCACTTGGGGCCCAAATGGGCCTCACCTAAAAGAGTCTAAAATCAACTCCAGATGACTTAAAACTCTACCTAGGCCATATACTAACCCAAAAGGCCTACATTTCATTATTTTAAGATAAAAATGGGTTTTCTAAATGTCGTAATTTTATGCCAAATCATGATATCATTAATTATTTAACTAACCAAATCTTTTAATTAAATAAGCCAATATAATTCTGAAAATTAATTATTTAATTCTTTATTAATGTGGTGCGACGTGACATTGTAGCGAACTACTCGCGATTCGTGGGCGTCGACACCAAGGGGTTAATCCAAACAAGGAAACCCTCGATGCCAAACCCTGGACCATTCCATAATCACTCAAAATACGCAGTCGCGTTAAAATAATTAATTAATGTTTTACCATGTATTAATTACAAATTTAGATTTATTTATGTAACAAATATAATCATAAAACTAGTGACATCACATGTCACACAGACATTTCAGAATATTTCATAATTTATTTAATGTATAAAAATGGGGGGTATTACATTCCTCCCCGATTAATCAAGGAATGTTTTCCTCGAAATTTGAATTTTACCTCACTGGAATAACTATGGATGTCTCACCCGCATGTTATTCTCTAGCTCCTCAATGAACTTATCTCACTATGATGTTCCTACTAGACTCTCACTAAGGTAATAACCTATGATTGTATGATCTGCTCTTTTCGGTCTATAATACGCTGCGGCCTCTCCTCATAATTTGCTTCCTCATATAGGTCATTCCCCTTAAGATCGAAATGTTGATTTTCCTCCTCGCCCCTTAGAAAATTTCTCAACATGGACACATAGAAAACGTCATGTACCCACTGAAGATGATTGGGTAAGGCCAAATAATATGGCACCAGGCCCACCCTTTCTAGAATCGTAAAGGGACGTATATATCGGGGAGCCAACTTCCCCTTCGATAAAAATGTAACCACTCCCTTCATCGGGGGGACACTCAACAATACCTGATCCCCTGCTTAGAACTCCAATTTATGCTTCCTTTTATCTGCATAACTCTTTTGGCGGTCCTGTGCTGCCTTCATCTATGCCCGAATGAGTACCACATTTTCTGAGGTGTCCAGAATGATATTTGACCCAATATCCTATACTCCTCTGACACATCCCAATAACTGGTCAAACGACATGGGCGTCCATAGAACACCTTATGCTATTATAATCCAATAGACTGCTTGTCACTATTATTTGATTAAGCGTGAAAAGTAGCGTCGCGTCAAAATGCTAATCGTTGAGTTCGGTTCACCGCGTTAATACAAAAACCTAAATTACGACTGCACCTACGATATAAGTATAGCAGTAAGTCGGGTATCGTAAGAAATCCACAGGGAGTGATTGAATTTTAGATTTTAATTGTTTAATTACTTCAGGAATAAAAGTGTAAAATAAATAAATGAAAAGGTGATGGTTGGGAATGGTGATAAAAGAAAAGAATAAGTTACGCTACACAAAAGTAAAGTGAGGATCGGGATCGCATCCGACCACACGGATAGAAATAACTACTAATTAGAGTTAAGGTTTGAAAACATTTAATTGAGCATTTTGAATTAAGCATAAACATCACACAATAAGGAATTTAACCCAAAGTTGCGAGATTAAACATTTAATAAAAAATGGTCACACGCGGATTAAATTCGGATTGTCACTATAAACACTAAAATTGCGTGACAAATAAAGTTAAACGCATAACAATCCAACTTTAATACATGCGGTTTCAATTAAACATAATTTTACACAAAACCTCATTTTCGAGGTCCAAACCCGTAAATAGCGGAACGAAATTCCGACCCTATTTATCTAAGGGTGCATGATGAATTAAACTAAATTATGTTAATTAAACTAGGAAAGCAAGAATTAAAGCATGCAAACTAGTTAGAAAGCAGGGAAACTAAATTAAAAACCAAAGAAAGAATGAAGAACAAAGCTATATTAAAGGAGATGGCAATGAATAGTTCAATCTTACAAAGCCCATGGGTTGTCAATCCAAGAAGAAGAGAAAATGAACACTCCAAACCAAAACCTAACCTAAAATGTCTTCTAAAACTATCTATATCAGAATATGAGAGTCCAAGTATATCTCTTATTATAACAAAAATTGGCTTAAGTAGTAAGTTGTAATAAAAGAAAAGAAGAAAGAAAAGCCAACAAAATATCTGCAGAAAAATAGGGGATCGATCGATCGACCCCTGTGGTCGATCGATCGACTATTAAAATCATGGCAAAAATATGAAGGGTCGATCGATCAACCCCCAGGCTCGATCGATCGATCAAGCAGGGCAGACTGCAGTTTCCCCTGTTTTGGCATGCTTTCCATCTCTGCTCAAATCGCCGTAACTTCGTCATACGGACTCGGAATCGCGCACCGTTCATGGCCACGTGAGGCTTACGAGGAGGGATACAACTTTTGTATAGATGTAGGGCTAGGTCCCAAGATGTGAAATGATCGAATTACCCTTGAACGTGCGATTGTGTACGGAAATTATGCGGAACGCATTGGAACTTCACACTTAGTACCTAAATATCTACAAAGGCCCAATTATACCTCATATAGCATGTTAACAATATAAACCGAGTTTGTCTGGTTAACGGGCTTAAATATAGATATTAAGGCACCCGAGGGGGCTAAAATGCGTAGGTTCGACGGATGAAATACGCAATATTTGCGTATTATCACACCCCCTAACTTACACATTGCTAATACCTAGTAATGAAATAGGATGCAACAAGAAAAACAACCACCAAAAGAAGGAAAAGTACGAAAATATGGTATAAAATTATAAAGCCACTTTTGCGGGCGATTCGATTGCATTTAGCGTATGCAATAAGCCGTTAAACCCCTAGGTTACCCTAGTGGACGAGTGTCGTCTCGTGAGGGTTTTCAGAGATGGTACCCATAAACATCACATTGTTTTTCTCAAAATAATCCCAATCAAGCATGCGACAAAGTCAACAATACGAACAAGATTTCAACATGTTATTAGCAAAGTAAACGAAATCACATGAGAAATCCGTAGTTATTAACATTATCTAATGCACTTCAATGAATTGAAACTTTAACATGTGGGAGGGGGGTGAGCATATGCAAAGTATGATTTGGCGAAAAACTTAAATAACTCGGATACTAAATATCAAAGCATGCATAAAAGTCAATCCTCACGGGAATTACACTCATAAAATGAAATCACTTGAAACAGGGAGCTAACACACGAGACATACGGGAATAAGGAGTAAATGTAAATGGAAACTAGGCCGCACACATGTCTCAAATGAAGAACGCTATATAGGAAATAAAAATTAAAATCTCAGTGAAAGGATACCGCACGTATAAAAGAGGCGAAATGCATTTTCAAAGTTTATCAAAACTATTTAAACCTTTGAATTACATCTACCTAAGATCACATAGGACTTTAATATGGTTGTAATGTAGGATAGGTTAAGGTACAAAATGAAAGGGATGTATATACGGATTCAAAGTGTTTGGGGATGAAACTCGAGAAAATGGGAAAAAGTGGGCAATTTCAAAATTGGACAAATGATGTCCAAATAAGCATTAGATATAACAATTGAGAGTAATCAAAGATTATTGAACCACATACAAACACTATAAACAACTTTCTCTTTCGTTTTCTTTTCTTCTTTTTCTCACTTTTTTCTTTTGTTTTCTTTTGTTTTTAACTTTCTCTTTTTCACTCTTTTTCTTTTCACTTCTTACTCTTTTCATGCTCAAATTGCAACCACAATACACAACAATATCATTCAATCCCAAGAAATAATCCAAACAAGGGTATGTAAGGTAATATGTATGGTATAAAACTCCAATTTGGAGTTGGATATGGGATTTTGGGTAATGAAAAGAAAGGCTAGTATTTAGGCTCAAGTGGGTTGACTTGGGAACATATAAAGGGTGAGGTCAAGGTAATATGGGTGATATACAAAGATTGCCTATGATCATTTCATAAAGTTTACGCAATTCTCAAGTCAAAACAATATATGAAAATCATGCTCAAATAACAGATTTCAAGATATACACTCAATTAATGAACGATCAATGAAATAATAGAGAGATTACTGACGAATTCAACGTTTTCAAAGAGGAAAGAAAGGTGTATACACTCAAAAATGAAGATAAGTCTCTAATCTCACTCGGTGTAAGTATATACAATGCAGCAAAAGCCTACCGAGTTATAAAAATCTTAAACCAAATCAATATAACAAGAATGGTGCATGTGCTCACGGGATAAAGTTTAATTCATGAAGTTATTCATAATATCAATGATTTAGGACTAAAGTCTAATAACTTCTAAAATAGAGAACATGCATCGTTGAATTGTCTATATGATCGGGCAATTATTAAAATTTATTATAAAAAACAGGGGTAAAAAGCCCAACAAAGGAGAAAAAAGAAAGAAAATATTTTTGAAAATTTTCAAATTTTTAACAAAAACATGCTTTGTAACTAAATTGTAATCAAATCCAAGGACTAAACAACAAAATGGATAGAATATCCTACACCCCCTAACTTAAATGTTGCATTGTCCCCAATACGTCCATTAAAGAACACAATACAAAGATAGGAAAAGGATGATATTACCCAAATTTGGAGCGATCTCCATAAGTACAAGTCCAAATGAAGCTGTAAAACAAGTTAGTACAAAGCATAGGAAGAATATGTACCGATGTATTAAGTTAAAAAAATCTATGTCACAAGTCACAATAATATAGAGGGGCTGAAGTGCAAATACTGGATAAATTGATGGTGTAATTTTTGATTTTATAAAATGGAAGGTCACACACATCAAAATCCAATAAACAACCACAAACTACATTTTCATTTCCCATTTCATAAGTTCAATACAAAATCACTTAATACATTACAACTACATAAATGAAAGAAATACGAATAAAAAATAAAAAGTACAATATAATATCCAAGCCCAGAATGCCAAAAACGACCCAGTACAACAGCAGCCTAGTGGCCGGAACCACTACGATCAGAAGGGTCCTAAAAATGAGGAGGTAGCGGTGTGTCGGAATCACTGCGCAATAAATAAAGAACTCTCATCATCTGCTGCATCATCCGATACTAATGTCTGTGCTGCGCTCTAACCTGCCTCTGCTGGGCCCACTCCTGCTGCTGCTTGGCATGATACTGCCGTTGCTCGGCCTGATATTGCCGCATCTCATCCTGCTGCTGGTCCAGGTGGGACTCCCATATAGCCCACCTGAGCTGGGTCTCCTCCCAGCGCTGGTCCTGCACGGCCTCGAATGCCTCAAAGCGGGCATCATAATCAGTGTGTGGATCGATCGATCGAAAGCCAACAAAATATCTACAGAAAAATAGGGGATCGATCGACCGACCCCTGTGGTCGATCGATCGACTGTTAAAATCGTGGCAAAAATATGAGGGGTTGATCGATCGACCCCCAGGCTCGATCGATCGATCAAGCAGGGCCGACTGCAGTTTCCCCTGTTTTGGCATGCTTTCCATCTCCGCTTAAATCGCATTAACTTCGTCATATGGACTCGGAATCACGCACCGTTCGTGGCCACATGAATCTTGTGAGGAGGGCTACAACTTCCGTATAGATGTAGGGATAGGTGCCCAAGTCGTGAAATAACCGGATTGCCCTTGAACGTGCAATTGTGTACGGAAATTGCGAGAAACGCGTCCGAACTTCACACTTAGTACCTAAATACCTACAAAAGCCCAATTATATCTCATATAGCATGTTAACAATATAAACCGAGGTTGTCTGGTTAACAGGCTTAAATATAGAGATTAAGGCATCCGAGGAGGCTATAATGCGTAGGTTCGACGGATGAAATTCGCAATATTTGCGTATTATCACTATTGTTGTATGCAAACTATAGAAGTGGAAAATTCATATCCCAACTTCCCTTGAGATTAAACACACACGCTCGAAGCATATATTCCAAATACAATTTATATGCTCAGTCTGACCATCTAATTAAGGGTGAAAGGTCATACTCATACTCAACTACACCCCCATTGCATATTGAACCTCTCTAGAGAATTGAGAGATAATAGTGTTGACCCAGTCGGACACGATATCCAACAGTACCTCATGAAGTCATACTATCTCTTCCACAAATAGATTGACGTAATGCTCTATGGTGTAATCCATCCTAAATGGTAAGAAATGGGGCACCTTCGTTAATCTTTTGATGATGACCCAAATCGAATCGTGATCCTTCTATGTTCTCAGCAACCCCACATTAAATTCCATGGAGATACTCTCCCATTTCCACTAAGGGACCTCCAACAGTTGCAACTCCTCTACAATTTTCTGATGTTACCCTTCTATTAAGTTAAAAGTGGCACACCTCGATATATACTCTACAACATCTCTCTTCATTCCTTCCCACCAATATGAACATTTCATATCCTAGTACATCTTATCCCCTCTAGGATGCACCATATACCACGAGCCTCAACAAAACTGCATTTCGTACCTCTGGGACCTCGGGAACTACTTTCCATCCCTGGAACCATAACCCTCCATATGATCATATATAAAAGGAAATCCGACCTTTTATTTATAAAAGGAATACATACCATGTGCTTGAAATACTCGTGATATGATAGAAGGTGTAATAGTCACTACTTATATAAAGGCATTCATTAAATCCATCTCCCGTAAGGAATTCCACCTTTCTGCCCAAATATTTGGTAAATTTCCTCCCTCTTCAGCCCATTATGTGGCCAAGGTAATTGTCGGAATATGACTCAAAGAGTTCTCTATCATATTCTCTTTCCCAGGGTGGTATTGGATCAAAAAGTGGTAGTCCTTCACAAATTCCAACCATCTCCTCTATCTCATGTTCAAATATCTCTGAGTGAAAAAATACTAAAGACTCTTGTGATCAGTAAAAAATGAGAACCACTTTCCCAGAAAATAGTTTCCCAAGATATGAAGGGAGAATACAACTTTTGTAAACTCCATGTCATGCGTTGGGTAGTTTCCCTCGTGCAACTTAAGCTTACGTAAAATATAATCTCTATGCATCTTTTTCTACATCAAAACTCCTCCCAATTATTTTAATGATGTATTGGTGTAAACCATATAATCATTGCCGCCCCGTGGTAAAGCAAGAATGAGCATGGTAATGTGTTTTTCCTTGATCTCTTCAAATGATCACTGATATTCAGTACTCCAAATAAATGGTACCCCCTTTCGGACGAGGTGAGTCAGTGGTCTAAAAATCTTTGAGAACCTTTTAATAAACCTCATATGGTGTCATAAATGAAAATTAACCTTTTAATAAACCTTTTAATAAACCATTCTCAGAAGCTGAGCATGATCCTCCTCTAAACGCGAATACACCAAGATGTCGTAAATGAAAATGATGACAAACTGATTCAAGTATGGTTGAAACACTCGATTCACGCCCTCTATAAAAATGTTGGTGCAATGGTCACCCCAAACGACATGAACCATATCGTAAGATAAAAGTCATAATTGGTATATCCTCCTCCCTAATTCATAACATATGATAACCCAAGTGCATGCCAATCTTAGAAAAGAATGACATTCCCCTTAACTAATCAAACAAGACATTGATACGTGGAAATGGACACTTATTTCGTATCGTGATCAAATTCAAGTCCCCGTAATATACACAAAGTTAAAGTGACCCATCCTTCTTATTCACGAACAACACGAGAGCTCCTCGTGGGGACGTGCTCCTCTGAATGAACCCTTAACTAAGAAACAACTGAATCCGCTCTTGTAATTCTCTCATCTCTTATGGAGCCATACACTATGATGCTCTAGCTATGGGTCTGGTTCTCGAAGATAAATAATTAAAAAAATCTCTCTCTCTCTCTCTCTCTCTCTTAGGTGGTAATCCTGTCACCTCGTCAAACATGTCCAAATATTCCTGGACGATAGGTATCAAGTGTAAAGACACTGTGACCTCCTCATATTTACTCGCATAGATAAAGTAGAGGTGCATGCTAGAATCCCCCTTAAATCTAAGCATAACAAAGAGGAACATATCTTGTCCCAGGATGAAAAACGTTACGGCATTACCACTTCAATCAATCTGCGCATTATACGTTGCTAACCAATCCATACCTAAAATATCATCATATGTAGAAATGTCCAACATCAACAGGTCGGTTGAGAAACATAAAAGTCCTATCTCCACAGCCACGCACCTACATATCTAGTAAAAAACAATGCTCCAACCTACCGTGGTATCTATATGCATATTCACATAAGATTTTATATCTACCATACACAACGTAGTAGCAAATCTATAATTGGTAAAAGAATGTGATGCTTCCGTATAAAAAATTACTGGAGTATAACTACGATAAACTTAAAATATACCCTCAATCACCTAGGACCGTGCCGACGGATCCTGCTGAAAAATGTTGAACACACGTCCGTGATGAAGCTGTATGCGCCCGTGCCCCTTGTCCCTAAGAGGAGGTATAGCTCAGAACTGTGGTAGACGTGGTAACGCTTGAAATTGGGGCGGGGCTTGAAGGGCTCGTTGAGGCCCCTACTAGAATCTTTATGCCCTTACTTAAAGGCCCTTAGGGTATCTTATTAACGAGTGGCCCAACTCTCCACAAGAATAATATTCCCCATGGTATGGGTTATTTTATTGGTGACCCTGATGCCCTTTCCCTTGGACCTATCATGTTGTATCTGCCTCTAGCCCTAATCCATCTAGCCCTGATAGTCTTACGGATATAGCCCCCGATGGCCATTCTAGACATGGTTCGAGTGGACCAATCCATATGCTCCCTGATGGTGATAATCCTCCTTATAAAATCTCTTAGGGGGTAGCTCCCATTATGCTGGTCCTCTCTGATGCTGATCGAAGCATCGCTACCATTGGGATGTCTTTACTGCCTTAAAAATCTTCGGCCTTAGTCGGTGATATACATAAGTGTGGTGTCGTCTGGATGATCCATTGAGAAGAGTGTTCCTCACAAACATATCTTTGAATAGGACCATCATCCACTAATAGCCCGCACTACCAGTCTCGTCCACAATCTTCTCATCCCAAGAGATCACTTCATACAACTAGCCAGGACAGTTGCCTTAGTAGGCAAGGAGTATCTAGTCTTGACAGCTACCAGAGTCAGCTGCGAACGACGCCAGAATGGCTTCTCATCCATCCCCAATAGACTAAGATATCGGTCTCATATGACTATCCATTCTCGTTTCGACTTACCAGAATAATATAAGGCCATGGTAGTCTTGGCTGGCCGAGATCCTTTACTTCAGACATCTCGTCCACATATGGAAATCATGACAAAGCATTAAAAGCATGTCCTATAAAATTATTATAGAAGATCAAACACTTATATTGGGAGAATATTCTTCATCATAGCATCTACATCCATCTCTACAGGTGCCACATGTTCATTGGTCCAACCTTTAGATAGGCATGAGATACATATTTAGGGGTGATATTACGTACCCCCATACCTATATAAGGTATGTTTATTTTCTTCATCTCCCGATGATAACGAGAAACCCTACCATTACTCTGTCAAATTATAGAGTGAGCGAGAGAGAGAGAGAGAGAGAGAGAGAGAGAGAGAGAGAGAGAGAGAGAGAAACTTGTACATCATCTATGACAGTTTATGCCCCATTATAGTGAAAACACTCTTCACATTGCACAGTGGACGTAGGCCAATGGCTGGACCACTTATATTTTATGCCATTATTTTTTTTATCTCTCATAAATTTGGTTATTTTGCTTCTCTCTATCATTTTCACCATTGGTATTCAAGCTCAAAACTAGTTTGAATACTTAGGATGATCTTCAACATCATCATTTTGGCACCGTCTATGGGAAGAGACTGTGTTTCCTTTCTTATCTCAACTTGAACTATCTGTTTAAAATCTCTGGTGGTGATCAGGTCCATCACTATTGGAGCTGAATCACCATTGAAGGCGCTTGTGTTGGGAGATTCATCTTCTTCTTTGATTCATCTTGTTTATGGGTTTTTACACCCTTCTCTTTTCTTCTATTCTTGTTGTTATTGACCAGAGATGGCTTTTGATCCACCTTCAAACATTGAGGCTAGTTCCATCCAACCACCCTAGTAGTCTAAAATGCAGGATGTGGAGGAGGCGATCAGGTCTTTTATGGGCAGTCAAAAGCATATGCAACACAAGTTTTTGGCCTGCAGCCAAGACATTATAAGCAGGTGCCCAGAGGATTCTATCGTCAATCTCATCACTCTGATATCCAAAGATGTTGTGCATCCAGTAGCAGGGGGACCACCCCCAACTCCTGTTAAAGAAGTTTAACACAACCCTAGGCATAGATTGATCACTGACCCATTTCGTCTCCATTTTGATAAGAAGGTTAAATAGTATCCAAAGGACTTAACATGTGATGATGAGTACTCATGAGAGGGGTTCGAGATGTTAGATAACTCATATCGGCCAAGGTCCACCCAAGCTCCAAATTTTGAAGGTAAGAGGTTCATCGCACCCCTTAAAACCATTAGTAAGGTAGCGTGTTTGACATGCTAAATATGGGATTGACTTTTAATCATCTCGATCGCAGAGGGGGTGGTAGTCGAGATAATATCTCCCACAATGTTGGTGGCACGTGCGCCAGTGGTCGTCCCGATGAAGCTCAACCAAGAAGACACCATGAACGGGGGGAGAATAGAGAAATTAATAGTTGAAAGAGTAATCCAAATAATGGGGAGACTAACAAAGCAACTGTTCAAGTGGTTGGAGCATGTGACAACACGACCTTAGAGGAGAAACTTTACAAAAGATCAATACAAAGGTTAGAAGACAAGATTAACTACCTCATTAAAAGTTGAGACCCCAACCACCGAGGGTGCATGACTGGATCTATTTTTATGCCAAGTATAGTCACCTATTAAACTCCTAACAAGTTCAAGCCTCCGACCGTGACCTCTAGGTATGATGGGAATACGAACCCTATTCGCCACACAAAGAGGTATCAGTCAGTTGTCGAGATTTATTCCAACTCGAACGACATGATGTGTCGAGATTTCTCTAGTACTCCTGTTGGTGCTGCCTATGTATGGTACACCGACCTACCGAGAGGATCTATAGAGAATTTCAAACAATTAGCTGAAAAATTCATTCATAACTTTTGTTTTGGCATGAAGCCGACCAAGCATGTGACTTATTTTCTTAAACTTAGGCTAGGTAAAAATGAGCTTTAGAGGGAATTTATTTTATCAGTTCAATAAAGAAAAGTTTTTGGTTAAAGATTATGAAGAGAACACTGCCATGAAAGCTCTCGTTAGTTAGCTTTAACCAGGAAGTTTTTTTTGAAATCTCTTTAAGGATCCTCCAATGTCCATAATAAAATTTTGGCTAAGGCTGGGAGAATAATGAATGCGAAGGAGGCTATGGAGGCCAAGAGAGGAGACCAATAGTAGGTCGTTAATAATAAATTTAGCTAAGCCCAAGATAAGGAGAATGATAAAGAAGGAAAGAAGAATTCGAATGATGATAAGTCTACGAAGTATACTCCTTTAATAATTAATCCATATTTGATTATGAATAAGATATAGGATGATAAAGAGCTTAATTGTTCAAATAAGTTAAGAGATCTTCCTCATAAGAGGGCCAAGAGTAAATGGTGCGAGTTCCATCAGGATCACGACTATATGATTGACGAATGCTTTCCCTGAAAGACGAGATTAAAAAGTTATTGAAGAAGGGGAAATTGTGGTAATACAGTTATAAAAGTGGGAACTGAGATGACAATAGAAAAAGATACTCCTCGTTGAAGGACAATGAGCAAAAAAAGGAGGTACAACCCAACAGTAATAATCTTGAATCAGATGATTGTGACGAGAATGACCCCGACCTTCCTGCCAAGTCTGGCCCTATTAAAGGTAATCTTCATATGATTTCTTTTGATGTAAAGATGATATGTGAAGGGATGGAGCTGTCTGATAGAATGGTTCACGTGATTGAGGCCAAGACAAGGCCTAAAAGAGTAGAAGTTAATCTGGCAGATGCAGAGATTAAACTAAGCAAGTTAAAAAAACTGACATGGACAATCTCGTTATAGCCTTTTCCAGACAATATTTAAAAGGTATTTTATCCCCACACAATGATCCTCTCATCATCGGCACACGAGAATATGGTTATAACGTGTCTCATATTCTGGTGGATGGAGGAAGTTCAACCAACGTCATGTTTCGAGATTATTTCAAAGGGATGAAACTATGAAAGAAGAGGCTTGTCCCATATCACCACGCATTAATTGGATTCAGTGGAGAGAAATTTCACCCTATGGGAGTCTTTGAGATGGACGTTTATATGAGAAACTAGTCGAGGGTTTGACTTTGAAAATCAACTTTTTTGTGATGGATGAGAATGTTTATTTGGCCAACAACATCGTTATGAGGAAGGAAACATTGAAGGTGTCTGAAGTCATTCCTTCCACCATACACAAAATGATAAAATTTTGGACTCCTTATAGAATAGGGAATGTAAATAGTGATAAGATGGACGCATGCGAGTTCTACTTCACCTCGGCAGAAGACAGGAAGTACCATAAGAGAAAGATTACCTCATATAATGTTAGCCCTCTTGATCCCAGAGATAAGAAGAAACTAAAAAAGGAGAGCCTATGGAGGAGGGAAAATCCATTGTCCTCAATGAGGATGAGCAAAAAAGAAATACAAATAGGCTCGTACCTTAAGCCATATATAAAGAAGGAGTTGATGGAATTATTGAAAAGAAGGAAAAGTGTGCTCCCGTGGAGCCACATCAATATGTCAAGGATTGACCTTGAAGTTATTGGTCATCGTTTTAACTTGGATGAGATAGTGAAACTGGTGAAATAAAGAAGACATGCCTTTTTCAGAGATAAATATGAAGTCATATAAGAGGAAGTGAATAAGCTGCAGACTACAGACTTCATTAGAGAGGTGCAATACCTAGAATGGTTATCCAATGTTGTCATAATGCCTAAATAGAATGAAAAGTGAAGTATGTGTGTGGACTTCCCTTACCTTAACAAAGCTTTCCCAAAGGATAATTTTTCTCTGCCAAGAATAAACCAAATGGTGGATGCTATAGCCGACCATGAACTCATGAGTTTCATGGACACTTATTCTGGGTTTTTGAGTACAATCAGATGTCCATGGTTGAAGGGGATGCCGAGAAGACATCCTTTATCACAGATAAAGGAACATAATTCTATAAAGTGATGTCATTCGACATGAATAAATCATGGGCTACTTACCATAGTTTAGTCAACAAAATGTTCAAGGACTAAATTGGGAAGACAATGGAGGTCTATATGGATGATATGCTAATGAAAATTCTGAAGTTTGAGAGTCATGTGGCTAACTTGGAAAGAACGTTTGATACTATAAATCAATATAGAATGAAGTTAAATCCAGTAAAGTGTGTGTTCGGCATCGGAACCCAAAAGTTCTTGGGATTCATTGTAAATCAGAGGGGCATCAAAGAAAATCCTGCTAAAATTATGGCACTAATTGATATGAAGATGCCGAGAATGATCAAAGACATTCAAAGACTGGTGGATCGAGTCTCCGCGTTGAACATGTTTATGTCACGGGCAACAAATAAGTATTTTCCATTCTTCAAAATCCCGAGAAAGTGTTCATTTAGGATAGGGAGTGTGAGAAAGCATTTTCAGATTTGAAGGCCTATCTCAGCTTGCCAATTCTCTTCTCTCGGCCTGTCCAGGAGTAGAAATTGTATTTTTATTTATTTGTCTCAGAGTCATCCATCAGTCTAGAAATAGCCAGAGATGAAAGTGGGGTTCAAAAGATGTATATTTTAATAGCAAGGTTCTATAAAGGGCCAAACTATGATACCCTACGATGGAAAAGCTTGCATATGCTTTGATCCATGCCTCTAAAAAAATGAAGCCCTACTTTTAAGCTCATACAATCGTAGTGCTAACCGATATGCCTCTCTGACAAGTCATTCATAAACTTGAGAAATCTAGTAGGTTAATGGACTAGTTGGTGGAATTAAGTGAGTTTGACATCATCTATCAACTAATGAATGCAATCAAAGGGAAGGCAATGGCAGATTTTGTGGCTGGGTTCCCATGGGAGTCGACGAATGACTTGGTGGTAAAATAAGTATCGAATGAAATCCTGGTGGTCATCCAGACTGGAAAAAGGAAAGGGCGAATAAGGGAGCATTGATTGACACCATAGTTTGTACACATGAAGAGGATGAACGTGTTAAGGCTACCAAAACACATATGTCAATACTGCAGTATAACACTTTGCTTATGCATGAGACTGAGACCTTTGATGAATTTTACATTATATTGACTGATATTATAACAAAACTGCATGCTAATGGTATGATGTACAATAGGAAATAAATCGTATCAAAAATTCTAAGATTGCTTTCCCCTAAGTTTGACGATTAAAGGTATGCAATTGAGGAGATAAACGATCCATACATGACTCATGAAATCCTCAATAGCAAACTTAAGACTATAAAAATGGAACTTGAATTTTAAAAACATCTCTCCAATAATAAAAAAAAGTTAGTCTAGTTCAAATGTTGTATTTCAGTCCAAAATGACATCACCATAATTAGTTATGCCTAATATTGACCTTAACTTTGATGAGGAATGTGATTTGGAAACTGTGACACCCCGCCTAATTAAATACCGGGTGATTAGTCCCTTATTACATTAACAATCAAGGTGAACAGTTGCTTCATTCTTAGCATCACTGTCGCAAAATAAATAATTCCAATTTAAACATCTTAAATAATTAAGCTAACTGTCAAAACCATTTAAAGTCCTCATTTATTTAATTCCGTTATAAAAATATTTTAAACATAAACAAATTTGAACAATGCAAATGATAAAGATACCATTCATCCAATGAACCGTGCCAACTAGATTACTCAAATCCAAATGATTAACTACAAACCACAGATAAAGTGAGAGATAAAATAATCCCAAATGAAAACAAAGTACTGAAATGATAGAATTATGAAATCCCTATCAAGTCTAAACAAGTCTGGAAATGGGTGACACATGCCCTAACTAAAAGAGCTAAACATAAGTTCGAGGAACCAAAGGAGGAAGCGTCTACCGTAATGACCTGCAACTCCTACACAAGCTGCAGCACGTCCAGTCAAATGATTCTACACCTGACGCCCATGTGGCTGAGCACCTGTAATATATATATATATATATATATATATATGCAAGAGAGTGAAAATGACAGAAACCGGGTCAGAACCTGAGTGTAAAACAATTTTAAAAATAGTTTAGCAAGTATTTAAAATGCTTACTGGATAATATAACCACCATGTTAGTACGCGACACTCTCTTGAGAATTCTCACCTCTCATCTAGTGTGAACGCCTACCGTACTACTTGAAGGTACCTATATAGAGCACAACTAGGGTTTGCTTTTCGTGCTTTAGCTATATAGGACTTCATCTAGTTGGACGTGAATTTTGACAATATATTTTTGTAATCTAGGATTGTGTGGCCCCCTATCGACGCCAAGCTCTATTTGTTCATCTACATCAAATGAGAACTCGATTCAGTTCGCCTTCTCAGAAAAAGGTAATTTTCATTTTCTATGGCTCATAGGAATTTTTGTCACGTAGGACACAACACCACGTTGCATGTGCATGTTGTTTATCATATCTTATGATAGTGTTTGGTTTCGTCATATTAATTTTTTTTTAGTTCAATATTTTAATTTGAAGCTTTTATAAAAATAAATATTTTTGTGAAAATAAATTTTCAGACATAATATTTCTTTTAATAAAATTTTCAGATTAAAATATTTGAAGTTAAAAATATTTTTTATGCGTGTATAGTTATACATATGTTTTATATGCTTTTAAAGCTTTTATATGTTTAATTTTTTTTCATCATGTACTCATGCATGCGTGGCCCCTTAAGTGTGTTTATACCTGTTGTATGCGTGTCATATAGATTATATGTATATTATGTATGGTCGCATGTAATATATCTTATATATTAGTGTGTTTATATAATATATGTTTTTATATGTTTGTATCGTGGGAGTTCACTTTTGACCCATGTCAGGTCTTTCCCATGCCTTAGCATGCGATGTGACCTTAGTAGGTCATAGCTTTTTCCATCAAGAATTGTTCCTTTATTAATTGTTTTGTGCCTTAGTTGTTACTACAAGTCTGATGGCATGTCCCCCCATGATTCTGATTTGGCTTGTGGATGTCTTGGTAACTGTTGCCCTTAGACTTGACAGCCCCTGTTTAGTTTGAAAGTTGTCATGTTTTTTTCTTTCTAAAAACTATTTTTTTGTAACGACGTCGTTCGGATTTTTTTTACGATATTTATATATATATATATATATATATTAATATATATTAATGATTGTTGTCCCCACGCCTTAGCTGTTCCTTTAAAGCGGCGTGTTCCCTCATTTGCTAGCGTTTGGACCTTAGCTTGTAGCTGGCCACGGTTTGAACTGCCCCTTGTTTTGTCGAACCTGCTCACAGTTTTTATCCTAAACCCAAAATTTGTTTTGCTATAAAAACGACGTCATAGCTGGCGTGTAAAAGACCCTATCAGGTCCTCGTCACTTGTTCCTAGAAAACTTGACCCCTTAGGTGTGTAGAGTTGACCGTACCTATATATATATCTTTCAACTGTTGGCTAAACAGTTGGCGCGTGTGTATATATTTTATATTATATATTTAATTGGTTCCAGTTGGCGAAATGCTTTGTAGCCTTAGCTGTTGACGTGACCATACCTTAGCAGGTCTGTGACTCCTTAGCCTTAGGCTTTATCTGTTATATTACCTGTACAGCCCACGGTTTTGTTCTCACCGAAATGGTTTTTGGGGTTTCAATTTTAAACGACATTGCGTGGCCTAGTTTACAACGGTAATATTTGTTTGATACGTATTTTATATGCTATGTTGGTTACAGCTAGCATATTTTTAAAACGACTGAGTTTTATAAAACTGAAGTTACGTTTTGTTTCTTGAATCTGTTAGTGGTTTACAACTTGCTCTACACGTGTCACATTTTTACCACACTACTTTATGTTTCTTTGTGAGCCCTTAGATCTGTATTAATCAACGGATGTGTGTAATTTTATGTCAATCCATGTGACCCTATTTTACACCAATCTGCATACACTTGTGCACCCTATAAATAGTACCTTCTGTGTATCATTTTTGTAGAGCAGAGAAAATAATATTTGTAGCTAAACTCTGTAAAAAAAAATTTAAAGAGAGAGAGCTTAAACCAGAACTATTTTTGTGTCATCTTCAAGTGTTTTATTTGTCAAAACGAAAATGAAGATTGGACATCTCTCATTCTAAATCTGCACTTACGATTTTTCAAGAGCATATTATTTTTGTAAGTGATTTCTCTCATTTTTGTGTGTATTATTTAAATCAGTCTTTAGATATAATTTTTTTACACAACACACACTATTCACGAAATTAATTTTTGTGTGAATATTCTGTTTGTGACTTGTTTGTGAGATCTTGAATGTTTTTAAACATTTTGTTTTAAAACATATTTTTCAGAAAATATTTGGTAATATTCAGATTTATATTTTTGGTGGTTTAGAAAGTTAAACCTAAGATTTTGTGATCTATTTTGTGAAGATTTAAAATCTGAATTGAATATTATTTTCTTGAGTGCTTAAGACTATTTTGATTTAATCTAATATTTGTTTTCTGAAAAATAGATTGTGAATATTTGACTGTCTGAGTTTATTGAATATATTTGAAGTCATTATTCAGTGAACATGATTTCTTGGTTATTTAAGTGATTTTCAGGAACTAATCTTCATTGTGCATATCACTTAGAAAATCACTCATTTACACCTACTCACTTTGTATTCACGTAGACACATTTATTTGTGTAAATATCTGAACAAGTCTAGTGTTTAAGATTTAAAAAGAAAAGAAAGTGTTTCAAAACTGTATTGAAAGTCAAGAAGACTTGATTTGAGTTGACATAAGACTTGAGAAGATATATAGGAGATATAACATGTTGCATAGCATTCGGTGTGTATTCATTAAGTGTGGGTGTGTGTCATATAGGATAGTACACCACACACTCAAAATACTTCACTAGAAAATAACATAATAGGCACTGAGTTAATCTTGAGCTAGAAGAGCAAAAGGGAGAAGCTGCGAAGTGTAGAACGCAATAACAAGCAAGGACAGGCTTCGAGAGAGAGAGCAGAATAAGCAACCAGGGAGGAGTCTTGGTCGTGTGGGGTGATCGCTCCATCTATATTCTTTAGTTGTTAAGTTTGTTGATTGTAACTCGTTCCTGTTGTTATTATTGTTTTAGTGGAAGTAGATTAGGTAACTCCTATAGGAGTTCGTCGTTTTTCCCGGGGAAGGGTTTTTATGACGTAAAATAAATCCCTTGTGCTTTACTTTACAAATTTGCAATATCTCTCCTCATATGAAAACGTAGGTTTAATACTAGAAAGGCACCTAATTAATTGAAGCATATATTATCTGTTTTGACACCTAGTTAACTCAAGATAATAAATAGGACTATTAATTGACTTGGCAAACTAATATCTGTTTTAGCTAAGTTAGCAATTCAAGAAAAGATTGAATTGGTCCCATACTGAATAACATAGATAACTCGTAGGTAATTGGAGTTTATTTTGGCAAATAGTTTACTTTCGCACATATAGTCTTTTGCGCACCGCTGGGTGTTTACACTACTAAATGCCTCATGAGTCTATATAACTTATCTCCCAAATGAGTTTGTTTCGAGAAGTCACAAGGCTATGATATTTAGTTTAGAGATCAATCTCCTTACGATTACTTACGTTACTTAATATATCTCAGTACCGTTATAAAGTTCCTGAATACTTACTATAAAATTTGGAGCATTTATTCAATACTTAACTACTTATACGCACAGTAGAAGATTTCCATATATACGTATATATATTAATCACTCATATAATTTATATACTATCGACACCCCACATAATATCTATGGTGCTGACATACTCTGCTATAAAGTCCTCGTATCTCTCGTACTAAGGGAAATACTAGTTCGGAATCACTCTCGAACTATATTAACACAATACACACAAAATGGAGGCGAAGCATAGTTCCAAGTCACTAAGAGGTCAGCACATACCCCTCACATCTCTTAAGATCGTCTGACTATCATTCTCAGATAGCCTGTACCAAAGAATCCTATGTTCTAGGGTACAAGTCAATATCCCCCATAAAGGTCCCATCGAGATAAGACTGTCCCGACGCAGCAACCTCCGTGATAGCAAGTAGCGTGGGTATGATTATACACAAACATAATATATATATATACACATGCACTCGGTCATATATATATATATATATATATATATATATATATATATATATATATATATATATATATATATATATATATATATATATATATATAATATTCTCATTTTCCAATTAGGTTCACCCACGACCCATATTACTATTTTAACCGTACGTAATACAATTTTTACCCAATTTTTACACATTAAAGAACTCATCTCATTTTATTCTCGATTTTAATCATTTCGCAATTACTTCTCGTCCCTCGAAGGTCAATTCAGTAGGTACAACCTCTCTAACATACTGGTCTAAGTCATTCACAAATCTCTCAATTCCGTAATTAACTTACGCACGATTTCCAATATCTATCAAACCCCCCGTTAACCCACTATTTCATCCCATATAACGGAATGTCCCATTATTCTCTTTAAATGATATTTAAGGGTTCCTACGAATTTTATCCGGATGAAAAAAAAAGGGAGAAAACATGCAGTTTTCTAGGAGGGGTCAATCGATTGAGGAAAGGGGTCGATCGATCGATTGACATTCTTGGGTCGATCGGTAGATGAAGCAGTTGTTGCCCAGAAACTGTTAATCTGACCTACGGGTTTCATCCAAGAAAATTCTCCAAAACACCATTAATGATTCCCAAACTCCCAAACAAGTTTACTACTGATTAAATACACCTATATACATGATTTCCTACGTGAAGCATGTACAAATTCATTAACGGTATAGAATTAAAGGGCAATTTCATCATAATTACCAAGAACTCTAGTTTCATTATAATTTCCAATCTTCTAATTATTTTTCCAGATTTCTCACTTCTAAACCAATACAATTTCGTGGGTAATCCTCTACATATGTTGAGATTTCCAGAATATGTTATTTCCTCTAAAGCATGTGATTTAAATTCCCAAAATCATCAAATTCTTCCATAAAATATGTATTTATCAATCCTATTCTAACATGGGAGAAATATTAACTAGAAAAGTAGCAAGATAAATAATTTCCTCATATGTGAAAGTCTGATTCTCAAGTGTTAACGGGTATGGTTGCGTCCCTTGTGTCCCGATCTACGCATTGGTGGTGAAAGATGGCAATGGTGGTGTAGGTGGGGTGGCTCTCCCCTTTAGAGTCTTCTCGCTTTTCCCTTCCATAGCCTCTATGTAACTCTAACAATTCTAATCCTCGAAGACTCTAAGTCCCATCAGATATATCCCTTTAATTTTCGTCCATAATTAATCCTTCAAAAGGAAAATTACTAAAATGCCCTCCCGGGTTATCGGTTAGGCCTAAAAACGTCCCGAGACCCAAACTAAACCCTCGGGTACACTTTTCTGACTATCTCAACCCTTCCGGACGCGTTGGCACAACCGAAATGACCAAATGTGCGACCTATAATTTATTCACTTTTATAATAACAATTTAGTCCCGACACGACACAGGCGCGTCCCGACTTAATTTCTATAATTGTCATGTTATTCACTCGTGACATTTTAATAAATTCAATCTCATATATTACTTTACTCATATAGTAATATTCAACAAATTTCACAATAATTACTAACTCTCGTCACGCTAGTAAATATTTAAAATAAAATTTCGAATTAAAATTAAATTAATAACTCAATTAAATTTAATAAATCCCCAATTTTAAAAGCCATAAAAATACGGGGTATTACAGAAACCTTAGATAACCAGATAGACTTTATGTCAAAAAAATTTAACAAATTTTAAAGATTTGAAACAATGTTGCTTCTAAACAAGGGAAACCTGTGTATCTTAAGCATTACAATAACAAGCCTCATGAGAGGAATCAGGACAAACACAATACCGAGACCAACCATAGACATCAAAGTGACCTTAAAAACACTCAGTGTTTCAGATGTCGTAAAATGGGTCACTTAGCTACTAATTGTAGGGTGAAACTGAATAACACTGTTAGAGCACATATCATTAAGACTTGGTATGATTCAAGCGATTCTGAAGAAGATGATCCGGAATCATGCAATACTTTTGACCCTTGCATGTCCTTTTTTGCTAAAATTGTCTATGTTGATGATATGTTTACTAGTAATAATGAACTTGATGTTATCATGCCTAGAACTGTTATGTATTATGATGTCTTCCCTATTTCTGGTTTACCTTCACTATGCCTAGATAAAATTAATATTGTTGATACTACTAGTAGTAACTCTACGACGATGTGTGTGAGTAAAAGTGAACGCAAAAATGATGAATTGAATGTGCGTGTGAGTACAATGAATGAAACATTAGGGGAAAATTCACACATTGCACTTAATGAGTCCAATAATGATGATCTCCCTTATATTCACACACACTATACACTAAGACTTTTAAGAGAGCTAAACTACAAAGGACTGTCAAGGACCTGATTGAAAGAATTGCAGCCTTAAGCCTAATGGTGAAGTAGAATGCTGAGGATTATACAAATCAGTGTTTGGCCTATGAATCCAAAACTAAATCTTTTGTTGAAAAAATTAAGGAACTTTAGGAGTAAAATGAAGTTTTGGAAAAGAAATATAAGGCAACTTTAATAGAATTGGAACAATCTAAAGAAAAGGTTCTACTGTCTTCAAATTTTTTTCTAAGTTTGAAAATAATTCCTATTGTTTTAAAGATTGTGTTCCCTCTTATAAAACCAATTCTAAAGACAAAACATGCATAGGTTTTGATAAAAAAACTAAGACACAAACTAAACCTTTTCAAAATATAAAATTTGTGTCTTATGGAAAAAGGCCTACTAATGTATGTTTAGGTTTCAATCCATAAAACTTGATTTTGAGAAAAAAGAAAAAAGGCCAGATAACTTGATGAAAAATTATCCAAAACCTACTGCTGAACCTAAGGTCTAATATGTTTGCCCCCTGATAGGAGATTTGAACCTGAATGGAAAAATGTTTAAATTAAACCCAAGGTCAATGACCAGTAAATGGATAAACCTATTTTCTAAAAAATTTAAAAACAGAGACAACCGTATAGCCAGTAATATTATTCATAGTGCGATGTTTATGGAAACTGTCTCGATGAATATTTTAAAAAACAACTGTATAAGCTTGTGTATAAATCACCAATTTACAAAAAACTTATCTATTCTAGACGGAGCAGAATCAATTATGTATTTCCTAAACATCCAAATAAAAACACTAACTTTAGGAATAAGAAGAAAAATCTCATGCTAAGAAGAAGTCTAAGAGAAAGAGTCCTAGATATATTACTAAACCAAAAGCTCACAAACCTTTTAAAACTAGAGCTATATGGGTTAGAGAGGACGATATAATACCCCAGTTGAAGTGTAACATAGTTATAAGTGATTTAAAGCTAAACACATTGCTTCTGGTTAGTACTTTGACTCTGGATGTTCCAAACATATGACCAGAGAGATACTAGATGATCCAACATAACTGACTTCTTATTAGGAAATTTTTTGCTTGGGGACATGGTATCAGCTCAGATCATAGGCAAAGGAACATGCCAAGAAAAAGGACTCCCTATTATCAAAGATGTCTTATTAGTGAAAGGTCTTAAAGCTAATCTGTTAAGTATATCACAATTTTACGACTCCAATCATACAGTCACATTCTCAAAAACTAGTTGTAAAATCTTAAATGAGAATGGTGATTGCATTCTTACTGGTCACATGACCCCAGATAACTATTACACAGTAAATTCAGCTAATGAGACTTGTAGGTTGGCCAAACTTGATGACAGTGAAATCTGGCATAATTGTTTGGGTCATATAAATTATGACAATCTTAGCAAATTAAGATCACATGATATAGTTAGAGGTTTGCCAAAAATAAAATCTATTTCAAATATTGTTTATGGGCCATGCCAGGACGGAAAAATAGTTAAATATTCTCATAAGAAAGTCAAAGATACTTAAACAACAAAACCTCTAAAGCTAATCCACACGAATCTCATAGGTCCTTTTTGAACTGTAAACCTCTATGGTAACAGTTATATTTTGGTTATGGTGGATGATTTTATTTGATTTACTTGGGTAACTTTCTTAAAACAAAAATCTGATACATTCGAAGATTTTTTAAAAATTCTTTTAAGAATCGAGAATGAAAAATATACCCAAATCTATCGAATATGTAGCGATAAAGGAGGTTAATTTAAAGACTTCGGCCTAATAGAATATTGTAACTATAATAATTACCTCCACGAGTTTAGTGCACCTAAAACACCTCAGCAGAATGGTGTTATCGAGCGTAAAAATATCACAATACAAGAAATGTCTAGGCTAATGATACATGCTAAGAACTTATCGAAATACTTTTGGGTTGAGGTAGTTCAAAAAGCATGTCGTATTATCAATAGAATATACCTTTGTAAAAATACCAAAAAAATGTCCTATGAACTTTAGTATGGAAAAAATCCAAACATAATTTTTTTCAAACTTTTTGGAGTATTTGTTATGTTTGCAAAGATAGATAACATCTGTCTAAATTTGAAACCCGTGGTGACAAAGCCATATTTTTGGGTTACTCCCCTAATAGTTGGGCTTGTCCCAGTCATAATTTACGTACCAAAGTTATAATGGAATCGATAAATGTGATAGTGAGTGACACTAATGTTTAGAGTAAAGAACAAGGCCCAACTATAATGGATGAGTCTAAAAATAATTTCACCTATGACTCCCTAGAGATTGTTAATCCTTTACCAACTGAGACCCCTTGAAGTACTTAACTAGGTTTCTAAAGATCATCCCTTAGATTATATAGTTGGTAACCCTGAAGATCATGTGCGTTTAAGATCCCAATTACATAATGTTGCTCATTTTTCATGCTTTGTTTATTTAATAGAACCAAAGAATGTAAATAAAGCACTCAATGACTCATTTTGGATAGGTGCTATGGAAGAAGAGCTCGTACAATTTAAAATTCATGACGTGTGGTATCTTATGACTATGCCAGAAGATAAAAGGGTTATTAGCACTCATTGGATTTTAAAAAACAAAACAGGTGAATCAGGGATGATAGTTAGAAATAAATCTAGATTAGTTGCCCAGGGTTACTCTCAAGTTGAAGGAATAGATTTTGAGGAGACCTTTGACCCACTCACACGCCTTGAGTATGTTCGCTTACTCTTGGCCATAGCTTGTCACTTATAATTCACACTTTATCAAATGGATGTGAAATCCACCTTTTTAATGGTATTTTGATAGATGAGACTTATGTTGAACAACCGAAAGGCTTTATTGATCCTCATTACCCAGACCATGTCTATAGACTAAAAAATGCTCTATACGGTTTAAAGCAAGTCCCCCGGGCCTAGTACGAATGCATGTAAACCTTTTTAATCAATAAATGGTTTCGAGGAGGTGGAAATGAGCAGACATTATTTGTCAAAAACTTAAACAAACAGGTCTTAGTAGCTTAGGTTTATGTTGATGACATAATATTTGGTCCCATTTCCCCTTCTAAGGTTAAATATTTTTCTAATATTGTGCACGGGGAATTACAAATGTGTATTATTGGGGAGCTTCAATATTTCTTGGGTCTTCAAGTCAAGAAAAAATATAATGGGTTATTCATATCGCAATCTAAGTATGCAATAGAGTTAGTGAAGTAATTCGATTTAGTTAGTGCCAAATTGTTAAGACTCCCATGAGTACTTCTACGAAACTATCCACAGATGAACGTAGGAAACCTATAGATCCTTCCCTATATAGAAGCATGATAGTTAGCCTCTTATACTTAACAACCTCTCGACCCGGTATCATGCATGCAGTATGTATTTGCGACCGTTACCAAAGTGCACCAAAAGAAAGTCAACTTCTATGCATTAAATATATTAGAGGGACAATAAACTTAGGTATATGGTACAAAAAAGATACATCTACCAAAATTATAGGATACACGGATGCTGATTGGGCTGGGTGTTCTGATGATATCAAAAACACATCAGGTGATTTTTATTATAGGTAATAATTTAGTAGGATGGAGCAGTTAAAAGCAAAATTGCACTTCACTTTCCATAGCAAAATCAGAATATATAGCAGCAGGAAGCTGTTACACTCAGTATATAGCAGTAACAGTTACGATTTGAATCTTTAAGAAAATCCATCGGTATGATAATTACTGAATAAAATCCTATCACCTATTATTATATCCTCCCGCTGCTTTCTTACTTATGATTGGTCTTTGAGGATATAGGGCATGGTCGTTTCAAAAATGAAAAAAGATGCCTCCTATCTCTGTTCTATGTAGGAGACCCTTGATGTGACCCATTGCATAATTTAGGTTAATTGATTTCTAATTTCATACTTACTATATGCTTATCTTGTTCATTCACCCGTTGTCCATTTGAGACAAAATGGGGGAGTGATATTTGAGTTGATTTGGACATTCTATTGTATAAATTCTTGATCTTTGCCATGAGCTTCTTTATTTTTTTAGGATTCAGTACTGTTACTACCATCAGATACATTTAAGGTATTGGTCTATATATAGTTGAGTCATGTACTTTTCAATTTCTAGGAAATGGGGTAGATAGACTTTTATATAGGAATAGGGTTTTCTTATATTTTCTTATCCCTACGAGTCCTAGATGACTCAAAGGAGATTTGTCTCTCATTTCCAAAAGGGGAGATTGAAGCACATTATATAGTTGACTCACTTGAGTCTATACTATATAGAAGCTCAACTAGTGTGGAAAAGAAGACAAAATCGAGTCACTCCTATTACTTCATTTCATATTCAAGAACTTCAAGACTATTTTCATCAAGCAAAGATAAATGGTCTTCAGGTAGAAAACCAACATATAACACACTCTAGGATTGCACATTTTCATAGTTCATTTCAT
Organism: Sambucus nigra; assembly: GCA_949130495.1. Classification (NCBI taxonomy): domain Eukaryota; kingdom Viridiplantae; phylum Streptophyta; class Magnoliopsida; order Dipsacales; family Adoxaceae; genus Sambucus; species Sambucus nigra. Next base: position 676,187,426 of record OX422208.1, on the reverse strand, counting down.
ATATGAGGTGTGTGTGTTAATTTGCATTAAAATGAATTTTCTACATTAATTTGGAAGTTTTAAACATTTAAAACCTATTTTTAAAGAATTAAATTTAGGATTTTAAAATGTTTAGGGTTAGTTTTCATACGTTGAAGCTTCCTAAAAACTGCCTTGGGTAGAATCCTAAAGTGCTAGAGACATTTGTGGGTGCAATTTGGATTTTTAAAAGAACCAAAACATGTGTTTTTCAGTCGATTATATCCGTACACATGTAGGTCTTTTGATGGATGGATTTGTGTTTTCTATGTATCTTTGATGAGAGAAAAAGTTTAACCTTTCGATCATTTTTATCTAAGGTCTGCATGTTATCTTGAACAATCCATGTGACGCTACTTAGACCCAATCAGAACGTTAGCTTGTTTATTCCATTTATAGCCGTTAGATTGGGAGTTAGAACAGTCAAATTCATCTCAACCCTTGATTTTCCTTAAACTTCCAGACCCTTCCATCCCTTGTATAAGTAGAGGCCTTCATCGTAACAATTCCAAAGTTTGAGAGGCTAAGGGTCTCAGAGGAAAAAAAAAGAAGAGAGAAGAAAAATGAGAGAGAGAAAAATTAAAAATCGCAAACAAAACTTTGCCAAATTTTTTTCAGAAAATATTTTTGAGAGTTAGTGTTTTCTGGTTTACATTTTTTATCCTCTTAGGTCTAAATCTCTCACTCAACAGCCTCACAAATTTAGATCTCATTTTTGTTTTAGAAACTTGTAGATATATTTCAGTGATACATTGTCAATTAGATCTTAGGATGTTTTGATTTCTTTATTAAGAAATCATTCTCCCATGTTGCATTTGTTTTATAAATTTTCTAATCTTATTCATCCAACATTTTTCTGCTTTTTTACAAACCTGAAATAAAGACTTCTATATTTCAGATTTGTTAAATTTTTCAGTTCGAAATTTTTTGTATATAAATAATTTTTAAAGAATCTCGATTTTATAGATTCTAAAGATTTACAAATGTGATATCATTCTGAGAAAAAAGAGTGTCTAATTTCAATAGTGTGAACAACATATTTCATACTTTGAAGTTTTGTAATTCTTAGGTATTATTTGTAATTAAGTGCGTGTGAGTGCATGCATGTGATTTAGGCATGACACTCACAACACGATCACCCACTAGCACTAAATAGTGCTGTTGGTTGAGAGATTCTGACCATTTGAGTCGACGCAAAGCTAAAGGTGAAAATGAGCCAAGCTAAAGAACGGAGAGGACAACATCATAGTCTTAAAGAAGTAAAACAATAACCGAGGAGTGTAGGTATATTTCGGAACTTAGAATAGGTTTGTTTTGTTTATGTCTCGCTGAATGGTTGTAACATTTAAAACTGTTTTAGTGAATTTTTGTTTTTAGGTGTAGCGACCTCCGTGGATGATTCCCTAATTTGGGTAGGGTTTTACCACGTAAAAAATTTCTAACTCTTGTGTGTGCTGCTTTATTTTCCATAGCTACAATTTGCTGCATAGACCTAGGTTTTAAACTAAAAACCTATTTCCAAGAATCTTGAATATTTTGTTCTTACAAACTGTTTTTAACACACCTTGTGTAATAATCAAGATTTTTACAAGAGTCTCTTCAAAAGGTAGTTCGAAAGTCATTTAACCTTCTTAACAAAATATCTTAGTGAGGGTTTTTCAATAGCATTGGCTTTCACGAGCGGTAATAGATGTTCTCTAGAGAAGGTCTCGGAGGCCGAGACTATTTGACTTGACTGATTATGATGTGGGCCTATATGAAAATGATCTTGGGATGGCATGCTGCTGGGTTGAGCTCGTCTAGATAAGGTCATACTCATGTATATCAATCACCCCTAGACCTTATCCTTTAATGTCTATAGGAGGCTGAGGTGTAAAGTCATCTATCATCTGATAAAGTTTTTTCCTCTCAGTATTCGAGCAAGTCTCGGCCATTTAAGTGGATTAGAGAGGTTTTAGAGATGCCATTTCTGAATTCAAGTAGACGCATCACTTCGATGTCCGCATGTGGACACCTGTCAACTTGTGGGTGGGGTGGCATTCTGCCCACGTAGTGGCGGCAGCGTGCGACCTCGGGGATAGTGTCTTAATGATTTTGTATAGGAAATTGTGCATAATCTTGAGTTGGTTTAAATGCCAACCTTTTCATTTTATTTTTCATTGTTTCTCCCATTTTTGCGCTTCTAAACCATTTTACGAAACGAGAGCATCTTTTCTCTCTCTCCCCACCATTTTTCTTTTTCTGGAGAGCTCCTTTCCATCTTCTTCATTTCTAGCATTCTTCCTCCTCAGGTAACATCATTTCCCTCCTTTTTAATCTACATTTCATCGTTCCTATTAGGTATTCTTTATTTCCATTTTTTCCAACAGTACTTTGTTGTTTCCAGCCACCCTTTCTCGTGGCGTTAGAGCAAGATTGGTGGTTCTTATGTACTATTTGGGTTGTTTGAGGCTGCGTATTTAGGATTTCAGAGAGAGAAGTAGTTTTTAGGCACCAGTTAGGTATTCCGGTAATCTTTTCAGTGACATTTTCCAGTGACGTTCTTAGGTTTTCTTGATTGGTTTTAATTTAGAAACGATTTAATTTCTCTGCTAGATCTTTAGGTCAACTGTGGTCAAACACCACTTGTGTTTTTCATGTACCATAGACTATATGAGTTAGGAGAACAATTTCCCAATCTTTGAGAGATAATCTTAAGAGAGATCCGTAAGAACCAGGCCGAGGCTAGGAAGAAAGATAAAGCCGAGTCAATACTTTTCTTAAACCCGACCCCCAATCTATAGTTCATCCTCCTTTTCTCTTAACTTACCTTGTTTCAATGACGCCTAAAGTTTTCTTCACTATTAGTGAATCAATGTCTGTTTCCTCTTCTGGGTATTCTCAAACCTCCTAATTATCGACTGGGGTCTAGGGATGATTCCTTTGACTAAGCCATGAAGGTCCTTTAATTTTGCCGGGATAAGAGTGGGATAGTCGAGTCAGTAATCGGGGTCACCCCACAATACTAGCCCTTCAGCGAGATAACCCTAATCATGAGGTTTTGGAGATTTCTGACCATAATGAGCCAAAATTTGAAGTGGCATTTTGTGAGCCACCAATGTCCATTCTGATCTCGGCCATAACTGAGGCCGAATTTGTAAAACGAGATCTGTGTGACCAGGCTCCTATGGATGAAGAGGGCGAGGTTGAGGATGAAATTAACATAACTTATGCCTCAACCATACCAAGCGACGTTTGCCAAATATGCTTAACACTATGGATACACCTCTATGGTGTAAAGTCGTCAATTAGGACGAGAGTCCCCTCGAAGGATGATAGAGCTTTAGCAGTCGTGTAAAGGGAGAGATTGCACGAACAAATGTTCTAGATCGACTTGCGCCTATCGATTGATCCCAATATTAGGGCTATTCTCATGAGCATCGACCTCTCTCCTTCATAATAGCCCCTAATACATGGAGGATACTACTTTGGGAAATTTAACTTTGGAAGTTAGCATATAAGGATGAGCTTCTAGTTGACATTTTTAGTGCCTGTTAAACTATTTTATTGATAAAGGCTACACCTTGCTACTTCTATTTTGTGGCTTACTGCACTGATAAAAAGTTTATTCACATTAATTAGACTTCTAATTATGACTTGAAGTCTCAGTACTTCTTCATATCTGAGGATTAGGAGCTCGATAACAACATCCCTTCTAGCATAGATGAGCCGAGAGTTCCCCAGAAGTGGGGTATGGTGTCTATTTGGCTAAGCTTGATCCCCGCCTAAGTTTAGATGCTGGGAAAATATCGAATTTCTATGTACCTCTGATAAAGATAAGGGGTGGGTTGTCTTTGAGGAATTAATGGATCCGAATCTATTGGATGAGACTGGAGTATGGCTTAGCCCTCTAACTTAATGGCTTAAATTTTTTCGAACAAATCTTTAACTTTACTATCCTCTTTTTCCAATTTGATTCGATCGATACTTATTTCTTGTTTAATTTGCAAATCGTCCATAAGGAGTGATAAGACTTGGACAATGACAACCTTGATCACAGGTAACCTCCTATCTCGTCTGGATGGAAAGACTGTTACGTTGTAACAATATTGGTAGAAAATTACCACCGATGGTTCCTTTGTTACGAAAGGATCAAAGAAAAAAAGGGTGTACCTGAGGACACTGGTCCTAAACCCCCTCCAACACTAGAAAAGAAAAAGGTTTCTCCACCACGAATGCCCAAGGATAGCTCCATCCCCATTTTTGACGACACAATGACTATCGCTCGTCTCGCCCAACTTAGTATGACAACTGACTCTCTGCTCGACTGTCAGAAGAGAGCTCAAGAGGCCGTTGTATCTAGTGTCCCTGTGTGAGATAATCGATATTTTAACTCCCAAGACCCCTTTCAGGCCATTGACTTTTCTTTGCATCGGACTACCCAGGTAATAATTATTATTCGATAATTTTAATTGAAGTGTTGTGTCATCTTGTACTGGCTTTTTTTTTTGTAGTCCATGACTTCACTCCAGAATGTACAACTTTGGGATAAGGAGGTCACTCAAAAAATTAAGGTAGCTGAGACTGACATCTCTGAGAATAGTGGCCTTAAAGAGAAGCTTGACACTATCAAGACGACCCATGAGAGGCAGATTATTGGACTAGGGAACAAGAACAAGGAGAGGCTGAAGACTCAGAGGCTGGACCTGCATGCCAAAATATATGATGGCAATTATAAGAAGAAGAATCTAATCGATGACAAAGATGCTGAGATACTCGCTACTTTGGAGAAGGTGATTTCAGCGGTCAATGAGTCTGATAAATTTTCTGACTACGCCAATAAATATTTTGAGAAAAGCAAAAAAACTACTGATTACTGAGTGTTGACTATGCGTACGAACTTATCATCTGCTGCCCCTATCTTGGTGAAGTTATGAATTCGTTTAGCTTAAAGGACCCTGAGAGCATTGAAAATTTAAATCATGCTCGGGCGGAGGAGAAGGCTCAAACTACTGCTGCCGAGACTACAATGGTAACCCAAGAGATATAAGATTCCATTTCCATTCAGGAATAGGGAGTGGTTGGAGAAATCTGTTGGGATGTTGGTGTGAAATTTTCATTTGTTGACAGGTTAGACACTTGGCTACAAAGTGTACAATATGATTTTTCACGCCAGGACACGAATATTGTTGCTTAAGATTCTAATACATTTGGGTGCTACTGAGGTGAATCATATATTTAAAATGGTGAGATTCAGGTAAAATTTCTTCTTGAAGTGCCCGAATAAAAGGAACACATACTCGGTTTTTGAACTATAATCCATGTACTGGATCTAGAGTCCAATTTTGTTCAGGGAGATTATTTTGAAGTTTCTGCTACTGGGAAAAAAAATTCATCTTAATCTTGAAGATCTTTAATTTTCTCATGGATAAGGGGGTGAACAACGATGTTATGTAATGAGATTCGGGTGTTTGAAGGGTCTCGTTGTAGATTAAAATCTCCAATAGTTTCCAAAAATATAAACATACTGTGAAGACTTCCTTGGGTTTTACGACTCAAAAAATTAACAACTGCATTACCCTTACCGGGATGGTAGAGTGAACTAAATTTATAATCTTCTAAGAATTATATCCATCGTCATTGTTTGAGATTAAGATCCTTCTTGGTGAATATATACTTTAGGCTTTTATGATCAGAGAAAACTTGAAATTATTCTCCGTATAAGTAGCATCTCCAAATCTTCAAGGCAAATACTACGACTGCTAATTACAAGTCGTGTACTATGTAGTTATATTCATGAGTTTTTAGATGTCTAGATCCATAATCTATTACTCTCCCTTGTTGCATTAGGACATAATCGAGTCATTGTAGGGAGTATTTGGTGTAAACACTGTAGCTGATATTACCGAAAGGAATGGTTAGGGCAGGGGTAGTGGTTAATTTTTCTTTCAGCATGCAAAAATCTTGTTCGCATTTTGGGTTCCATATGAAATGAACTTCCTTTCCCGTTAACTTAAGTAGAGGAGGGGATATTCGGGAAAATCCGTGGATAAAGCGTTAATAATATCTGGAAAGTCCTAAAAAACTTCGTAGTTCTGTGATGGAGGTGGGTTGAGGCCACTCACTTACGGTGGTAGTTTTAATTGGATCTACTTATATTCCTATTTCTATAACTACATGTCCTAGAAATTTTACTTCTTTCATGATGAAATTACATTTGCTTTGTTTTTCATAGAGTTGATGCTTACGAAGAGTTTCTAGTATGATACATAAATGATTTCCATGCTCTATTTGGGTCTTAGAGTACATTAGAATGTAATCGATGAATATGATCACAAATTTATCTCGAAAAGGTTGAAATACTCTATGCATAAGATTCATAAAGGTAGAAGGGGCATCGGTTAAACCAAAAGACATGAGTAAAAATTCGAAATGGCTATAACGGGTTTGAAAAGAAGATTTGAAAATACTTTTTCTCCTCTCGGTTGATGAAATAAATATCCTATCCTTGACTAGGGGTATTTATTCTTTATGGTCACTTGGATCAATTTTTGGTAGTCAATGCACAACGGAATTAATTCGTCTTTATTTTGCACAAATTGTACTGGGGCTCCCCAAGGAGATATACTAGGGCATATAAATCCTTTACTGAGTACGTCGTCCATTTGCGTTCAAAGTTCTCATATTTCTAGAGGGGAGATACAGTAAGTAGGGATTGAGATATGGTAGGTATTTGGTAATAGATTGATGAAAAACTCAATCTCTCGAGGAGGAGATAGTCCGGGTAAATCTTTATGAAATATATCTTCGTATTGGCTTAAAATGTGGGAAAGAGGAGAGTTGTGCTTGTCACTTATTCAAAAAAGAAAAGATTGATGGGGGGTTCTATCTTGAAAATAAAATGGAGTTTGATGGGGAGGGTTGAATGTTACTATTTTCGTGTGAAAGTCAATATGGGCGTGATTTGGGGATAAAACATCCATTTTTATAATTATGTCAAATTTTGTTAGGTAAAGGACAATCAAATGCATAAGTAATGTCCTAAATCTAAAACATAAAGCATGTTGTTCACAAATTCTATTGGTAATAACCATATTTCCCGTTAGCATACCTATAATTAAAGAATCTCCTAATAGTACACAAGACAATCGTAACCTATTTAGGTATGTTTGACTAATGAAAGAATGCGCGAATCCAGAATCAAATCATACATGTGTTGAAAGATTATAAAATGGAATATTACCTTCAACCACGTTGTGGGAATTTGGATTTTTTTCTAGGAGAATGTGGGAATTCTTATTTTAATTCTTAATAAGGGGTTCTTTCTTTATGTCCTGGGAGTTTGATTGCGACGAATGGGGTACAGTGTTGGTAGGATGCTTGAAAGGAGTATTATAAATCTAGCGGAAGTATATGGATAAAACATTTGAAATTTTGGGCATTAGGGTCTCAGTGTCCTACTTCATTACATTCATGACAACACACGAGAGGTTTGCTGAGGTTATGTTGAATTTGGCTGAATTTTTTACCATTTTAACACTTATTGTAAGGGTGATTTCGTTGATTCAATTGGTCTTTCACCGCATAAGGGTTGCAGGGAGGATTAAGAGTACAAACTGGAGTATTAGTTTAATGATTTTCTCTATAAGCGAGGATGTTTTGACCATACGTTTGAATTCTCGAATCTGTAGAGGGGTAACAATGAACTTTATAGTTTGGCGCATACCTCTTTCGAAATGCTTGCACTTTTTAGGTTCAGTGTCCATATATTCTTGAGCATAGCAAGATAGTCTAGTAAACTTGGCTTCATATTGTGCCACAATCATTTGTCATTATTGTAGATTCAGGAACTCTACGGTCATCTGATCACTTATAGTTTATGAAAAATACTTGTTATAGAAAATTTCTTCAAATTTTCCCCAAGCTCGTTCAGCTACATTTCGGCATCGGGTAATGGATTGCCACCAAAATTCGTCTTCTTCCTCAAAGAGTATGAGGATAATTTTATCTTAACTTCAAGGATAATCCCAACTCCTTCAAGTACCTTGGGGGTGTAGCGAATCCATCTTTTAGCTTCCACTACACCTGGTTTCCCAAGAAATACGGGGGGATTCTGTCATAGAAATTCTTTGAGGGAATTTATTCTTCAAGTTTCATAAAAAATTTCAATATTTACAGGAGGTGGAGGTATGGTGTGTTGTTGTTAAGTTAGGGTAATCAATTCTTGAAGGCAATATAAGATTCCTTCTGTAGTACTTGAAGTTGACATTTGAGGAATATGTTGTTCTTCTTGCATTATATTGGTAGTTGTGCGTTTAATAACCATCCTATATAATCAATATTGTAATAAATGAATCATACACAAGGATATAGGAATACTCACCATACTTTGTTATATCAGATTCTTTGGTACATAGGTGATGAGAAGAAAAATAAACAATAAAATCAAACGTACATAGTGGTCAGTCCTATCTTATAACATACAAAATATTAAAAGAACTTCTAGGTTATCTTGTTGGAGTGGGATTCTCTATGTGCACACTCAAAATTTTATTTAGATACATTATCCCTTGGCGATCAACTCAAGTCATATGAGTAACTACTTGCTCATATGTGGGGTCATCATCTTCTAAGGGGCCGGAGTCATCATCGGATGAGTTTGGTGATGTGGAGGTGTTAGTAGGAGTAAAGATTTTGGTAACAGGAGAGAATGGTCCATAATTGACGGGGGAATCAGAATGAGTTATGGTGACTTCATTAGGCAGCACCACGTCCCATGCGAGGTGAATTTCTTGCTGAAGAAACTTTGGGTCTTTCGAAAACCTTTTTGCCTGTCGAGTTGACTGTATCTCTCCCATTAAACGTCTGATAAGTAGATTATGCTTGATTTATGAGGTAACAATTGCCCAATTCGATCAATGTTTCTCATATATTGACATAATTTAGCATATTCTACTTCTTTAGAGGCTCTTTCGAAATGTTCAAGTGTAGAATCGCGAATATTAAGATAAATATCATTCCAAGTATTCATTACCGCAAAATAGTACAATAATAAAATAAAAATATACCAAAATTATAAATATCGATTTAAGATGTAGACGAAGATTCTTGTTATTGTCCCGCATAGGCATATACCTTAGTTATGTTATGATACCATGCTGACGCATCCGCGAATATAGATGGGTCTAATAATAATAGAGAATAAATTAAAGTGGTGTCATGGGAAGTAAGAATAAATAAAAATACGATTATAATTAATACAACGGAAATAAAAAGGCTTTTATTAAAGAGATAAATGGCATCTTATTACATAGTTGAGTCTGGTAAACAAAAGAAATACATTATTACTTATTGGGGCATACATAAACTTAAAACATTGGAGAAACACTTGGAGTTCATAGAAGCTGGTATGTTGCGGTATAAATATTCCAATGGGGCTTGACATCCTTGTCCATTACATCCCACACGTACGTAACTGCGAATTTTATTGGAGGTAGAATTGTGTAGAAGTTCAAAGATGCGGGCGATAACTGATCTTCTTCAGGCTCGTCGTTAACATGGAAGGAAAACAATAAATCAAATTTGCCAAGTAGATAATTTTTATTTCTATACAACATGTAGGAAATGATAAGGTTAGAGAATATTAGTAATATCTTGACTTTTTCCTATTGAAATAAAATGAAATATCATAAGACTATCAAGGGTATACTAATGCTTATTCATATGTAAATGAATAATATTGTGAAGATAGTTGGATAATAGAATATCAAGTTAAGATAATCTTGGTTTAGAATATAACACGATAACCCATAAATGATCGATTATCAGGTTTCAATAGCGTAGACATATCGCTATAATATCGCTCAAGGTATAAAGTACACTTGAACAGGTAATCATAGATAATTTGAAAATAATAACTTGGCATACTTAGCTAGAGCAGCACTCACACGTAGAGAAAATATAAGAAAAGGGCACTCAACATCTGAGTCCTTCAGCCAATAAAATTTACTGGGGGTTTATCGGGTCTAATCCCTGGATCATATGGTATGAAACTGAAGATTTCATATGGTAAGAACAATAAATTTTAGGGTTAGATGCAATTAACAACATCTTGTCGAGTGGGTTAGGGTTCAGGGTTTAGTAGTATTGGAATAATTAATATCGAGGGAATTAAGATTATAGTGGGAGTTTGAACTGTTCAAAAGAGTTCATTATTAAACTTAGAGTTCAAAAATATCACAAGGTAATATAACAATAAACAATTGAAAGAAATAAGTTCAAAATGATTAATATTGAAATGTAAATCACCTATTTTGGGTATTTTGATTTGTGGTTGGTGTTCGACTAATTTTACTGTAGACTCGGTAGTCAGAAACAAATATGAGTATGTTATGCATGTACTAAAACAAAGTGGTTATAATGTAGCAAGAGGAAATTTAAGTAAACAATTCAGTGTAAAAAGATTTTTAAAAGGGTTTAAAATGTAATTCTCAAAACTCTGGAAATCAATTATTTTATCCTTATTCATTAGGATTTAGGTTTGGTGTTAAAAGACAAATTAGGTCTAATTATACTCAATTACTTGTGGATAAAGTTTGAGGATGATTGGGAATACTTATAAAAATAAGCACGGGGTTAAGTGTAATTATGATTGTTTAAATTTAGAACCTTAAACTAATTTTCGTGGGAAAATGCTAACCTGGAATCCAAACAGGGTGTTGTGATATTCCAAATTATTTAGAATAAAAAATATAAATGCTGGAAAACAATCAGAAATTCATGACTGGGACGTGCTCAGTCAAGGTTGGGATGTGCTTAGTTTGACCATCATCCGCGCGCGTGAGGTTTGATCACCTTCAACCTTTTGACATTTGACCTTAGGTTTTATAATTTTTGAACTCGATTTCCAAACATTATACAATTCCTTTTAAGATGGTTTCTGAATGAATGTTGTTCAATTTTCAAAGGGGAATCCAGCCGTATTAGTTTTAGGGATGTTGGTGGACTAAATCGAGCTATTGATTTTACAAAAAAAATGATAAAAGTTTGACCAAATGAAACTATTTAAAAGTTATGATTTAGGTTCCGACATTATAAAAATGTTGTTCTTTATTAAAAATGGAAGAGATTAAGCTTGGTTTGAATATTTTGGTGGAGTGAAAACTAAGAATTTAATCTTTAAATTTTTCTGGGCTGAAGACTTCAAATTTGGATTTGGGGTATCATTGGTGGTTCTTATTCCACTTAAACATATATATAGGCTCCTGAGAACTTAAACTTGATTTAACCCACTTTAAAACTAGTTCGAAGTCAGGGAAGTAGAATCCACCATTGAAGCTTAAGCTTTAATGGTGTTTTGTTGGTTTTGAGCTCATACACACCATATATACGTTCACTACTCCATGTAAACACATATTTTTATTCTAAATATATGAAAAAACATAAACATAATAAAAAAAATTAGACATTCATGCATAAAATTAAAAAAATGTAAGAAACTCTCAAACCTTACTTTGGAATTTCACTCAACTGATGTGATTTTTGACTGTGGTAATAAGGGATATTTATAGGGTTCATGCAGGGGAGTTGATTGATGTAAGTGTAGGTGAGTTTTGAGATAGTTTTATACAAGTTCTAAGATTGGTTCAATGAGAGATAGTCTTATAATCCACATGGTAACACCCTTGTTAACCACCCAGCAGGTGCCATGTCATCAAGGATCAAAGTTTAAACAAGTTTGAGTTTTAGTTTGGGTCCTTGATGAGTTTCCATAACAACTTTAAGGTCTAAAGTATATTAATAAAAGTTTGGGGGATTTTTTAATAATTATATAAACTTAAGGGGTTTAGTTTATGGAAATAATATAAAATATAGGTTTTGAGGTGAAACTTTGGTGGAAATTTAAGGTTTAATAGGCACATGGATGTGTAAAATATGATGATTCTAGGTAAAAGTGCATTTTGGTAATTAAAGAAAATGGTAGGGTTCGTCTTTAGAATTTGCTGAGTACAAGGGTCTAATGTTTAATTAGGTGTGGTTTGTTACATTAGAATTGATATCGTCCCTCAGAATTATCTACAATCCTCTTAATCGATCACATACACTCCTTAGGTTTGTCGAATTGACCTTGGCCCTCAGAATTGGCCGTGGTCCTTTAAATCAGTCGTTTACACCCTCTAGCTCCTCATAATTGACCTTGACCCTCAGAATCGGTCGTTATCCTCTAAATCGGTTGCTTACACCATTTACACCCTTAGAATTGACCTTGGCCTTAAGAATTGGTAGTGCTCATATGAATCGATTGCATACACTCGCTAGGTCCTCAGAATTGGCCATGAGCATCTAAACGAGTCGCATACACTCCCTAGGTCCTCAGAATCAGGCCTTCACCCCCAACGTTCATAAATTTCATCAAGATATATATCTCTTGATGTCCTTCAAGGGCCTCTGTAGACACACCATTCTAGTGCCCCCTACTAGTAAACAAATATATTTGTTATCCAAAGATGCATGACGCATTTAGTTATGGGATGCTTATTGGTAATAAAATAATTGTTTTTATACACAATATGAACCAATCACAAATTTATCTCGTGAAATTAAACCTTACCTTAAATAATGTTTTATTTATTAACTTAAAAAAATTATAATTTAAGAGGTGCTACGTTTTAGGAGGTGTAAAGTTTAATTTAATTTTAAACTTTATGGGACTAAAATAAAACAATAATTTTTTTTATAAATATCAAAATATATGCTATTGTATATTACCTTATTACCCCATATTTAAAACCTTGAAATTATGAACTCCTCCATATATAATCCTAAACCACCTACAAACTAACTTAATCCATTACCAAACTTCCTATAAATACCCATTACTGAACATACTCAAACTCACAACAAACTCTCAATTTCTTCCTTAAATTCCATTTGTTCTACCTATGTATGTGGGTATATACACTGAGTTGTATTTATACCAATATATATATATATATATATATATATATGATTGGATATGCTAGAGAGTGAGTATGTGGGTGTGTGTTGGTATTCAGATGACAGATGAAGAAGATGATTTTTTTTTTTCCAGTAAGTGTCCTTACATTTAGTGGGCTGCTTTTTGTTAAAGTCTGCGTGTGTGCATGTTTATGGGTATATAAATCAAATGTGTGTGTGTGTGTGTGTCTGTGTGTGTATATATATATATATATATATATATATATATATATATATATATATATATATATATATATATATATAGAGAGAGAGAGAGAGAGAGAGAGAGAGAGAGAGAGAGAGAGACTCACTTAAGCTCAATTAAAATTATATTTGGTAAACTTTCAGACAATTTGTATATTTTGGTGGGTATGAGTTTATGTGAGTACATATGAGTTTGTGTATTGAAGAAACATATCCAACTGTTTTTTTTTCAAGGGGGATAAATCTTGGGATTCTCTCCCATGGTTGCCTCGGGAATGAAAAAAAAGTGTGTGTGGGTGGGTGGTGTGTTAGTGAGGTATGGATCTAGGATGGATATGAAGGGGTAGGTGTTAGAGTATATATATATATATATATATATATATATATATATATATATATATATATATATATATATACTATTCATGGGATGTATGATATTTTGGCATTTCATGCACATGCATGAAATGTCATGCCAAAAGTTGTTTTTTTTTTAAAAAGAGGAAAAAGGGTTTTTTAAAATATATTATTTTTTTAAATATATATATTTTTTAAGATAATTTTTATTTTAATTTTATTTTTTTAAAGACATGTTTTTTATAAAAAAATGCGGGTTATTATGGGTTGACTTTTATTACGGGGATAAATTTATCGTTGTGCCCTTGGCATGGGCATCTGCTAGTGTGTGTGTGTGTGTGTGTATATATATGTATGTGTGTGTGTTTTTTTCTTTTTTTAATACTATTATACTCATTTTATGGATTAAAACTTTAAAAATTCATATCTTTCAAAATATAAATCGAAAAAATATAAGAAACATATCGTTGAGTTCGCAATTAAAGTCGATCATTTTAATATATAATATATTTAGAAATGTCATTCTTTTTTACCAAAGTCCATTTTAGCTTTCGTGTCAATTAAGAGTAACCCAATACTCGTCAAAATCCTCATTTTAACGTAAGTGATTTACATTAAACCATTATTATACACTTTTGATGTCTTTAGGATATAACACAAATATCCATTTGCAACCTAGAAATATTATTTTTATTCACATTATTTTTATTATAAAAAAAATATTTTGATACAACTAACAGTTTTACGAGACTCGGTTCCTATATGAAAATTATGTATTATAAATATCAGTTCACTACTGGAATTAATGAACTATTATAATTCAATTACAAACCGAGATACATATAGAGTGAAACCTATTAATCACCGTACATAAAAACCCAATATTGTAATTTGACATAAACTTGTGAAATGTTGTTTTTGGATTATCCGTTGTAACCTTTCCATAAAAAAGCACATCCAAGCATATTATATTCAACTTGTTCTGAGCTAGCAAAAACCCCATGGAATATTTGTAAGTTATTCTACTTCGATATTATTTATTGAATATAGAATTCTCTATTATTCATGTATGTGCCATTTCATATCACTATGTGATAATCCCTGAATTGCGGTTCTCATCATCAGAACTCATTTGTGAGGCTCACAATATTCCATTGAATATTAATTCAATCTTATCTAAGAAATCCCTAAACCTATGGTTTCATTCAACCGATGTTTTCGTTAAACCAATGACTTCATTGACCCGATGATTTCATTACACCCTAATAGCAAACATTATAATTTAGGGAATATACTACCATTTTACCCACGGAAGTGCTATTAGGCCTGTAGGACTCAGGGTTTGAGTTTCTAGTATTGCTTACCATATGAACGCCCTCTTAGGAGTTGTGCTCAGTAGTAAAACTTTATATCCAAATGTTTTGGAATTATTATATCTCCAAGGGTTTTAGATTGATTATTCTTCAAATGTTTTGGATGAATGTTATTATAAGTGTACAGCTACGCATTTGAAGCCACTATAATTGATAATTATGGGTTATCCTATTACAGAAAAGTTTGAACTCTTAATTGTATGACTCGATATCACTTATCCAGTTATAATCACCATATTTTCCTTGTAATATCAATTGCTTCAAATTATGTCATTGTTCCTTACCATTTAAATTTCATATTATTCTATATTGCTTTAATTGCAATTTGTCATAAAATGTAACTTATCTCATAATACAATCAATCTTAGAGTTACTAATTGCTAAAAAAGTACAATCATGTAGGTCTTGCTTATTCTTTTCCATCCCTTATAGTGATTTTAGACAGGTACCTATAGGCAATAATGAGCAACTCAGTAATCTCAAGCTAGGATGGAATGAACATCAGGAATAGTTTTGTTTAAGAGATAATCATATGGTAGTTAGTGTTAGTCAGGCATAGAGATATAATAAGATGGTGATGTATAGTTAAAATTTTCTACTGTAACCTATTGGATTATCAATATAACCTTAGCGTTTTATGGATTTTATTATGTCTTAATGTTTATTAAGATAAAGCCCACCTAATCCCTGTAGGGAAGCATCAGTGTAAACGAAATACACAACCCTATGTGACAACTCACCTATTAAAATAATGGGTGGCCAGCCCGCTATCAAAATAAAATTTAGTCTCATATGGATCATTCTTAACATCACTGTGAGAGTTAATTAATTACTAACCACCTATTGGTTTAACAATCTGTGTCAAATTTTAATCTTTGATTAACATGCCAAAATAGCCATCATAATCCAATGAAATAAAACTAAATAAACTAATCACACCAAATGAGGAAGTCAAAATGCATAATATGAAACTATGTCCCGAATAAACCATTGGTTACCGAAATCCAATCCAAGTATCTGAATCAAATAAATAACTACAAATAACCGAGTCTAAAATAAAGGGCAACATGCCCAATAGATAACTAAAATAGAGCATAGTCTAAGAAGAAATGAATGAAGCGAATACTCATAACTCTACAAGACTCCACATCCGCTATAGGTATGTATCCCTAGAAAGAGTCATCATCCATGGCGTCCCGTGGCTAGACACCTAAAATTAAAAAAAAAAAAATTGACACGGGTTAGAGCCCAAAACCTTTTAAAAATATGTGCAAGTAATTAAAATGAAGTAAATAAATATGCAGTAAAACTTTCCATATTTAAGTTGGTGTCGCACTCCCATGAGTTACCCCTCACCTTTCAACTATAGTACACAACTAGCGTAGACATATTAACCCTCTATTTACACTATCATGCATAACTAGTTCTGTTGAAAAGTTCACTAATACACCACTCTAACCCGAGTATTGTTTTTCGTTCATATCTTATCTATTTATCTCATTAACATAATTATTCATTTCATCGTTTATCATTCTTATAGCTTTACTCCAGTTATTTATAACATTCATTATTATTGTATTATGCCCGTATATAATTAACCACACTATTATATAAGTAAGGTTACACTACAATAAACACATATATGTCATGTATAATCATCACCCCGATTAATAATTCATTAGATACAATCCCCCGAGCACTAACTCATTAGATGCATTCCCCCAAGAAATAACTCATTAGATGCCTTTATCTATAATTCTATCAACATCCAGGGCATACTCACTTCATCCCGATTATCGGCGGTCAGACATCACACCGAATCGATTAAATCGCAAACATATTGAAGGCGCTTATAATCTTTCAATAGCGAGTGCCAATCGTACCCTAATCGTCGCACTTTGAATAACCATTACACACGGTATAAACACGGTTCGATGACATGGGGTCGATACTTAGCCTACTATGTTTTTCTAGGGAAGATCACCCACATTGCTCAGCCTCCACTAATAGCACTAGAGGTGTATGTTTCACATAAATATCATGCACAAAAATATTATTTTTATTCGTATATATATTCTCTCTCTCTCTCTCTCTCTCTCTATGTATATATATATATATATATATATATATATATATATATATCCCGGCTAACCATGCTTGTCACATGTAGAACTAACCTCTCGTTCTGAGTATAAATCCAACCCCCTATTATCAATTATTCACACTATACTAATAATTACCCTACAGCTTCCCCAAAGGAATTAATCCATACTTATCCTATATTAATGGTTCTTCAACTTGTAAATCATTAGATAGTCCATCTTTAGAGAATTGACATTAACCATCTAGTAAATTTAGTCCTTCTCCAACAATTAGCATCACATTTCTATTTTTAATAAATTCTACAAATGACAAAACATGGTCCTACTAACTCGCTTGAACTTCTAAAAATCACCCAAATCCATCCCTGGTCCCAAATCATTCTGACCCCGGGTTCGAATCAATTTGACCTGCCGAATGGATTCGCTCAAGTGGCCGAATCGATTCGGACTTGGGAAGAAGCCCATATTTGCATATGATGATGGGATTTCATTTATTTTCTTCAACCACAAGTTAGGTAAATTCACTCACAACTTAATTTACCATTATCCATTGATCTTATACATGAACCTAATCTCTTTTCATATATAAATCCATCCCAACACATCTAAAACATAATCAAATTCAAGGGATCTAATCTAGATTCAAGAAATTTCATTATTTTTTAATTTATTCTCAAGATTACTCTAATCATCATCTTTCTCATTCAAGATTCAATCTTTATGTTTGAATTTATTTTTAGAATATGTATTGAGCAATGATTACACTACTTATGACCCCAAACCCCATCTTTTAACATAGATCCCATTCCCTAAAAGTCTTCTAAAACATAATATATCACCTACTATGATATGAACTGAATTTATATGCATAAAATATCAGGCAAGTTAATTATTTGCCTTAATAAATACGTATAGTCTGATTCTCCTTTGATGTGTGATGATTTTAGTCCCAAAAGATCCTTCAATCCTCTCACTTTTCTCCTTCTTAGGTCTCCCTTAGCTTTTTCCTTCTCTATTTTCTCACCATAAGCCTCTGGGATGTTTTAATTATGTATAATAGTTGCCTCTTAACCCTAATCTCCTTTTAAAACCCTTTACCCCGTATTTAGATTAATCTCCTCATGTAAAATGGCCTATATGCCCCGAAATCAGTCTCAACTAGTCTAAAAATCCCTCGAAACTCAATTACTACCCCCATGTACTTAATTTTGACTGTTTCAAACCATCCCCGATCAACCATGCACTCGAAATAGTCATTCGAGTAACTATACATTAATTTACTTCTCAAGCATAAAATAATTAACTCATAATTTCCAATTAAGATACCGTAAAAAATGTCGTCATTGTCATTCACTACGACGTACTAATAATTCACTATATTTTATTTACTATATGCACTTAGTAAATTTAACACATAAATATTAATCTTAATCTCTCCTGATTAATATTTAATAAATATAACATATTCTATATTGATTAAATTACTGCACGTGTGTAGTTAAAACAAAATGCCAGAAATAATTTAATTCAAAATTATAAAAATGCAGGGTGTTACATACTTCCCACCTTATAAAGGCATTTCATCCCCAAAATTTGAACGTACCTTCATAAAAAATCTCGGGATACTTCTCTCGCATATTATGCTCCTGCTCCCAGGTTGACTCGTCTTCATTATGGTGCCTTTATTGAACCCGAACCAAGGGCACCACCTTAGACCGCAGCTTATGATCACTATAACCAAGAACGGAAACTAGTTTTTCCTCATATGATATATATGGATCCAAATCTATCTCCTCCAATGGAATGTTCAAATAGGCCCTCTCACTCCTCTTATATCTCATTGGCAACGGCACGTGAAACATATCGTGGATCCACTGTATATTCTTTGGTAAACCCAGTCCATAGGAGATGACTGTCACTCTCTCAATGATCGGTAAGGGTCCAACATACCTCGGTGCAAGATTTCCATTTTTCCCGAATCTCATGGCCCTATTCATAGGGGATACCCACACCAATACCTAGTCCCCTACATACATCTCTATGTGCCTCCCATTTGCATCTGCATAACTTTTCTTCCTATCATGAGCTATCAGTATGCATCCTCGAATTAACTTGATCTTGGCAGTAATATCCTAAATAATCTCTATTCCAAATAGTTTGTTGTCCCCCACCTCTAACCAACAAATGGGAGAACTACAAAGCCTCCCATAAAGTGCCTTAAATGGATCCATGCCCATGGTAAACTAGTAGGAGTTATTATAAGAAAACTCCACTAATAGAAGATACTGATCCCATCCTCTCCCAAAGTCGAGTATACACATCCTGAGCATGTCATCAAACATCTGATTAACCCACTTAGTCTGCCCATAGCCTCCTAAAAGCTCCACAAAAAATGGGACACAAAAATCTTATCCCTGTCGGATACGATATTAATCGGCACCTCATGTAATCTCATAATCTCGCCAATAAATAATTGCATGCACTACCTCGTCTCATAATTCGTACGAACTAGTAAAAAAATGGGTCACCTTAGTCAATCGATCCATAATCATCCAGATGGAGCCGTGATGACTCTGTGATGTCAGTAACGCAATAATCATGTCCATAGATATTCTCTCCTATTTACACACCGGTATCTCAAGTGGATGCAACATCCCCATCGGTATTTGGTGTTATATCTTCACTTGATGGCAAGTAGGACACTTCGAGACAAACTCTGATATGCCCACTTAATCCCCGACCACTAATAATGCCTATGCATATCTTGGTATATCTTATCCCTGTTGGGATGTACTACAAACCTCGACCCATGAGATGGTCATTATTGCATGTCTCAAATATGAATTATTCGGAATAATAAAACTCCCATTAAAGTGTAAGCCTATTTTGGAACTGATCGAGTAGGACTTCGCCTCATTTGTTAATAACTATCTCACCTTATCCTGAGAGAACTAGTCCCTAACCTGCGCTTTCATTACCCCCAAAATGAACTCGGGTGTGATATCCCAAATTGACACGAAAGCTCAGGCGATGTCATCATCATGTCAAATCTCACCCCACTTTGCCATCCAGACCTCTGCTACCTCTCCAGTTTTTTGTCAGCTCAGCGAAGCTACCACCATGTTAGCCTTCCCAAGGTGATACTAAATATCAAAGGAGTAATCCTTCACGAACTCCAACCATCTCATTTGCTGCGTATTCAGATCATCTTGCGTGAATAGGTACTGTTGTAACTTCTGGTCCGTGAATAAGATGAACCTCTCACTAAAAAAATAGTGCCTCCAAATCCTCAAGGAAAATACGACCGCTTATAGCTTTGGGTCATGTGTGGGGTAATTCCTCTTCTGGGGCTTATGCTTGTGAGAAGCATAAGATTTAGCTTATCCTTCTACTATAAGTGCTTGCAGAGACGCATCTATGAAAATAAGATACTCCACTCCTCCGCCAGGAAGTGTGAGCACCGGTGCTAACATCTATTTTTCATTTAGCATGACAAAAGCTAACTGATAATAATCATCCCAAACAAATGGTACCCCCTTACGATTCAGATTAGTCAATGGACTCGCAATCTTCGAGAAGCCCTTAATGAAACAGCCAAAATACCTGACCAATCCTAAAAAGATCCAAACCTCCGTCTGTGTCGTGGGTTGTCCCTACTCCCTCACCGTCGATACCTTACTCAGATCCATCAAAATCCTATTATCCGATACATTGTGCCCCAAAAATTGCACCTTCCTTAGCCAAAATCTGTATTTCTCGAACTTGGCGCATAACTGGTGACCCCATAATGTCTGTAGAACTAGACACAGATGCTCTACATAATCATCGTTAGTGCAAGAATATACCAAAATATCGTGAATGAAAACAATCATGAAGTAGTCTAGAAACTCCTAAAAGACCCTGTTCATAAGGTCCTTGAATACTTCTAGGGTATTAGTAAGCCCAAATGGCATCACCATGAACTCGTACGATCCATACCGCATCAGGAATGCGATCTTAGGAACGTCCTCCTCCTTGATACGTAACTGGTGGTACCCTGATCACAAATCTATCTTCGAGAAGAATGTTGCTCCTCTCAATTGATCGAATAGGTCATTGATTTAAAGTAACATATACTTATTCCGAATTGTGACCTTATTGAGCTCCCTGTAGTCTATACATAGACGAAGTGACCCAACTTTCTTACTCAAAAACAAGACTGGTGCACCTAGAAGGTGATGTAACCCACCTAATAAATCCTTATCCCAAGAGCTACTGAATTTGATCCCTCAAATCCTGCATTTATAGCGGGACCATACGGTATAGTGCATGTGAATTTTCCCTAAAAACTTCACCTCCCTCGGCTAAAACCTACATTTCTCAAACTTGGCGCACATTTTGTGATCTCGTAATGTCTGCAGAACCAGATGCAGATGCTCTGTATAATCATCCTCAGTGCGAGAATATACCAGAATATCATCAATTAACACAATACCCAAATAGTCCAGAAACTCCCTCAAGACCCTATTCATGAGGTCCATAAATAATGTCGGGGCATTAGTCAGCCCAAATGACATCACCCTAAACTCGTATGATCCATACCGCATTAGTAATACATTATTAGGAGTGTCCTCCACCCTAATTCATAACTGGTGGCACCTCGATCATTAATCTATCTTCGAGAAGAATGTTGTTCCTCTTAACTGATCGAGCATGCCTTTGATTTGAGGTAACAGATACTTATTCTGAATCGTGACCTTATTCAACTCATGGTAGTTTACCCACAGTAGCTACTTTATTCTTTTTATAGTTGGTGCTCAAATGAGTAGTTTACCTGCATCTTCGCCTCAAGTAGCTACTTTCTTATTTTTAAGCCTTTTGTTCTAGGATATTAAAAAAGTGTGTTCATTTGTGAACGCCTTGGATCATGAGTTTCTCCTTATCTTTATGTAATTCCCTCGTAGGTCCCTGTAACCGTGGACCCTACATTGAGCCTTCCTTGAGCATCCCCTTAGCAGGGACCCTTCAGGTACATATATTATTGTCCTTGGTACTTCACTCCCTTTATTTATTTATTGTATAAAATATATTGGTGACTTAGTTATTGTTTCCTTATTTTAATATTAGTGTTGTTAAAGTCCCTTTGCCCATGGGACACACTTCTAGCATTGCAGAGGGGTCTCCTCAGGTGCTTCTTTCTATCGTACTTTTCTTTCCATCTTGCTTTTTCTGCACAAGTATTTTCTAATACTTTCTTGTTTCCTTGCTCCAAAGCCAGTACTGCTGAAGTCCCCTTGTCTATGGGACATGTTATGAATGCCATTGAGGAAGCTCCCCGAGTTCATATTTTAATATAATTTTCTTTCTAACTTGTTTTTTTTGTGCAAGTTCTCTCTAAAACCTTCATGTTTTCTTATTCTCGGGTTAGTGCTGCGAGTGTTCATATGACTGCGGAATAACTTGGTGAAACCACTGTGAGTGAGGTATTACACTATCATACCTTATTCATTTTTTTAGTTTTCCCCTTTTCTTTTTCATTCTTGATTTTATTATTCATGTACTTACTATCATTTCCATGTTTCATCATTTTTAGGTTAGCGAGACGAGCGCTCTTATGCCTGTGAAACAAACTATGAGTGCCTTGGCGAGCACTCCTAAGGCATTATACTGTCATACCTGGCCTATTTTTTATTTTTACTTTTTGATGAATGAAAGAGTTGGCGCTTGCGTTCAATTAAGAAATAATATATTAAATACCATTTTTAACCCAAATTAACCCTAAGCATGCAACTAGGTGTGAATGAAGCAATATGAGATCATGCACAAGATATTCAACACACAAAGTTTAAGGAAAAATCCCCCACAGGGGCAAAACCATTTGTATATCACTATAATTTGTAAGAGAAACGGCTTACAATCGGATTACATTGAAATACAAGTTTTTGACTAAGAATTACCCTCAGGTATCGAATTCTGTAGTCGCGGCTGGAAGACTCCCTTTTCAGTAGGGTTGGCGGCTGGAACTATCCCTGTCCAGCAGGGCAGCAATGAAGAGGAAGAAGCGGTCCACTTCACAAAGGTTGAACAACAGCAATGGTGTTCTTGGGTTACCAAATTTGATTCACATAGATATGAAAGATGTGTGAATCTAAAAAACCTAGAATCATAGGACTCAATAGGTGAAGACTTTAGGGTTGATATGCTCTGAAAATCGTGGGAAAGTCTTATCGAAACCAACTACTGATCGTGGTTTAAATAAGGAGTTAAAACCCTAAAAAATCTGCTACACGATCTGGCAGAATTTATCCTCATCGGATCGGTCCGGTTACTTTAGGCGGATCGGTCCGGTTACTTTAGGCGGATCGGTCCGGTGACCTCGGATCGGTTCTTTTTCTGAAGACGGATCCATCCGGTTGGCATCGGATCGGTTCGGCATTTTGACTTCATCGGTTCGTTATGGATCCGGGGTATACTGGCCTGAACTCAGCAGACGGATCGGTCCGGTCACTTTGGGCGGATCGGTCCGGATAAACCGAATCGGTTCTTTTATCTGTGCCGGATCGGTCCGGTAAGGTCAGTTTCCCTTGATTCCTGTTTCTCCTTTTGATATTCGGATCCGTTGATGAGCATATGATTCTTGAACTTCCTCAACGGTGTAACGGCGTACGACATATACAATATTAATGGACAAAAATGTCCTTACAAATCTCCCCCTATGTCTATGCCGGTACATACATAAAAACAAACATCCGAATTATCAAAGAAATGAACATGCCTATACAAATCTACCCTTCCATGAACCCAAAACTGAAAGAGTACAAGTGAATAAGACTGCATCGTTTGATCTTCAATTCTTCAGGAATCTTCATGCTTTTCTCATCAGGGTGTGTATCATGGGATTATCAAGGATGTACCTACACACATGAGATAAAGCAAATACCATACCAAGTGACGTATAGAGTTTGAAATGAGATAAACATAAGCATATATATCAATTTAAGATGATATTCTCAGAATTTCAAAACTCCCCCATAATCAGATAATTCATTATAATTCATTCTCCCCCCAAATAGACAAATGAGAGAAATAAATCAAGCAATCAAGTACCGGGGTGACACAAGGCATAAAATCACACCATGAATGAACATAAAACAACCAAGTCGGTGATAGCGTAAATGAATGGGTGTGATCAAAATTCGATAGGAAAATCAATGCATACAAACATGACATATGTGCACGATGAATATTGGATATTCGTAACGAATGAACTCAAATGCTTCCTTTGGTGTAAAAGATTGGAAATATAAGACATTGATTATATCAAATCTACAAATCAAAGCTCAAAGTGATTTCTACACCAATAACGTCCAAAATGATTTTCATGCTTTTTCAGGACTTTCAAGGAAGTGCAAACCCATTTTTCAATCTCCAACCAAACTCCCTCAGATTTATATTTTTAATAGAGGTATGCTAAATTCTCAAACTTTGGAGAATTGATGGTGAAACCTACAATGGCCCATATTTGGCATGAATTGCTTTTTATTGCCTTTAAATTTTTTCGTGCTCTTTTAACCTCTTAGGACCTCGGATATTACAATACCTCCATTTTTTAGGTCCTTTTTAACGGTGGCTTTTGCGCAAAGTATAAAGAATCAACTTTCGCAGCCCCTCCCCGTTATGCAAATAATCACACAGTCTCACCAAAATGGTTTTTACATGCAATCCAATCTTGTCAAGTTTTATCGCATATTGTACATTGTATAGACAGAATTGAGATAGAAACACTCAAGCCAATATGTGATAGACAAGTGCAATAATCAAATAAAGCCGTGCATGTGTGCAGTAAAGGATATAGGAGTCAAACATGTAGGAAGATATCACTAATTACATCTCAAGGACTCCAATCAATGTTAAGCACATGGATGAAATGATGTAGCCTCTCAAATCTCTATCAAGCAGTCACATGAATATATGGAATGAAGTTGTGACTTGGCTATCTTAAATGCTCATCCATAAAAGACAAATCTCTTTTTCAATTTTTCAAAAATTTTATCAAAATAAAATCTTTTTGTGCTTTTTCTCAAAATTTTTCTTAAAAGAAAATCTTTTTGTATTTTTCAAAGAATAATGAAAAGCAAAGATAAGTAAAACACACTAATAGTACAATCTAGCAATAGGCATCAGAGGATATGAAAATGACAATGCAACCTACGCTAGACATGTACCAACCCCTCAGTCAACTGTACAAATCCCCAAAGACTTCCTAAGACTCTCAAATATAAGGGCATCTAAAGGTTTCGTGAAAATATCGTCTAACTGACGGTCCGTGGGAACAAAACTCAGGGTTACGACCTTTTCCTCAACTAACTCACGTATGAAGTGCTCGCGTAACCTGATGTGCTTTGTGCGCGAATGTTGGACAGGATTGCGGGATATGTGTATCGCGCTCGTGTTATCACAGGAAATGGTCATGGTGTCCTGTGAAATCCCATAGTCTTCCAACATTTTCTTCATCCACATGAGTTGGGTGCAACAACTCCCGGCGGAGATGTACTCAGCCTCCGCAGTGGACAAAGAGATGGAGTTTTGCTTCTTGCTCAACCAAGAGACAAGAGCAGAACCAAAGTAGAAGCACCCACCTGAAGTGCTCTTACATCCATCTACGTCCCCGGCCCAATCGGCATCCGAATAGGCGGACAACCGATCATCGGTATCAAAGGAATACCAAATACCGTATGAGAGAGTCCCACTCACGTATTTGATAATACGTTTTAGAGCGAGTAAGTGTGACTCTTTAGGAGACGCCTGATAACGCGCACAGACTCCAACACTAAAGGCAATGTCGGGACGACTAGCAGTCAAGTAGAGAAGGCTGCCTATCATACTCCGATACAAGGTTTGCTCTACGTCCTTGCCTGAAGTGTCCTTACTAAGCTTGGTAGTGGTACTCATAGGAGTACGAGCATGCTTAGCGGAGTCTAAACCACATTTCTTCACTAGGTCTCTAGCATACTTGGATTGGGAGATGAACATCCCATCCTCTAGCGGACGAACCTGGAGACCAAGGAAGAAAGTAAGCTCACCTACCATGCTCATCTCAAACTCACTTTTCATCTCCTCCTCAAAGTGGTGAGCATGCTGGGAGCATGTGGATCCAAAGACTATGTCGTCCACATAGACTTGGGCAACCAAGATAGCACCGTCATCTCTTCTGACGAACAACGTCATATCAACTCCCCCTCTCTTGAAGCCACGGGATAAGAGATAGGAAGTAAGCCTCTCGTACCAAGCACGGGGTGCTTGCTTCAAACCATACAAGGCTTTCCTCAGATAGTAGACGTGATCAGGGTGCTTAGGGTCTTCAAACCCTTTTGGTTGTTCCACATAAACCTCCTCCTGTAGAATGCCATTCAGAAAGGCACTCTTGACATCCATCTGATATAACTTGAAGTGCAGATGACATGCGATGGCGAGTAGTAAACGGACGGACTCAAGCCTCGCAACAGGAGCAAATATCTCCCCAAAGTCTACACCCTCTATCTGTGTGTAGCCTTGAGCGACCAACCTAGCCTTATTTCTGGTTATGGTACCATTTTCATCCATTTTATTCTTGAAAATCCACCGGGTACCAATAACATTAGTATCACTAGGTCGGGGGACAAGTTCCCAGACATTGTTCTTCTTAAACTGAAGCAACTCATCTTGCATAGCAGAAATCCACTGTTCATCTTTGAGTGCTTCTTTGTGATTCTTGGGCTCGACTTTGGACGTGTAGCAATGATGACTAACAACGTTCTCTAGTTGAGCACGAGTCTTGACCCCTAGAGTGGGATCACCAACAATGGCTGAAGGATCATGACTCTTGCGAACCCAAGCAGGTGTGTCCCCTAACACAGGAATAGGGTCCACAGAGTGTGGGAGAGGAACAGGAAAATCACGGTCAGAACAGTCCTCATCCTCACACTGAAGGTTGGGATCAATAACCATCGGGGGTTCATCATCTTGCACGGTGGCGTTTATTGATTCCATAACCTTAGAGCTCTTCAGGTTAAAAACTCGGTACGCTCTACTGTTCGATGAATAGCCTAGAAATATTCCCTCATCGCTCCGGGAGTCAAACTTTCCTAATTGCTCTCTATCCCGTAGGATGTAGCATTTACTCCCAAAGACACGGAAATATGCCAGGTTGGGTTTCTTGCCTGTCCACAATTCATAAGGCGTCTTAAGTGTGTGTGGATGCAGATAGACCCTATTCACCGTGTGGCATGCAGTAGACACTGCCTCTGCCCAAAATCTCCTAGAGACCTTACGACCTTGAAGCATAGATCTAGCCATCTCTTGGATCGTTCTATTCTTTCTCTCAACAATCCCATTTTGCTGAGGAGTTCTCACAGCAGAAAACTCATGTTTGATCCCGAGGCTATCACAGTATAAATCCACCTTTGCTTCCTTAAATTCAGTGCCGTTATCACTACCTATTCTGTTAATAGTGACACCGTGTTGGTTTTGTAATACAAGGCACTTGGTCGTTAGGAATTCAACAACATCTGATTTCTCTCTTAGAAAACCGACAATAGAGTATCTAGAGAAATCATCCACCATCACGAGAATGTATCTCTTACCACCTAGACTCTCCGTGCGAGTAGGACCCATAAGATCCATGTGAATCAATTCAAGAACACGGGAGGTGGTAATGGAGTTCAACTTCCTATGAGGGCTACAATTTATTTTCCCAACTGACAGGGTCCACAAATCACGGAAGTTGGCTTTCCAAGTGATGGTAAGCCACGTACTAGGTCCTTTTTGACTAAACGAGATAAGTCTCTAACGTTCACATGACCTAGACGTTGGTGCCACAGATCCATAGGAGTGATCGTGGCACTGTTGCAAATAAGTGAGGATGTGGGCTCAGTCCCATAGCAGTTATCCTCTGTCCTCACCCCTTTCACTAAAAGTTTACCGGCTTGATTATAGACCTTACAAGCTTTCTGGTCAAACTTCACAGCAAAGTCATCGTCGCACAGCTGGCTGATGCTAAGAAGGTTTGATTTCAAACCTTTGACGTACAACACATTCTCTAGCTTTGGAAATCCTGGTAACTCTACTGTACCTCGTCCTACTATGCTAGATTTGCTACCATCTCCAAAGGTGACTCTCCCGTCATTATAATCCTCAAGGTGGGTAAAATATGAGACATCACCTGTCATGTGTCTGGAGCATCCACTGTCAAAATTCCACTGTGAGGTATTATGGGTTTTGAGAGCGACATGGACAACAAGGGCCTTTTTCTCTTTCTTAGGAACCCAAGAGTAGGTAGCTTTTTGTATTCCCTTGTTGTTGTTGGTTTTAGCCAGAATACGGGGCGCATTCATTGATGGTAAGATTATTCGTCGAAATTCCTCCATCAAACTCTGTGATGTGGCGGCTAGAAACTCAACACGCTCTCTCAGACTGGAAAACTCATCAGTCTGATGTGGTGGAGCAAACGTACGTCGAGTCCGACCCAACTTATAGCAATCATCCCTAAGGTGTTCGTTTCTTTTGCAATGGGAGCAAAAGGGCACATTATTAGGAGGACCTTGGATTGCTTTTCTTGGTCGAAATCTCCTTCTTGGTTTTTGATGACGGCCATAAGGAGTCATAGTAAACTCAGGAATTAGTCCGGATGCAATTTGGGATGTGGAGGCACCATCAAAACCTATTCCTTGCCTGTCACCAAAACCTAAAGCGGGACCGAGGAGCATCTTTCCCATCTTCCCAGATTTGTCCTCGATTTGTACCTTGACTTTCCGAGCTCTCTCAAGGTCATGAGTAAGCTGGGCAACAAGTGCTTCAAGTTTCTTCCGAGTCTCCAGGGAGGAATGGAGCTCACTCGTAAGACTAGCCACTTGTTTAATCAAGTCCGCTTTTTCTTTCTCAAAACTGCTCTCTCTCTCTCTAAGAAAATTCTCTTTACTAACCCAGGCAGACTCTCTCTCTCTCATGGCGGTGCAGGTGGAGGACTCTCTCTCTCTTGTCTCTTCTAACTCTTCTTCTAACGCGGTGATTCTAAGAACTAACGCCTTGTTACGTTTTTTAGTTTTGAAAGACTCATTATATAACTCGGCGTAGCGCGTTGAAGGTTACTCTAGTCCTCACTACCTTCCTCCTCTCCCTCACTCTTTTTGCTCTCGCTGTCGAGGTGTCCCTGTGAAGTAGCATCCTCATCGTCGTGAGATGCACTAGGAGTACTCACATGACTAGCCATGAACGCGGTGAAGTTACGCTCATGCGGTGACTCATCTCCCGAGTCCACCGACTCGACCTCACTGTCGTCACTAAGGGTAGCATTTAGGACAGCTTTGCCCTTTTCCCTATTCAGACGAGTGGCACACTCAAACGCTATGTGTCCCTTACCGTCGCACTCAAAACACCTCTCACTGTCTTTAGGGGGTTCTTTGAAATCTTTCTTTTCAAACTTATTTTTCTGAAAATTCTTTTTATCTTTGAAGTTTCCACTTTTTTTAAATTTCAGAATTTTCTTGAAGTTTTTAGCAAATAATGCCAAATCATCTAAGTCAAACTCACATTCGGAATCAGAATTTTCTATCTTTCTAGATGACTCGACTTTCTTTCTTGCCGACCCCTAACTTTTTCTCTCTTGGGCTTTAAGGGCAATTCCCTTATCTTTTGGCTTGGCAGATTTAGGAAACATGTCTATTTCATAGGTTTGTAAATCTCCTACCAGTTCTTCCAATTTTAGTGTATTTAAATTACCCAAGGAATTTAGCACAGTGACTTTAGGTATAAAACGCTTAGGAAGGGAACGAAGAATCTTTTTAATAACTCTAGCATTTGGAATATGTTCACCAAGATTATAGCAAGTATTAACAATGTCAGAAAGCCTAGCATAAAATTCATCAAAACATTCATTTTCATGCATGGTGATGGTTTCAAATTGAGTTGTTAAATTTTGCAATTTTGACTCTTTAACAGCATTTGTTCCTTCATGGGTAAGTTGCAAAACATCCCATGCCTCTTTTGACGTGGTACACGTCATTATGCGTTTAAACTCATCAGGTGTGACAGACCCAGAAATAGCACTTAGACCCTTAGAATTGAAAGATGACCATTTAAATTCTTCATCAGTCCAAGAAATGTCAGGTTTCAAGTTGGTCACATTATCAACAGTCACGGTGGGAGGATTCCACCCTCGTTCAACCAAAATCCAGACACGTTCATCAATGGCTTTTAAAGCCGACCTCATACGGGTTTTCCAATAAGCATAATTTGACCCGTCAAAAATAGGCATTTTATAATATGACTTCTCCATTTGAACACGCACTTTTTCAAAAATCAATTTTTTTTTAGAAAATTGATATCTTAGAAAAATTTTGTGGAAAAAAAAAGGAATACGCGATAGATTAGCGTAACCTGCTCTGATACCAATTTGAAAGAGTTGGCGCTTGCGTTCAATTAAAAAATAATATAGTAAATACCATTTTTAACCCAAATTAAACCTAAGCATGCAACTAGGTGTGAATGAAACAATATGAGATCATGCACAAGATATTCAACACACAAAGTTTAAGGAAAAATCCCCCACAGGGGCAAAAACATTTGTATATCACTATAATTTGTAAGAGAAACGGCTTACAATCGAATTACACTGAAATACAAGTTTTTGACTAAGAATTACCCTCAGGCATCGGATTCTGTAGTCGCGGTTGGAAGACTCCCTTTCCAGTAGGGTTGGCGGCTGGAACTATCCCTGTCCAGTAGGGAAGCAATGAAGAGGAAGAAGCGGTCCACTTCACAAAGGTTGAACAACAGTAATGGTGTTCTTGGGTTACAAAATTTGATTCACATAGATATGAAAGATGTGTGAATCTAAAAAACCTAGAATCATAGGACTCAATAGGTGAAGACTTTAGGGTTGATATGCTCTGAAAATCATGGGAAAGTCTTATCGAAACCAACTACTGATCGTGGTTTAAATAAGGAGTTAAAACCCTAAAAAATCTGCTACACGATCTGGCAGAATTTATCCTCATCGGATCGGTCCGGTTACTTTAGGCGGATCGGTCCGGTGACCTCGGATCGGTTCTTTTTCTGAAGACGGATCCATCCGGTTGGCATCGGATCGGTTCGGCATTTTGACTTCATCGCTTCGTTATGGATCCGGGGTATACTGGCCTCAACTCAGCAGACGGATCGGTCCGATCACTTTAGGCGGATCGGTCCCGATAAACCGGATCGGTTCTTTTATCTGTGCCGGATCGGTCCGGTAAGGTCAGTTTCCCTTGATTCCTGTTTCTCCTTTTGATATTCGGATCCGTTGATGAGCATATGATTCTTGAACTTCCTCAACGGTGTAACGGCGTACGACATATACAATATTAATGGACAAAAATGTCCTTACAATGAACAAGTGTTCTATTAATATCACCTTGTTTCTTATTTATCAGGTTAGTGCAGTGTATTAAGTAAGACCTTTTAGGTTTATTGGTAGAATGCTCACTCCTTGGTCCTAGGGGCAGGATCCTTCCCCTCCTTACTATTTCATTTCTTCATCCCTCTATTTAGTGTATTCCTTTGAGTTATTTTCTTTCTTCTCCTTATTCATTTTTACTCACTCTAATAGGGCTAGGGGGAATTCTTACAAGGTTCCCTCTCTGATTCTTTTCGAGCCTAGTTATATGAACATGGACTATGATTATATTGAAGTGGAGGTTCCTTAGATCTTTATGATATACTTATGTTGCTAGGATCAATCGAAAAGATTTATGGATCACGAGCGAGAGATCTTAGACTTAATTCTTGAGCACCTTCCAAAGACTTTCACTTCTAAGAGAATCCTCAACATTGAATGTCTCACCATCTACAATCTGAAGGCCCTCACTAGTTATGTGAATTATTATTTGTCCACTACTCCTGCTAAACTTACCAGTGTGAACACTAGGCTCTTCTTGGCAGCCATTCATGACTTGGATACTTTCTATCACTTCAAGCTAAAATGGCTCGAGGATTCTATTTATCCTCTCATTGGTATTCCTTATAGTAAGCTTTCAAAGGCATAATCATCCGGGAGGACTAGGAGTGATCAGTGTCATGCTTAGGCTACTCAATTACGTAACCAGATTCAGCTACTAGAGGACAGGTTGTCTAAGGTCATGACTGGTAATTTTAAAGATGACGCTCTCCTGGATAGGCAGGAGGAGGAATTTGTCCAGGCGCTTGCCCCATTTTTATCAATTTACATTTGCGAGAGAATCTTCTTTTTATTTTAACGAGTTGATGTGTTCTAAAAATAATTATCTATTTGCATTTTATGTTTCTTATAAATGCGAAGACTGATCCATTTTTAGAGTCTTCAATATTAATGAGAATAGTTATTTTGCTTCCATTTGTCTATCTTCATTTTTCTTGGAATTATTTCCATTTAATCTTGTATCTATTTGCTGTGAACTACTCCATTTTTCAGTGGGAGTATTTGCACATGATCTTGGCAAGCTGCATGTTAAAATCGCCCCATTATCTGTTGGGGTACTTGTTCCACATTTTATTTGGAACTTTTTAGGAAATAACTTAGAGGGGATATTTACCCTCTCTCAATCTTCCCAAATAATTATTTAAATAAATAATTCAAGGGAAGAAAGTAAAGATACTATCTCACTTTTCAATATTTTTTTCTCATGATAAAATAAAAAAAATTCAATTCTTTAAATTACCAATGGCTAAAGAGAAAACTATGTGTCCCATATTCTGTGGGGTATTTGAACTATTATAAATAGAAAGACTTTTCTCACTATACTTTGCCTTTGGAATGAATATACCCCTAGGTATAATGATTAAAGTTCCTTACATTCTGGACCCTCTCTTAAACTTCAAAAGTCAAAATCTGTTTTCCTTATGAGAAAACGTATATTTCTTTCTTTAAACTTTAGGCATATATTATAAGTAAAAAAATCTGGGTGCATCCACTCACAAATTATTATTGAGAGAGTTATCAAAATATACTGTAGATAATTACAAGTTACTATAATAAAAAGATTCTCATGTGTGACGGATCAAAAGAACTTATATTCATCCATTTACACGAAATATCAATTATCTATGCTGTTTATATTGATTTCCTTCTCAAGATCCCTTTTACTAAAGTTGTATATATTTTAGAGAAACTGTTTGAAATAAATAAAAAAAGAAAAATTGGAAAATTGAGGCATAGTACTTTTTTAACCACCTACAGTTAATGGACTGAATAAACTCACTCTCGGGCTATGATATTTGGCAATAATTTGGCTTTCCTACTCCTCCAACCATGAAGGGTCCTTCTCAGTTTTGCTTTAATTTTGATGCTGACATGCTTTTCAAGTGATGAGAGTATTCTTAAAAAAATAGATCTACCACTTGTAACTCTCTAGGCTTAACCAATTTTCATAAGCCCTAGACAACTACTGGGTATAAACTTTAAAATTTTCCTTGGCCTTATCTCGGTACTCATCTAAAGCTTCCAGTTGTACGTGCCTATGGTCAGGTATGAGGACATTACTTAGAGACACTCTAGATGAAGGTACTTACAACTCTACTGGTTGAAAAAATTCGATCCTATAAACCAGAGATAAAGGGGTAAACCCCGTTGGCTTTCTCTTTGAAGTTATGTAGGACCATAACACCAATGGGAATTTTTGATCTTAAGCACCTGGCATATCTTTGAGCATCTTCTTCAGAATATTGATCAACGTCTTATTCATCGCCTCTACTTGGCCATTCCCTTAAGGATAAGAGATAATTGAACTGTTACGAAAAATCTTGTACTTATCTATGAGGGGCTCCATCTCTTTGTACATGAACCCATTCTCCGTGAGGATAATTTTGGGAAGGCCAAACCTGCATATTATATATTCTCTAATAAATTGCATCACCACTTGAGCTGTCACCCTCATCAAGGGGATAACTTATGCATATTTAGTATATAACTCTATAGCGACAATGATGAAGGCTTTGCCATCATAAGATGGGTTATTCTTACTGTGGTATAAAAAAATATCACAATAAAGAATCTACGAAGAACAATTACAATCAACCAAGAAAGCATACAATCGCACACACAACAAAATTATGTACGTGGTTTGGAAACCTACCTACGTCCATAAAGAGGTCTACTATTTTATTAAGTATCTCTTAATATGCTTGGTTACATTCCCCTATGCCCTGGACCAGGGGTCACAATTTATAGATGTATAATTACAGTCACAACTCCATGATGTCCACAATAAACCATGAATCCCTTGAATATCTCCTCGAGATTCTTGGGGATAGACTTGGTCACATTTTGGATCGATTACATATCTTTATTACACAATTTGGGTCGGGCACCATTTTAGGCCTACTAGGCTTGGTCGGCTACTCTTATGGGTTCAAAATAAAATGGGTTCCCACAATTGCCTCAAAAATCTTTGGGCTATCACTTGGGCCAATGGATTTTAAATGGGTCTGAGAATTCTGCAATGACATGCTCATAATTTGTTGAAACAAGGGGGATGCACTTATCTTCTTACAAGAAATTAAATCGCCAAATCTTTCTCGAGAAGTGTGGACTATTTGAGTGCTTAAACCTAGCTGTTGGGAAAAGTTCAGTCGTCAATTCATCATCTTTGTGCATACCGTGCTCTTCAAGCTCCACTTCTTGCTCTCGTTCTTCAAAATTAAGGCTTTTCAGCTTCCCAAGATTCATTTCCATCTCATAAGTCTCAGTTTTTCCCTTCATTCTAGTGTTCATCTATTGTGAATCATTCTACTACTATAGCTAGGGTTTTAGTGTTTTTCCCATGGCGATGCTTGATAATAAGTCTTTGTCTGAGTTTAGAAAATGTTATAATATTCCTCATTGGGTAGACATAGAGTGCACCTCAGTCCCCAGAAATGTCCGTGATCTAGAAGATGGTCGTTAGATTCATGTTTTGTTGGTTTCCCAAGGGGGTTTAATGTTTCCCCTAACCCTTTGTTCTTACATTTTTTCAATACTTCGACATAGTTCCTGCCCAATGTTCTCTAAATGCGTGGAATATTGCCAATGGAGTTCATAGGATAAACCAACTCTATAGTACTAACTTAGGATTAGCTATGATTTTCTACTGTTACACCTTCTCTTGCACAAGTGGGGGTCTTTTGTATTTGAAAGCGAGAAGTCCTGATTGGGTATTTGTAGTAAACCTACCTGATTCCCTCAAACATTATTGTTCTGAAGGCTTTATCATCAGAAATTGGCAATATACTCCCCAATCAGAGGGCGTAAGGTACAGGGGACCTCAAATCCCTATTTTTTTTGGAGGAATACATAGGTTGTTATCACCATCTCCTTTTCATCTTTTGTTTGCCTGCCTATGTATACCTTTCTTATGATATTTCCTTATTTTTCTTTTATAGCAAAAAGATAAGAATCAAGAACCTACTCCTTGCAAGATGAAAGCTGCTGAACTCTTGAAATCTTGGAGGATAAGAGACACTGTTGCTGCTGAGGGGGAACATCCTTGATCTCCTACATTTTTTCTAGAGTACAAGAACACTACTTCCAATTTTATTGCTAGCCCAATAGACAGAATCCCTTATTTATAAGTTCTAGAAGAAATAGGTGGTGGTACTTTTGAACCTATTGCGGTAGAGGACGAGGAAGAAAGTAGCTCGGGAGAGTATCTGGTAGAAGGCGACGTGGAAGAAAGTGGTGAAAGTGAGAGCAACGAGGAAGGGTCCATCGAAGAGGAGTCCAACGAGGAAGAGATTGCCCATCTGAGGAGAAGAAACGTGATCCAGGATGATGATGACGATGATATGTTATCCAAGAGGATAAAGTTCCTTAAGAATAAGGCTAGATACTCTATTGGTGATTCTAGGGTGGTGATTTGGGAGAAGGAGGCGGAGAAAAAGAAGAGAAAAGGGGAGGAGAAGCGCGCGAGAGAGAGAGAGAAAAAGAGAAGAACAGAGAAATAGAGGGGAATAGAAGAGAAGGACACATACCTCAAAGGCCTCGATGGTGCCTGATGTTGTTGGTGTTTAGGGGGCCTCAGTGGCGGCTTCTCCTCAACTTGCCCCTTTGCTACTGGAAAAAGCAGTGCTCGTAGTCGAAAGCGAGCATTCATCGAGCATGTGGGAAAACTATTTAGCCCTTAAATATTCTCGAGGGCTTGCTTTGGTGAGTACTCTTCTCTTTATACTTATTTGTTCTCCATTTTCTTATAATATCTCGTGCTTAACCTTTGTTTCTTTTATTTTGTAGTTTGTCTCTAACTAATTGTGCTGCTCCATGGTCGAGATGATCCGTCAAGGAAAATGTAGATCTATACGTCACTTTAAAAACCTCAGAGAAGGCTTTGGCAGATGTAAAAGCGTCCTTTGATAAGGAAAAAGAGCAGTCGGTGAAGGAGCTTACCGACCTCCGAGCTGCGTACATCACCGTGATCTCTCATAAATTGGTCATGACTGAGGCGAACAAGGAGTTGGTTTCCAAGGTGGACAAGCTGGAGGGGTAAACAATGATTATCTGGGAGAGCAGGTTCAATAAAGGTTAGGAGGCGTAGTATGACGATTTCGAGCACAAAATTGCCTATCTTTGACCAACATGCTTAAAAAAGGATGGGATTAAGCCTTGACTACTGCTGAGGTTGTTTCTCACTCCCACCTATTCTCCCCGCATCGTCTAGGCCTTAATCCTATCGAGATATCCCCGTATGCTCAACCTGATGCAAAGAATGATATGGATCCCATTACTCCTACTGTGAGAGTTGCATCAGACAATTCAGTGGGGATCATCGTTCCATCTGGAGGAGCTGCCTCAGGTTCTGGTGGATGTGCGGTCATCTCCAACCAAGCTAAAATGATTTTTTAAATAAAAAGACTTATGATTAGGTTGAGGCCTTCTAAAGTCCTGCTAGGAATTTGGGTTCTGTTCTTGTTTTGTTCATGTTGTATTTTTGCTTCTTCCCTTCCTTTGTACTAGCCTGTGCCTTTTGATTAAATGAAAAGAAAATTTTATGTTTCATTACTGATTCTTGCTACCTTTGTTGCTTGTTTTCTTTGCTATAGCACATTGATTTTGATGATTATATTCCTACTAAGTTCCGTCTAGGCTAGATTCGTGGTCCGAACATAAGTGCTCAAGCATGCTGAGCTTTTGTAAAGATCTGTAAATCCCTTAGGGCGAGAAATTAGGATTATAAAGATCAATCTAAGGTAGTTGCTAAGATCAAGGAAAGGCTCGAGGAGATGGAGGTAATTGACGCCTATATAAAGGAGTAGATGAACGTCTTGAAGGCAAAACTTCTGGATGCGTCCGAAATTAACCTGGTGGGGGGGGAGTTATTGCAGAGGGAGAATGATGCTTTGAGAATAGAAATTGCTAGTCTTAAGGAAAACACTCCACCTGGCTCCCCTCTTGTTCTGCAAGGATCCTCTTCATCATCGGTTATAGTTGCTCAAACTAACGATCAAGCTTCCAAGAGGGAGATTGCTGAGCTAAAAGGAGACGTTAAGTGAGCTTATGTGATTATTGCTGGTCTCTAGAGGGATGTCACTCGATTAAGACATTTATTTTGAAGGGGACCTCGACAGGTCTGGGATGATGGTTATGACCAAGGTTGGGCAGATGCCCCAGCAAGACAGAAAAGGCTGAAGACCTTAATTTTTCTAGGGGATGGTTCAGCGCTCTTAAGGAACCCTCCCTATGGTATAAGTATCAGACTGTTCACCCATCTGGTGGGAAGAATCTTAATAGATGTTATTCCTGCGCAGCTTCTGGAGCCACGCTCAGAGGGCACTCAAGAAGACTTAGTTCCTCATCCCGATGATGGTAGACGTGCTCAAGTAGCAGACTCCCTTGCTCATCATCTTGTGCCATCATAACTCTTTAATTATTTCCTGGTCTGTTAATGTAAATGTAATCATATGTTTTTAATAAAAGGTGCAGCTGGTTATTTATGTTTTGAGCATGTGCTGACTAAACATGTGTTAACCATATTTGTTGATTGCTTGACAACATTGTTTAACCAAGAATACTTGATAGATAAAAATGTAGTATGAATGATTAGTACAATTTTTTTAATCATTTTGGGCTTTTCAACTGACTAAATGATGTTGAGTTTTTATTATATCGTGTTTAAACATTCTCCCAGTCCAATATGCCTTAGCCATATCATTCCGTCCACTTTACCTTTTAGGTTGTGTCATCACACATCGTTAGGCCTAAGTAGGGCAATGGCGAGAATGTACCTGGTTAATAGGATATCCACCCGATCAGGATTTTTCAACCAACCTAAGTTGGCGACCAACCTTGAGTTGACTAAGGATCCCCTGTAGGTCTTTTAGTGTTGCCAAAGCGACTCAAGAGGACAATTTTGTTTTCCACAAAGACCTAAGGAAGGTTAATTGTAAACCTTGCTTCATATATTTTAGATTTCCTTGATTGGAATAAGTCTAGCACACTGTTGTAACCATAGGAGCTTTATTATGCTTTGAGGGGAGTATATTGCTTGGAAAATATGTGTATTGAGGTTCTATCAAGAGACATTAAACAACCAAGATGTTCAGAATGCGCGGGCCAATCGACCTTTATTGATTAAAATGATAAATAAAAGGCAACATGAGTTTGTAAATGAAAATTCGCCTAAATTAATGATGCTGAAAAATAAAAGATATATAAGTCTAAAAGTAGAACTTCTTAAGGTTGGCTGCATTCTAGGCCCTTGGTATCTCCCCGCCTTTCAATGTTTCCAAATGATATGATCCATGTAGATCATCCCTTATTATCTTGAAAGGTACATCCCAATTTGCTCCCAATTTGTCATCTGATGCTCCTACAACACTACCGAGGACTTTCCTCAGGACGTAATCCCCTATTAAAAAATTCCTCGAATGGACTTTTTAGTTGTAATGTTTGGCCATTTGCTGTTGGTAGGATGCCAACTTAACTAGTGCCAGTTCTCATTGCTCATCAGCTAAGGCTAGTTCTATGAGTAATGATTCATCATTGAGGCCTTGGTCGACCAAGGTGGTTCTTATAGTAGGGAGTCCTGCTTCCAATGGGATTACTTCCTCTATTCCATAGGCGAGCACGAAGGGGTTTTCTCCAATCGAAGGATTTTTCTTCCTCTTCTGTAGGCTCCTCATTTTTTTTAATTAGGCAGTAGGTTGGTTTTCGGTGAATTCAGTGATAAAATCATCTAGAACTTGCCCCTTAATTGTTGTTCTTGGTTGAAAGTGGATATCAAATCTTCTAAGCTCGACCGACCATTTTGACAGTTAGCCGGAGAGGTCAGCTTTCCTTAGAACAACTTTTAGGGGATGTGAGGTAATTACGATAATAGAATGAGTCTGAAAGTAATGCTTCAGCTTCCTCGAGGCTACCACTAAGTCATAGATGACCTTCTCTAAGGTCATATAATGTTACTCGACATCAAGAAGCGTCTTACTTGCATATTAAAGTGACATCAAGACCGGGTAAAGGTATAAGGGGGTGTTAGCCTCCCTCCTTCTCGTATATTAAAGCAAAACTGATGGCATGGTCTGAAACGACAAGGTAAAGGTATAAGGGATCACCTTCGATTGGAATCACCAGCAAGGGTGGATTTTTGAGGTAAGACTTGGGTTCTTCCAGGGCTTTGGAGCAGTCGTTGTTTCATACTAGTCCCTTATCTTTCTTCAACAGTTGGAAAAACGTTCGACAACGCTCTAAAGACTTAAAGATGAAGCGGTTGAGTGCAGCGAGCATGCCTCTAAGTTTTTGGACATCTCTTATCGTTTAAGGCGGCTGGACTTTTCTGATGACATCGATATAATCAGGATTTGCTTCAATCCCTCTTTTGCTGATTAGATATCCTAGGAACTTTCTTGACTGGACACCGAATGAGCACCTGCTAGTGTTAAGTTTCATCCAATATTTCTTGAGGATATCAAAGGTTTATACTAGGTCTGAGAGGTGGTTTCCCTTATGTTCTCTTTTAACGAGCATGCCATCAATGTACACTTGTATTGTTCCTCCTATCAGTTTCTTAAACATCCTGGTGACAAATCGCTGATAAATTGCTCATACATTTTTTAGGCCGAACGACATGACTTTATAATAATATAACCCAATAAGGGTGATTAAGGAGGTCTTATCTTGGTCTGGCCCATAATGTGGGATCTGTTGGGATTCAGAGTAAGCGTATAGAAACTTACCCTTTCTTGTGTTGTTGTAGCGTCAACCAGCTGATTTATCTTTGGAGAGGGAAATTGTCTTTCGAGCAAGCCCTGTTAAGTTCGATAAAATCAATACATACCCTAAAGTTTTTGTTGCTCTTGGGAACCATGACTAGGTTAGATATCTATTTAGGGAACTGAACTTCCCGAATGGAACCTGCATCCAGTAATTTTCCAATCTCATTCTCTACTGCTTTTTCTTTTGCTGGGGTTGTTTGGGGAGCAATCTGAGTGACTGGTTTGAAATCTCGATCGACGTGAAGTTGATGACACACAATAATGGGATTTATCCCATGCATCTCGTATGGTTCCCAAGCTAAGATATCCAGATTTCGTTGAAAGAACATGGTTAGCTCCTTCTTTTCTCGGTCGGTGAGAGAGGCATCGATTGGAAACCTCATTTCAAGTGAGTTATTTTCCACTACAACCTCTTCTAAGTCTTCAACGTCCCTATTCGTGGGGTGGACCCTAGTTTCCTCTATCCCTGGTCGGCCATACCATAATTTCTATTTAGAAGGCAATACCCTCTCCTGGACCTTCTTCTCATCTTTATTCTTATCTTATTTGGGGCGGATGGCTGTGATGAAGCATTTTCTAGCCATAGTGTGGTTGTTACAAATCTCAACCATACCCCAATCTGTAATGCAATTGAGTTTCTGATGGTATAAGGATAGTACGACCTTAATGACATGGATCCAACCCCTACCTAGGATGGCGTGATAGGGGGAAGTAATACCTACCACAAAAAACTTGATCATCTTTGAAATATTTCCTTCCCTGACTGGCAGGACTATCTTTCCCAACGATATTATTATCTTTCCTACAAAGCCAACCAATGGAACGATGGCTTTAAGTCTGTGATATTTAACTTCAATTTGTGGAATAGTTCTAGGTACATCACTTCAGAAGAGCTACCTTGGTCGACGAGCAGCCTGTCGATGTCCCAGTTAGCTATCTTGAGTGTGATGGCCAATGCATCATGATGGGGGTTATTTCCCCAACTAAATCATGTTCATTAAACACAATGTTTTTGCTATAGTCGACGTCTTCTGGTTGCCTACGCTTCCTGTATTGATTCTTGGTGGGATCTATATGAAAATCTTACATAATGGCAGTAAGCTTTTTGACTTCCATCCGAACAGTGTTTCCTTGTACTTGTTTGAGATCTGATGCCCCATGAATTACTATGAACTCGTGGCCCATATCTTCCTCGAGGATGTTATCCATCTTCTGGTCTTCGTTCATTATGACCTTATCTATTTTCTTATCTATGAACTCATTGAGATGGCCAACTTGGGCCAATTCCTCGAGATGAGGCTTGAGTGCTTTGAAGTGTTTCGTCCTGTGATTGTCTCCCTCTTTGTGGAATGCACATCTCAGTGTGTTGATCCATTTTATTATGTATCCTCCCATCTTCCTGAGCCATTTGACAAATGGCTCTTCCTTGGTCTTGCTGATAATTTTATATATCGATTCCTTAAAGATTGTGTTGACAGCCTGGAACGCTTTCGAGTTGTGGTTTTTGTTGTCGTTTTAAGAACCATTATTGCCCCCATTCTTTTTTCCTTTCTTCTGAGAATCATTTTTCACTGTCCCTTTGTTCATCTTTGTGCGACCATTTTTCCCTGCATTAATATGGATTATATCCTCGGCTTTGGCTTATTTTTCAATATAGGCCATTAGGTCGTCGATGGAAATAACCTTCTTCTTAGTTAGGGATTAGTGCAATAGAGATGTGCTCAATAGAACTATTTTGAAGTATGCTATGTAAACTTGCTTCAAGCAGTCCCCAGTCTCGTTGAAAACCTCCCAGTACCTT
Organism: Sambucus nigra; assembly: GCA_949130495.1. Lineage (NCBI taxonomy): Eukaryota > Viridiplantae > Streptophyta > Magnoliopsida > Dipsacales > Adoxaceae > Sambucus > Sambucus nigra. The sequence goes on along the minus strand of OX422208.1, from coordinate 676,145,391 downwards.
TTGGTGTACTCCCTGAGGTTTTCTTGTATCTTTTTCTTCATTGTGAGCAGTGCATCCATCCTCTTGGGGTGGGAGTTACTAGTTATGAAGCGAGCTATGAATAATTCAACTAGTGCCTTAAAGCTCCTGATGGACCTATGTGGAAGCCTCTCAAACCACTTCCATGCCATGCTGTGCATACTGGAAGGGAAGATGTAACACATCAATGCGTCGTTGTGGCTCTACAAGGTCATGGCTTGCCTATATAGTCGGACTTTATCGATAGGGTCAGTTGTCCCATCATAGATCTTGAATCTAGGGATTACAAATTTCTTAGGGGGTGCTCTTCTTCTATTGCCTTTGAAAAAGAGGACATCATCTAAGTGATAATAGATCTTCTGGCTAGCTCTTGTGTGGATCTGTCTCCTCGATGGTATGGATAATGATCCATTTCCCTTCAGACCAAGCTTCTGATTTCATTATTCTATTGACCAGGACTCCCATGGCGTCGAGCTTCATGTAGTCATTCTAATTGACCATCTTCTGACCTGTTCCTCTCAAATCTTCTTGGTCATGCCTGGGGCTACTTCCTCGGCTATGAGATTCACTCACCTGAGGGCTAAGTGTCCGATTGTGGCATCGTCTTGTCTTTTAGTGGAGATCTCTATCCATTCTTTCCAGTCACCTTTTTAGGCGGGCATTCTCTTCTTCTTAGAGATGCGTGGCTTTTTATTTCTCTCAAAGTTTATCCTTGTGGGCATCGAACAACCCAAAAATCTGCGTGGACCTAGGTGGTCCATGACTTTCTTCAGATGGCTACCTTTCCTGACGAAGCCTTGGATTTCGTTGGCAAATTTCAACCTCACCCTGGGAGGGGCAGGTTCTTCCTGAACATCATCGGCTTGAGGAATTTTACTACTGTGGTGAGACATTGGAGGCTTTCAGTTAGTAAGTGTTCTCATAGGAATAATAATCACTTCCCACATACGCTGCCAATTGTGGTATAAAAAAATATCACAATAAAGAATCTACGAAGAACAATTATAATCAAGCAAGAAAGCATACAATCACACACACAACACAACTATATACGTGGTTCGACAACTTTCTTAGGTCCACGGCAAGGTCTATTATTTTATTAAGTATCTCTCAATATACTTGGTTACATGCCCCAATGCCCCGGGTCAGGGGTCATAATTTATAGATGTAGAATTACAGTTATAGCTCTATGATGCCCATGATAAACTATAAATGCATTGAATATCTCCTCAAGATTATTGGGGATATACTTGGTCAACTCCTGGATTGATTACATATCTTTATTCCACGATTTGGGTCGGGCATGATTTTAGGCATACTGGGCTTGGTCGGCTACTCTCGTGGGTTTAAAATAAAATAGGTTCCCAAACTTACATTCCAGATCAAATGCCCAGGTGTATAAGGGGTAAGGGGCTGCTAGGCTCTGAAAATATACTGAGGGGGCATGGACATTGTTTCCATGTACTTGGCATTCCCTACACTTCATAATAAAGCTGATAGAATCAATCTCCATTGTTAAATAATAATACCCCAAAGTCATTAACTGATCATATAATTTAGCACCACCCATATGGGAAGGTTCGTGAGTCTCTTTCAATACCTTCTCCACATCTCCCTTAGCCACGCATCGCAGTGCCTTCTCATTATATCCTTTCTTATAGAGTGCCCTTTCTACCAAGTAGACATGGGCAACCCTTTTCTTCATATATATGTCATCCGATCTTTTAGTTGGTAGTTCTCCATCCTTTAGAAGCGCTATGTAAGGTTTTCTCCAACCCTTAAAATTTTTTATGATGTTATCTTCACCTATTTAATTGAAATGGGTTTGGAACTTTAAATAACCTTGTTGTAGCCGAGCAGCCTCTGCACTCACAGCGGGCCAATAATATCCCCGTTGCACAACTGTCAATAAAGGGGAACATTAATATCCATACAATGCCTCTCATGCATTGCTGCTAACCTTTCTTTTGCTTATTCATCTCCTACTCATCGTGCTAGGAATCCCTTGGAATTTTGAAACAAAATGTCCCCAGGAGCAAGGAGTAGTTTACCTGCTCATACATCTTCATCTTATCTTCTCTCGTCTCTAATTGCTTCACTATTGGGCACCTTTAATCCTTTAGCTCCTCGCTTGGGAATAATGACTCCACTATTGTTTGCACTATATCTTTCTCCTCTATCTCTAAGTTCTGGGCCATTATTTCTAATGCATCTGGGTGCCTATTCATTGTTCGTGCGTGCCTCTCGATCATTACTTTTAGAAACTAACTAAGTAGGCTTCGAAAGATTGACCTATATGGGTCTAAGTTGACATGGTTGAAGGCAAACTCTCTATTAATTTGTTCACCACCAATATAGAGTCCCCCCTTATACACAACATTCTGATATCTCTTCTTAGTTCCTTCAATAAACAAAGTTTGCGAGCCTCATACCCCGCCTTATTATTAGGGCATTTAAAATCTAGTTTTAAGGAAATGGTGAGTTTTTACTTTCTATTTGAGAAGAAGATGCCATCCCCACGTTCAAATTCCATGTTCCATTCTTCCATCTCCCCTTCTAAATAGGCTTGAATACTTTCTCCAGGAAATTATTCACTAGGAGACTCAAAAACTTACTTTGGAAGATAACCGATAGATCACTTATTGTCTGACTCTTAATGGCCTTCGGGACAACACACTTCAAATAATATTCCAACATAATTAAGAACCACCTTACTGCTGTACCTACCAGGATGGTTCGTGCCAATAAATCTTTTATAACATCACATTTGGTGAAAATGTGCATCATGAACGCGAGCAGATATTATCTTAGCTTCTATGCAATGAAAATTAGGGCCAAACAATGTCTCTCTACGCTGTCTTGATTCTGTATCTGAGATTAATTATGACAAATAGTAAACAAGTAGCTCTATCCCTACCTTCTACTGGGTGAGCAACACTCCTATTGGCCGCTCTATTGAATTAAGGTAAAGCTGTAAGGCTGCATTTTTTTTTGAGGGGGAAGTTAATATTGCTTTTGTCCTCTCAAAGGCGTTGTTTTGTTTTACCCCCCAAATCCACTTAGATTTTTCTTTCATGAGAGGTGAAAAGCAGTGAGTGACCTCCATTAAAGTCGGTATGAACCTTTTCATGTAGGAAACATTACCTAAGAAGATCTTGAGTTGTCTTTGGCTCTTAGGATGTGGCATTATCATAATGGATTTTTATTCTCCGCATCAACTTTCACCTCTTGCCTATTTACGATAAAGCCTAGAAATTTTCCTACAGTTAGCCTAAAAGACCACTTAGAGGGGTTCATTCTCATCTTGTACTTGCGATATCTCTTGAAGACCCGCCTTAAATCCTGCACATGCTTTCTTTCATTCTTGTATTTTACCACCAAGTCATCCATATAAAATTCCAATATGTCATGAAACAAATCATGAAATATTTCCATCATTGTACGCTGGTAAGTTGTGCTTGTATTTTTCAATCCAGAGGGCATGGAAGTATAATGGAAATTCCAAAGAGAGTTCTGAAGGTGGTGTTTTCTTCATCTACCGGATCCATTATAATATAGTTATATCCTACATACCCATCCATGACAATGTACATTTCATGGATAGCTTTAGCATCTTCTAGGCTATCAATGTGACGCAACGAGAATTCATCCTTCAGGCAAGAATAATTTAGGTCTCTAAAATCTACACAGACCCGTATCTAGTTTTTGTCCTTCTTTGCTGCAAGAACAATATTTAAAAGCTAAATGAGGTTCTGGATAGGTTTGATGAATCCTGCCACGATTAGCTTCTCTACTTCTTCCTTGATCTTTAAGTCTAGTTAAGCTTTATAAGTCCTAGTGGATTGTCTCACAGATAAAACATTCAACTTATGAGAGCTCACCTCCGAATATATTCTAGGCATCTCTGTGTATATCCATGCAAACACATCTATGAATTCATTAATCAATCTGATGATTTCTTCCCATTGCTTGGGACTTAAACTCTTGGAAATGAAGATGGGTCACTTATAACCCTGTTTAATTCGCAGATTTATTTATTTTAACTCTTGAAGTTGCTCACGTGGTCCATTTTTCATACATTTCATAGCTTCCTCTGGTTCCTCAATACATTCTACAATATGGGACTCATTAATGACAAAATATTTAGGTGTCGGGTCGACGCTTTTGTCCCAAAATGCCGCCCACACAGATCGTTATAAACGGTAGATAAATTCCCCATTGAGTAAAATAATTTTCTTGCAAGTTAGTGGAGGACTTGCCTCATCTTTAAATTTTCTCTTTCCTTTCTCTTTTCCTTTAGAAGGGTACACTAGTTTCTTGGGCTAGGCACATTCCTTAGCCAAGCGGGGTTCCTCTACCCCTCTAGTCAGAGTCCTTCTCTCTTCGTTCCACTCAGAGTAAAATGATTTAGCAACTAGGTGGGCCTCTTCCATCGAGAATGGCCTTTCGATAGATTTAATCACAATATTTGTTCCATGAGTGTTTGCTTTCGTGCACTGGTGGAATGTTGATGGCATTATCCCATGTGTGTGTATCCATACTTGCCTTATTAGAAGCTGGTAATTGGTGTTGGCATTTATGATGTGAAACTTGATGTGGGATATGAAGTTTCTCAATTTGATCCCTACATTCACGTATCTAAGTGACTTCATCCCCACACTATCAAGGCCATAAATCACCAATGGAACTGTCATAATATTTTCTTAGGAAATACTGATTTTATATAAAGTGTCGATGGTCATGATATTAATCGATGCTCCCCTATCCATTAGTGCCCTTGGAAAACTAATTCCATTCACTAGGGTCTCCACGTGCAAAGGATAATTCTGGAAATAAGGTACCTACTTATTTTCTTCTGAGAACACCACCTCATAGATGTATTTCTTTATCAACCTTACAATATGACCATGCCAGTTTAGAGAAGTATCCCCTCGTTGTTGGACTGCTTCTAAGATCTTCTTGGTGATATTTATTTTGGTATCATGCTTTACTTAAATCTGGTCAAAGAACCATTTAAACTTTTGGCTACTCGCAATAGTTTCACATTTTATATCAAGTTCAACCTCATATGCTTGTGCATTACACACATATTCTGCCTCTTATGTCCCCGTTCATCTAGAGAAAGGACCAAATCCACTCTTCCTCTCGGGAGACTCGTCCATTCACCCCATTCATTCTCTTGCTCTTATCTATCCAAGTCAGCTAGCCATTCCTCACATGCCCTTTCATTACTCCACCATCCTTCAGGCCCATGGGCTTCCTCTTCATTATATACTACCACCATGTTTGTTATTCCATAGTGGTGAGCTGGCAGAAGGTTTTCATTGACATGTACTGGTGGGATTTACAAGTGCCACTGGTCACTTGCTCGCTAATTATTCTTCACAAATATAAGAAGTCCTTAACAACATGTTGAACTCTTTGATGTAACTCATAAAACTTGGAGTCTGCTTTTTTTACTGTTGTTGGTATCTAACCATTAGAGTGGGGAGAACCCATCACCCCCTCACACACCAATGTGTTGTAACAATCCATAGCCTTTACTACACTGCAGGGTAGCGGCAATGGGATGTCATCTCCAAACTTCCTTTTTCCTGTTGGACTATTTCTCTTGAAACCTTTTCCAACCTTCTTACCTCAGGGTTCCTGTCCACAAAGTGCACTATTTGGCATCTAGAGACTTGAAATATTCTCGTTGTTATAGGCACTTGGGTCCTCCACCCTTGGGGCTTAGGTTTGATGATCATGGATATATTTTTATCCGCTCGCATGAACTCTTCAAAATACACATCTCTGTTCTCATTGACCAAATGAATTTTTTATTCCTCCAATAGCCCCTCAACACCAACTTGTAATAGTCTAGCCTCTGCTACATTTTCATGGACATCTAGCTCTCTCTCGAAAGCATTTGATGTAGTGTATTAGCGCCTCACGAGGATTTTTCACCTTCTGTGCAAGATTTCTTAATGTGAACTCATCCTCTACCAAGAAGAAATATTGCACAAATTATCTATACATCTCTTGCCAGGGGGATTGATGTTTGGCTCCAAGTGGGAGGACCATGTGTACACTTTTCCAGTAAGAGTTTTTGAGAACTCTTGCATCTTCAGTTCTTTATCGTTTCCATGCACACCTAAGTATTCCACAAACCTTTTCACGTTATCCCTGTGGTTTTCTCCCATTCAATTGAATTTAAGAGGAATATATCCTTTTGGGTACGATTTCCCTTGGATTCTCTCTAGGTAGGAATTCTGCAGCTCCTCATACATGTGAGAGGACTCTATTTGAAAGGAAAACAATTCCTCATCTCCTCTATTGTAATAATTTTGGAGGGTGACTCCTCCACATCAACTTTCTTCACCACTGGAGAGCTTGCGAGCACCGCCACCTGCTTCGTCACAGTTTTTTTATAGTAGAGACAACTTTACTGTTGATACTATGGTCGTTATTCCTCCTACATGTGCCACTATTGACGTCATGCAAGTCAAGATCAAACTTTCCACATCAATGTTCTTTTGCTTCAAAAACTCAAAAAACATGCTCATCAAATTCATCCATGCTAATGGTGTGGCTGTTGTTACACTGGCATGCCCTCCCTAAGGAGCATGTGCTCTAACTCTGGTCACCACCACCTCCTCTTGGATTTTCTGATCACTTTAAACTCCATTATCGTCTGGAGTATCTTCAAACACTAGCTTGTTTAAAACATTGCATCCTTCTTTATCCATGGCAATGATAACACCTCCCAAGTGGACTCACCATATGTAAGAGGGTAGTTGTACTGGGGTCTACTAAGAACTGTATTTAGTGAGGCATAACCCACTCCAATGAATGTTGTCTTCAGGGTCTCCAAGGTCTCAAGAGCAACTGAAGAACAAAACTATTTATTTTTAGTAAAAATATATTTTTCTAGTAACAATCGAGTTTCTATAGATGCTATATGAGAAGGAAAATGAGTGCTATATATTTTCGAGAAAAATACTAAGAGAGAAAAAGGATCACTTAGAAGGTATGGCTATGGGGGAGTGAAGAGACAAGCACTTCAGATACCAATGAGAGTGCAGGGAGAGAATACTTTTGGGTGAGATTTTGGCAGAGTAACAGTGCTAACTATAGTTTCTCATACGTGTTTGACCTTACCCAAGAGTCCTATTTATAGGTAAACCTAAGTCTAATGTGGCACACGAATGCCAAAATGAGACGTCCTTTGAGACAACATCTGAAATGTACCTTTTATCTCTATTAAATGTTTGCTGCATGTCCACTCTGACAAGTGATGCCTGGTGTATACCAAAGTAAAAAAGAAATATGTCGGTCATAGTTCCAAAAAAGTGTGAATCGTAAATATCTTTTCAAAAGGTAACTTAGTGAACAAACTTTTAAGACTTACGAACGGCTCTGGGAGCCACTCGCTAGAAGGTTTATTTAAAATTCTTTGTGAGTAGCATCATGGCCACCAACTTGTTTTACTAAGCGTGAACTGTGTGAGTGCTTAAGTGACCTCTAGGGTCTGTCCTATCAGTATTCTATCATTTGTTAGGTATTGAAGTTGTTAGGCTTTAGTTTTCCCAATAAACCTTGTCTCCTATCCACTAAACCAAAACTCCCTAGATATCCCAATTGGCCTGCTTAAATCCTGCTTGCTTGATCAGGGATACCTGTGCAAGAACACAATAGTGTCAGTAACTATTTATCAATTGAGAGTTATAATAGTTATATAAATATGGGCATCCCCCTAATATTTTGGGTCTGGTCGCTCATTTCCTTTCTTATCTTGGGGATTCTCTTTGAGCATAATCTCGCCATCTTCTATATTGGCCTTGTTCATCTTTTGAGCCTGCTCGCTGTGGACCCTATCATCAATCTCTTATCTTGGCTTTCTTTTTTTAGACCTGCTCTCTGTGGACCCTCTTGTCAATCTCTTATCTTGGTTTTCTATATCTTTTAGGCCCGTTCATTATCGACCGTCTCACCAATTCTTTTATCTTATCCTTCTTTAACTAAGGTCATGTTTAGGCCTGCTCGTGTGAGATCCCCCTCGCCCATTCCTGCACCCACTCGTCTGTTGGCCCCATCGCCCCATTAGGTTTGCTTGTGGGCAACTGAGTGGGTAACCCTTTACACTTTTTATCTCTTAGCTCGTGGCTTCAAGAGAGGGGGAGTTGATATGATGTTGTTTGTTATAAGAGAGGGTGGTGCTATCTTGGTTCCCCAAGTCTATGTGGAGGACGTAGTCATTAGATCCACGTATTGCCAACATGCTTACATATTTGAGGAAAGGATGAATAGTGAGCTTGAGATGAGCATAGTTGGTGAACTCATTTTCTTCTTAGGTATCCAAGTGTGTCAACTCGAGAATAGGATAATTTCATCTTAATCCAAATATGCTAGGGACTTGCACAATAAGTTTTGCTTAGACTTTTCTAAGCACTCACACACACCGTTGGGTTCCTCTACTAAACTTAGTAAAGACACTGTAGGCACAAACATAAAACAAACACGTTATAGGATTATAATATGTAGTCTCCTCTACTTGAGCACTAGTCGTCTCTATATCTCCTTTAGTGTTGGAGTTTGTGCACATTACCAAGCGTCCTTAAAAGATTCACCCTTAGTTGTACTTAAACGTATTATCAAATACATGAGTGACTCTCTTTCTTATGGCATTTGGTATTCATTTGGGGATATTGATGGTTGTAAAAACACGCCAGGTGGATGCTTTTACTTTTGGAATGCTCTTGCCTCATGGTTAAGAAAGAAGTAAAACTCCATTCCTTTATCCACGGCGGAGGCCGAGTACATTATCGCCGAGAGTTACTGTACAAAACTTTTATGGATGAGGCAAATGTTTTAATATTATGGAATTACTCAAGGCACAATGATTATTTCTTATGATAATACGAGGGTAATCCACATTTCTCATAATCCGATTCAATATTTTCGTACGAAGCACATTAGGATTTATTAGCACTCTATTCGTGATCTTATTGAGGAAAAGATCATTTTCTTGTGTTTCGTGAGTACCGAACATCAATTGGTCGATATTTTCACTAACCTTTAGATGCACTTATATTTGCGGATCTTAGGAATTCTTTAGGTTTTTGCGCTATTGATTGACTTTGGGTATTGTTTGTAGTATAGGGTGATTTTAATGTTACTATCATTTTTCCCTATTACTAGATTATATTCTTATGTTTTTTTTTTGAAAAATCCAAAAATATTTTCTTTTCTGTTAGAAGAAGTTTCAAAATTTTCAAAAATATTGTATTTTTTATAAGAAATTCAAAAAATTCAAAAAGATTTTTGTATTTTGTTTTACACCATATATGGATCCACATTTAAGATGTTCGAATCATAATTAGATTCCATCCATCCATGTGACTTACTCATGGTTCTAAGAGACTTGGCTTCGTTTCTTTTGTGTGTTTAAAAATTAAGGCTTAGCATTGCCTTGTAATTTGATGATAACTTCATTCATTCTAGACTCTTTATATTAACCTTATTGCACACATGCATGAACCTTTTGAACATTGTACTTTCTTTTCATATGTCCAATAGGATGTTATCATGTCAATTATACTTATTAATGAAACAACTGTATTAGGAACTAATTGTGCATATAAGAACCATTGCTCGAATTTTTTTCTTTTTGGCAAATTTGATTTTTATTTAAGCAATGGAAAGGGTCTACGAAAGAAGCAGTATTCTTTGTATTAATGGATACCATTGGCAAGAGCCTAAAAGACGATTTCGGCGCATAAAAATGGAAGTGCAGAGGCTAATTTTTTGTTTCATTGATGCTTCATTAACATGTGCAATATGATTCCTTCAAACAATTTGAGAGTTTATGCTTAAGATGTGAGATTTTAAGGGTGTTATAAGTTGAAGATCCATGTGTTTGCACAATAAACTTCCTTAAAAAATATTAAATAGTTTGGCGTTATTGATTTGAGAAACATTAAAGTTCATGGTATTTTGTATGAGCTGAGTTAATTATAGTTCTTTAAACAATTTTACACCATATATTGAATTGAGTTCTTTCTTTAGGATTATGTCTATGAATTTGTGCACCTTTACTACGTATGCCTATGTTGAATTTCCCATACATTGAGTTCACACAATTTTTTTCCATTTTCATGATTTAGATATTTTTGTGCTACTCGATGGTGTGATTGCTTGTATTTGTACTTAAACGTATACTTATATACTCACAAATTTCAAAATTTTCCAAGTAATAGTTTGTTGCTTCGTTGAAGTTTCATCACATAAGCATCATTGTTACTCTTTGTGAAGATATTTCATATTTGGTTTCTCATAGTGCTAAGATTTTTGGATTAGCCTCTAACCCTTTGTCTATTATGAACAAAAAGGGGGAGAACATATTGAGGGCAAGTTTTATTTTCTTTCTTTAAACTTCATGCATCATGATATTTATTTTACTTCATGTGTGTAGGTATTTTCAACCTCGATGATTTAACAGACTACATGATAAATATTTTAGTTGAAGATAATGTCATAACTGTCTTGTACTTTTTGGGTTTGGGAGGGAATTAGTTGAACTTATCTTAGGGGTTCTTTTATTTTGGTTTCTGTTTTGTACCTGAATATCCAAAGGGAGAGATTTGTAATAGAAAATGCTCATTGTGTTTTCAAGTTTGGCTTCTCTCGTTACACCCCCTTTATCATCATGTACATTCTGAAGAATTCAAGTGAAGATGAATTAGTGACTGAACGCAACAATCGAAGATTGATCGTCACTACATTTACTAGATAAGGTATATAAGATTGTTTTTATGTAATCTTTTCATTTAGGGGTATTTTTAAAAGTGTTTAAAAACATAAAATATTTTTGAAAAAGTTTTTAAATGTTTTTTGAAATTTTTGCAAAGTCAATTTGAATGATATTAGGTGTCTTTCGAACAAGTGATTTAACCTCGTTACAACATCTTCAAACTTTATTAAAGCGAGATTATTTTTTTCAACTTTTGGCAGGATCTAGAATCTCCTTGGATCCATCGTTTGATGTGTGTTCGAATGAGAAGGGGTACTTTTTCAAAAACAATGTGGCTTCGTTGGAACGAGTTAGCAATAAATTATTTTTTACCTGATTTCAAATGCAATCTTTCATATCTATCTCTTGGAGATTTTTCTCCCTGTATATAGGGATGTGAACTTGCATTTTATTCCAAGAATTTTATACATTTTTTGTGATCAGACGCTTTTGATTTTCAAATCCAAACCCCTTAGATGATTTGATATCACCTTATCAAATCACGAAGAACACAATACTTGTTCATAACCTTCTGAAGTTAATTCTTCACTACTAAAGATATGAATACACTTTCCTGAGGCTGATCGGTGGACACCGAGGCAAGTGGAGCTTATTATGGGTCATTGTTACATTGGCATCACTGGTTGTCAATAACTTGGAAGGAAGACATTGTCGTGTCTCTTAGTGGGTATCTAAGTTTTGTAAATATATAGATGTCGTTCTATGATCCCTAGTTATAATAGTGCTAAAATATAGGTTTTGCCCGAAAGGGATTTTTTCTCATCTCCTATATTCAATTTGTAGTTTGTTGGCTTCAATTTAGTTTCATACATCTGGCATGTTTAGGTTCCCATAATTTAATCAAGATAAAATTTGGACTAAATAAATTTTATTGTGTGTGACATACTCTATGAATTATACATATAATTGCAACACTTTACGTGTATTTTCATATTTATCAGAGGTAGGGATTATATCCCTATTTTCTGCACAGCAAATTCCATTATGGAATGGTGTAGCAAAAAGGAGGAATAAACTCATTTAGATATGATAAGGTCCATGGTTAGTTATTCTGAATTGCAACATTCTTATTGGGATTTTTCATTAAGATTAAAACATGTAGATTATGAATTTAGTTCCATCTAAATTGGTCTCTTAAAATCCCATTGAACATTGGAATGGACACAAGCACATTTTAGGTAACATTCGAATCTGGGGTTCTTAGGACTCGTGATGTGGAAGGAGCCAAGTTAGTTGGAATTAAGAACATAAGTATGTATCTTTATTGGTTATCCCAAATGTTCTAAAGTTAGTTTATATCATATTTGTAAGCACAAGAAGGTCATTAATTGTATCAATACCCAGTTATTGAAAGAGGAATGTGTAATAAACCACAGGACAAGGAGTAAGCTAGTCACATAAGATATTAAAAAGAACGTCATATTATCGATGTTCCTAGACCACTAATGCATGATGAAATACAAACAGATATCGATAATTTATCGTCTAACAGTAGTGGAAATATTACGGATGATCAAGTTACATGTGTAACCTTTACTTGATAACAAGCAGTTCCACATCATTGTGGGGGGATCAGAAGAAATTCTGAAAGGTTAATGTTTCTAATTGATTTTCTTGAGATACAGGACAAACAAAAACTAGGTTTTATGAACTATACTGAGGCATTCCCACACAATTACTCTTAACTTTGACTGAAGACTATGGATACTAAAATTGATTTTATTCATTCAAATTAGGTTTTTAAAAATTATAGACTTACTAATAGGATAAAATCCATCAGCGTAAGAGGACCTATAAGAAGTTAATAGATATATGTATTATAAGGTGAAAACCTTCAAGGCAAGTCTTCCAAAAGGGTTTACTAAAAAAAATGGATTTAGAATGAGCAAACTTTCTCCTCAAAGCCATGATAAAGTATATCGGGATTATTTTAACGTCAAGATCGTGTTCTTAAATGATTGTGTTAACCAGTACATAGAAAGAAGTTAAGAAAGAAAAGTGTCTAAGCTTAAAAGATATATTTATATATTTAATCTAACATCGAAGTCTTTGATCCTTCGGTTTGATCAGGTAATCAATCTTTTGATTCTGATAAAATCCCGAATAATACTTTTGTGTATAAGAATAATGGCAGAAATGCGGTGTTATTTCTAGTACAATGTGTAGATAATATTCTCCTAAACATTATAAGGTAGGTGTATTGTCTTATATAAGAGTGTGGTTCTCTAGGTTCCCTGATATAAAATACATAGGACAAGACTATCACAACCTTATGATCAAGCTTAATCTTGATCGGATTGAAAGTATGTTTGGCTTATCCCATGTCACTAATATCGATGTTTTTTCAGAAGATTAGCGTGCGAGATTCCAAGAAAGGTTTTTCCTTTCAAGTATGGAATCACTCTATTTGGGGATAAATGTCCAAATCACTTGATTAGATATAAGGAATGGGGAATATACTTGATGCTTTGGTGAGGGGCAACATTATATATGCAATAATATGTAGTCGAATGAATATGTGTTTATCCTAGGAGGTGGATCTATAAGTTTAAGAAGTGAGAAGTAATCTTGCATTGGTGATTCCACCAAGGAGGCTGAAGTTGTTCCCACTTTAGAGGCAACTAAAGAGGCCATATAGCTAGGGGCTTTCTAAGTTACTTGGGTGAGGTTACTGGAAGTGATATTGGTTATTACGCTTTATTGTGTTCATAATACAATGATTGCAACTTTGAGACAACCCATAACCCATAGAAGTTGAGTGTTGGTTTCACCTAGTTTAAGAGATCGAATAAGGGAGGTGATAAGTTTCTGACCAAGGTTACATCAGATGACACCAAGTGAATCCTTTTACAACTAGAGATATATATTTTCAAGTAGATGAATTGGGATTTGAATGCACAGGTACATGGATTTAAATGGGATATTGTTGATGTTTTATTCCTTAAACCATGTTTGACGTTCACTTTGTAGTAAAGGTGTGTCAGTCCATTCTGAAATAAGAATCGTGTTTGTGATAAATTCTTATATTTATGTATAAATATATTGTATGTAATGTCTATCAATTAGACTTAGTAGTAATTCTGATGAGTTGGAGTTACCTGATCATAAGAGATCAAAATTCTAGTTCTAGTGCAATTAAATAGTTCACATCCTAAATAGGGAATTTTAATCTATCGATAAAGTCGCGAGTGTAATCCTAATAGTTACATTCAGGAATGTATTGAACATGACCACGAGTAATATTCAAGTCTAGGTGTTGACAAGATTAGACTTGCACAATCTCACTTGTTTGCAAAGGGTGCATAATTTCTTAATCCTAAGGGTTATTAGGATTGGGATACTTACATAATTGTTAATTTGATTGTTACGGGTGAGATTCAATTATAGTTGGCTTTTAATCTCCTCAAGTTAGGCAATTATTATATAAGTAGTTATGAGATCATAGTTCAGAGGAATCTGCATCCAAGAAAGATTTTGTATTGTGATACCCCCTTCATAAACACATAGGTTTTGATTCTACCAATAAACGTGTCCAGTGGAATTACATCCGGTAGAGTATCAAATAAGTTAAGTCTAATAATCAAGAAATAAATAAGAAGTTGACTAAAATCAATTAGCGACCAATTAATTTGATTAAACGGGTATTGTATGCTTAACACAGGGAATCATATTATGTACCATAAAAAATTGCAAACAATACCTCTTTATTCCGAGTGATTTTGAGATAATTAAATCAAAGTGGAGTTGTGATTATTTAGTAGAATTAATTATGATTAAATAATGAAAGGAAGTAAATTACAGGGATGTAATTTGGAATTTTTGAGTATTTATTTTGAAACCAATTTAATTATTTAGTCTTGGGGCACTAATATATTCCATTACCCGTGTAGTAGGCCTAGAATCTCTGAAAACCCAGTTTAGCCCAAGCTCATGACTTATTCCTATATATATATTGGTGTAAGGAAGGGTTTTAAGTTGCACGTCCATAATGGAGTGTTAAAGAGGGAGAGTAAAACACTATTCACATTCTTATAAAGGGACAAGGTGAGAGAAAGTGATTTCTCTCATATTTCACCAAGTTTTTATCTCCAAAAGTGCCCACGCACAAGGATTACTTTATAGGGATTATATACTAGAAGATCCGAGGCTTTCAAAGGATTCTAGCAAGGTTTTTGGAGACCATGGGAGGGAACAAAGATGATCATCTTCATCAACATGTTTATCCCTCAAATTATGATAAAGATGACGTATTGACCCCTTTAATAAGGATATAAAAATGAAAATTGTACCTACTCTTAAGACACGAAATTAACTTATAAAGTCATTAAAAGTGGAGAAGCCTCATCTAAAAAGACTTTGGTTAAAGCACATCAAACTCAGAGCCAGCGAATAGGTCAAAATAAATCATAATAATGATATAAAACTTGGTAAAAAAGTGGGCATGATTGTCACCTATAATAATTAAAAATCATTAAACCAATTTGTAAAAAGTGATGATCCTAACCTCCATAGGAACACCTTAATCTTAAACAATTTCCCAAGATTCATATGCAGAATCTAGTTATGAATCATGATATCATAAGGAGAAGTTGATTATTATCAACTACGAGCTTCCCTTGTGAAGAATAATGTGAACCCCTCAAATGGGGGAATTATTCAATTTACAGGTCGAAAATAATTCTTCAGAATCAATAAGGTCCACACATTTTTGAGTCAGAGATTAATAAAAAGGAAACTAGAAATATTCATCTTTAGGAGCCCCATTGTTATAGGAATTTCCTCACACATCACCCCATAGTGTTATTGATCCCATTGGCCTCAACATTATCATCATCTCCAGTAGTTTTGGTAGCTTTATCAACGACATAAGCATCGTCTTTGGCATTAAACTCATGAGAGATGGCTTATCCCTCCTCAAAGTTTATTTTCCACGACTAAACCTCTTCATCAATATATGGAAAGTTATGTATGGCCTAATTATTTATCTTAGAATAACCGAAGTTTATATTGTACAAGCCGAGATCCTAGAATTCCTTGGAGAAATGATACTCTGCCACAACCTCTTCCTTATCGTACTTAACTACAGCCGTTACATTCTTTTTATACCCAAAATCAAGTGTTTTGATGGAAAGGGAATTCTTGTCCTTTAGAAGCTGGATATTGTTGTTCTTCTTTAGATTTAAATCTCCGAGCTCAGTGATGTGGAGACCCCGATTTGCAATCGGGGTGTGGATCCTATTTACTCCATCTATTATTAGACCCTTAAAATCATAACCAACCAAAATATCCAAAACCTTGGAAAAAAACTCTTTTTACCAAAATATATATAAGGAGAAAAAATAAAAAGGCTAAACAAACTATTGGGGTTCCATTAACTGCGCAATTAAAGAACCCTAGCCCTTTAATCGCACAATTAAAGGGATTGACTGTGCTGCCATCACCTTCCCCTATCAACATTACCAGATCTTTTCTCATCCATACACATGTTACCACCCCTTTTTCCACCGTAAACGAGTCATGTCCTTTAACTTCATAGTAAAAGAACTCCTATGACCACGCGATTAAAGGGACTGCCAATCCTCCTATAAAAAGAGGTTTCCACCAACCTTGAAAAAACCCCAAAACCCAACATTGATTAGGTTTTCTAACTTTCTCAATCTCAAGTGCCTGAGATACTCTATCTCCCTCTGAAAAGTTCTAAAAGAATTTCGTACTTCAGAAAAATCATTTTTCCCCAAAAGACGTTCGTACTCCAGAAAAGTCGATTCCTTAGCAGACCCGAGCGAGGTTCATACTTACGAAAAGTTACATCTGCAAAAAATAGAGCTTAACATTTTCTCACATTCTGCAAAAGTAGAGGCTTCTAAAAGAACATATGCCAAACTAAATGGAGCTATGCCCACCTCGGTCACCTTAAGTGGAGACACTCCCCCAAAAAAATTGGTTCGTTTTACAAGGGTAAGGAAACTCTTCCCGAATCTCAAGTCTAACACCCCACATATATTGTGACAAAGTGGACACATTTGTTTATGTATTTTAGCCCGACCCCAATTTAGAGGACCGATTGTGCACTTTACAACGTTTATATTTTAAAGCTTGTATTTTTAACCCATTACCTCTATTAATTGAGTCAACATGCACATATGTTAAATACAATAAACAAATGCCACAACGAATAAACACAAAAATTGAAAACATACTTTTTAAAATATCTTTTAGGAAAGTGTTTGTGAGTCGAGTCAGCCTCAAACTTTTCATAAGCCAAAGTCTAAAATTGTCTGCTCCCACCGTTTCTCCGAGTGGAAAAAGACCATCTCCGTGGTGACATCCATGACTATGTGTTTTCAAATATCGGCCCTTGATTAATGTGTTTTTTACATATAAATATATCAATCCAACACAATGCAAAGTCTATATTAAGGAATAAAATCCATAAATACCGTAATGATGTATATTGTACACCTGATATCCCGTCCCCTATACCTATATATATGTCACGTTTGTTTGAACTAGTTTGGATTTGATCCCAAGTATCCTTGGGTACATAGGCGCTATACCAAACTAAACTTGTGAAGCCTAAGCCTAATAATACATCTCTTAGTGTATTATTTCTTGGGAATGCCTCCATCTCTAGTAAAAAAACCTCGTACTTCTAGTCCACTTTGATCCCAAGTTGTAGTCTTTTGATCGATTGATTAACCATAACAAATTTCACCATTAACATAAATACCCTTGTACACCTCCAAACTAGCTCGAAGGTTGAACAACACCTTTTAGTTAGTGATTGCCCGACATATATAAATAACTTTGTCGATGATTTTTAATGTCAACTCCCATTCTGACCATCCACTAAAGACACCATATGGCCCACAAATATCTTTTCTCCCTATTAATCCAAGTCCTATATTTGCATACACATCACGATGGAACACATGTACCCATTGAACTATATACGCTTTGATCTCGTGGCTACATGCGTATGTTGACGCAATGCCGAGTCCATTTCATTAGAAAAAGTCTCGATAATATGTCTCCTGATGTATTGTCCCCATGGTAATGCATCCATATCCCATATCTCATCTATTACCACTTTATAAATAAAAAAATATCAAACTACCTCGAAGATGTGACCTCTCGAGCACCCCCATACTAATGTACAATCACGTATACATAGCATACACAATCGAACTACGTAGGCTTTGATCCAAAGTCTTCTTAGGTACATAGGCGCAATATTGAGTGCTTCTTATGAGCATGAGCCTCGAAAATATCTCTCTCAATATGCTGTCACAAAAAAATGAAAGCTTCTCTCACATTACCTTTCTATCTCTCCTAAACTCTTGAACATGATATGAAACAATCTCAAGCCACGACTTCTCATGCATATTTACATACACCTTAATGATCATCCATTACCCAAGTTGAGCCTTCTCGCACATTTACATAAGTACTAATGGAAACCATTATCAAAACACGAATTCATACACAATCACCCTTTTACCTGCATCATTTAAGTGACGTTCATACACCTCTCACCGATACTGCTTTCACACCTAAGAACCAACCCATATTTTAAGGGATTCTCCACCTAAGGTCTCTAAACCAGTTCAAAAAATAACTAAAAAGTAATAAAATAATGTAAAAGAAATAATAAGAATATAATTAAGGAATCATAAAGAAAAAGTATGGTGCCTTATACCTTCCCTACTCGTAACCCGGTTCCCAAACATTCACAACAAGAATCTTTGGATCAAGTGAAGACTTAAACCTACCTTAGGACTAGCTTGAAAATGCTAATCCAAACCTTTTCTTTGTTTTTATATAAAATTAATTGGGGACTCTCAACAACTGAATAACCCTTTATTATAGGGAATAAGCATTTAGAACCAAAGCCTAAAACTAAGGGTGTGTGACTTAAACTGGATATGGCGTCAAACATTTTCTAAGAGAAATGTCCTTGACCCATGTCAAATCGATAACCCGACCTCGGGGGGGATGTAGGACCGATAGACAAGCACTCCCGTTTCCACCGTAAAAACACAAATAATTATTCTCCTCTCGGACCTCACCACCGATAGGGGCTCACAACATCACAATGGTCATTATATTAGGGAAACATCAAGAGAAATGAACTATCCTTATGATTACTTCGTAATATGATTAATATCGGTCCCCTGCACGACTACTTAATGTAAATCTTAAAATTGTTTAGTGACCTTAGTTTTAGAGTCTAACAAAATGTATATACGTGCTTAGGTCCCTATGTACAGTGTGGCCATCCTAAATTGGGTGCACCTTGAAAGAAACGACTTTGCATCAAAATGGGGTCAAGGAAGAGAATTATATTTCTTCCACTCGTGCAATATTTACGGGCTCCCATGGACGTAAAACGACCATAATCAATGGAAGTGATTGTAAATAATGGAGTTGCCATCATATTTAACTCAAAATAGGCAAAATATTTATCCATCCTGAAGGAAATGACATCAAAAGACTAATTGATGCATAGGAAACCCAATAGATAACGGGTTTGGGTACACAGTTACGGAATGGGAAGGTGTTAGGTACCCATTCGAACCTTTTGGTATCTCATTAGCTATACAAATATTCTCCTTTTCTCCTAAAATTTGTATAACACATGTAGGGGTGAAAAATATATGCGTGCAAATGAATAAGGAGAGAAATCATTTTCTCCGCGTCATGGAAAAAATGGGGACGAATCATTGAAAGGAGTGTAAATAAAAGAAAGAGAAATATATATATATATATATATATATATATACACACACACACACACACACACACACAATACTTCTCTTGTGCGGACTAGTCCGCATTTTAAGAGTGCGGACCGGACATGTGTCACCTGGAGGTGAGCTTAGATATTATCGGCTAAATTATAGGCACACACTCTCCCTTTTTTCGGCTCACCGCCAGGTGACACATGTCCAGTCCATACTCTTAAAATGTGGATTGGTCCACACAAGAGCAGTATTATATATATATATATATATATATATATATATATATATATATATATATATATATATATATATATATATATATAACTAGAATATTAGTGGTGCACAGGATCGTGACTCACTATTACTAAATAAGTATGAGTGTCTGATGGGATCGCTAAAAGATAGTAAAATAAGTCAAATATATATACTGTAGGGGGTATTCCTCACCAAAGAGTGATTAAATTAGTAAATCTATTGATTGACCTACGAAGGAGGAGAAAGGTCGCCCGATCAAGTTACCTCGAAGATGCTATACATAAGTGGCTCAAAAAACCCACCTCGAAGATTCTCCAAAATGGTGAATCGAAGGACCTACCTCGAAGATTCTCCAACGTACCTGGCTCGAAGGATCCAATCCTTAGATCGAAGTCACTTGAATGATGAAATATTGTAATAAGAAATAGAATGATCTGGATCATGCACTTTATATTATAATATATGTTGAGTGAGGTTGTTTGGTACTCACGAGGGACCATGCCTGGTAGGGCATGGGAGAGCTAACATGCTCTATCGAACAACCTCCTCTTGGGAACCTCATAGGGACATGGTTTGAAGGAATGAGAGGAGGGAAAAATTGGGAATACAATTACCAACCCTCTTGGCACACTTAGGAAAAACTTCACTTAGCACATATGGTTTCTCGAGCCACTATAACCGAGCCACCTCAATTATTACTTGTTTGAGGAAACCTTCTCGAGGTACCTCAATCTTTCATCTGAGTTCTAAGATAGTTCATAACAAAAAAACAAAAACTAAATACTCGAGCTACCTATCAGCCGAGAAACCTTAAAGCAAACGCCATCCTGCCTGACTAATGTGACTATACAGATGCCAGAGTCACTGTTTAACCACTTTCTGACGTCGTAATGTCTGGAATTTATGGACTCAAAGTTATAGAACTCAAGTGAGTTTATCCTTAGGACGACCAGTCTAGATCATCAAACCTGACCCTTTAGTCGTCCTAAGGTAAGCTCCAAGCTTCCATGTCACGTCCCTCATTAATGCCCACCATACCTCCAGCCAATGAAACAACTTTCCGCCAAATTATGAGATCCCCTGCATTTAATGAAATATCTTATGCATTTAATACGGTCAATCATACTGAGCACGATCAAGTTTACTCGAGTAACCTTGCCTCCATATAAATACACTAGATAAACAGTTTAGCAAGGAAGGCATTCTGATCCTAGAATTGCTGCCCAACTTCCTCCATACATGAGAGCTATTGTGAGAACATTAACTCCCCACAACCATTTAATACCCATATATTGAGCATTAACTGAGATTGAAGTTCCCGCCTTGCCTTTATTGTTCCTAGAGTGCTTGCTCTTTCTCCCTCCGACCACGTTACCTACTGGTCTTATCTATTTATTATGCTCGCAGTGTATTTATTATGCCAATATATCACTTAATACAAGTCCGAATATTGAATCCCTTTATCTCTTATTCAGCTGTGTTCATTGCCAATATTTAATACTGCACGATATTGATCCCGATATTAATAAGGGGTTATGCCTCACTTGATACTAACCGTATTCCAAGAACCCACATCTTACATATACTATGAGCAGTATGCCAGATCGTGACTCATTATGGACAAATGAGTATCCATGTCGAATGAGACAACTAAAACTAAAAATAATTAGGCAAATATATGTATGAAAATACTAACGAAAAAGTATTAAAAAAGTCAAATGTGAAAAATGAGAAAATAGAGGACTCGAATCCCAAGGTAAATCTGGGACACCTACGTAAATGAAAAATAACATCAAACTCCACGTAGTTTAAAATAACGTAAGGATGGGATTTAAACCATAAATACAAAACAAGAGTTTTCTTGATTTGTGAAAAACAAGCTCAAGTTATGAAAATGTAAAGAAATAAAAGAGAACTCTAAGTTGGGTTTATGGCTTAAACACTCTTTTTGGGTTTTTGAGTTTATGAAAACAATTTTTGTGAGTATATAAATAATAAAAAAAGTTATTAGGTGTGATAAAGTATAAACTAAATGAAAAGATATGCTAAAAGTAGTAAAGTGTAAGAAATGAGACTAAATTAGTAAGCTTCAATGGATAGAATGCACACCTTCTATAATTAACTTGAAATATGATTTTAAGGAAATGTGGGATGATTTTGATTGATGGTATAATGGTGGTAGAAGGCAGGGTGAGAGAGAGGTAATGGAATGTTGGTGAGAATGTATGGAAAGGGGTGTTTTAAAAGTTGTACACTAATTTCGACGCAAACAGGTCCTGAATGACGAGGCCAGGGCTTGGTTAAATAGGAAACACTAAAAATCCCAAAAGACCAAGTTGTACCTGGGGGGTCTATTGGTCTGCAGAGAACGTGGACTTATTAACGACATGAGTGACGAACTTGCGAGTCAAGTATGGTGTGCCTATAGGTAGTCAAAAAATGGATTTCTGAAAAACATGATCGTAAAATAAAAATTGTGAGTTCGTTTCATGCACGACATGGACCTTTGGAAAGAGGATTCAAATATCTAGGAAAGTATGTTGAGTTACTCTTGGGTCCTAGATTTGATCGAATTCAAATGGAGATATATAGAATCCGATGACCTACGATTTAGGGTTTTTAGGGAAAAAGGAAACTAGATACGAACCCTAATTCTTATTCACACACGATATATACTATTGGAAAGGGGATTCAGATCCTTATGAAAGTGTTCGAGAAAATCTCAGGTCTGAGAGTTGACGAAAGTCAAATAGAGCTCAAGAAGCTTCTGGTGAGCTTTCGAGAAAAAGTGGTGTCAAATGCAAACCATTATTATGATTGGCGCACATTATGGAACATTAGAAAGGGTTTTTTTGTCCCTATTAAATTAAGTTGAGAAACTCTCGGGTTTGAGAGTTGACAAAGCCAAACAGAGCATGAAAAGCATAAAATGATCTCTAGTTTAGGTTTTGAAGGAGGACCAAGGGTCCGAGGGTTGAAGGGATAGTGCTTGGACCTACGGAGGTATGGTTTAGTGAGGTTTAACATAAATTTTATTAGTACAATTTACGAGTCTTTGGTACACGACACACTTTTTAATTGTACGACTCAATTTTAGATTTTAACAAAAAAAACTTTATTTCAAGTAATAAGTCACCTAAAATATATTGAATTTATATTAAAAATGTGGGTTTTTACATCCTACCTGCCTTAAAAGATTTTCGTCCTCAAATTTTACTATATTCTTAGAGTGCAGGACTCTCTTGGTACTTACTACATGATATAAGGGATACCATATTTCCATGAGAATATCTATTGACTTCATAGTTTTAAAGTCGTAAGTTTATTATGTAATGTGAAGGCGTCGCTGAGGTCATTCCATTCCCTAATCTTAAGTAATGCAACATAACAATATAACAAATGATGATGTAACCAGGATTGAAAATTGGCATTTTTACAAGCTTTAAATGTGTCTGGTATCGTAACAGAGGTGTTCCTAATGAGGGTTTTTGTAATACGAATTTTGTAAAAGGATTGTAAAATAAGGATATAAAGGAATCACAATAAGGGTTTTAATAAAAATTTAAAGATTTTAACACACTCTGGTCATATGGAGTTCAATTTAAATTTACAAACAACTAATTTATGATTTGGAGTTTAGCATTGGTAAAAGGTTTCCATGGGTTTTATTTTGAGCTCTTAATAATGGTATTTTACATCTATCTTCAAATATTTAATTATGTATTCTAACATAAATCATTATAATAAATGTAGAAGTTCGATAGTTCTTAATCAAACCTTCTTAGATCGTATTTCTCAATCGAATATACTTTTACTAAGGTATATCTTCTCATTGATTATTTATTACAGTTGGTGATCGGCAAAGAGGTTTGTTTAGAATGCTCAAGCACTTTTGAAAGGGTATCTAGAGTTATTGAATAGATGAAATGGAGCAATATAAAATAGTAGAGATATAAAGCTAGTAAAAAAAAATTGTTAGTATAAGTAACAGATTCTATAACCAAATATCTCTTTTATATCAAGTTACTATTGTTTAAGGGGCTAAAGTTTCTATAGCCGAATATCCTATAAAAATCAAGTTATACAGGTTTAATGGTTTGTAATTTCTATAATCGTATATCCCATAAATATCAAGTTACATAGGTTTAAGGGTTTAATGGTCTAAGTTTCAATAATCAGATAAAGTTATGAAGGCTTGAGATGTTAACGTGTGTTGCAATAACAATGACCAATCAATCCGTGGTATTTTGAGGGAACACAAATGGATGAGTTTTAATGTTTTGAAACAATCTTATGGAATCTACCATAGATGTAAAAAGGTTTAGATATACAATAGTATGAGGAAATATGGATGGTGATATGTGGTATAACGTGTATTAGTGCGGATAAAGGGTGGTTTATTAAATACAAGAATATTAGTACACCTAATGGGATCATTACATCTATATCATTTATAATAATAGTGATAATACTATTGGAAGTATGTATACAAGAAATGGTGAAATGCAATGATTTATTGTAACTATATATTCATGTTTATAAAGTCATGATGGGTCGTATTTGGAACATAACTTGATTTATAGAACATTATTTCTGTAATCAATATAGGATTTAGACATATTTCTAAGATGTAAATACGTTGAATCTAAAATATACACTTTGAGTTGCTTGCACAAATTTGTTAAATGTAAATGGTATGTCCTTACATCAATATTATCTCTAATATAGGCTTCTATATGCCTCTATTATTTTATTCCAAATGAATTGCTTGATTGTAAATGTGAGTACCTTTCTAAACTTTCAACCTAGTTGCTAAATAACAAGAAATATTACATAATTAGTTCGTGTTGAAGTAGATTTAATGATAACTATACTTCACTTTCACACTCATGTGCTGTTAATATATATTATATACTCGAAGAAATGTATCTTGTGAATGAGTAGAAATTTTCTTAAATTTTCTATTATGTCTTATAATAATTTGTAAACAGCAAAGAAAAGTTAATGTTAAATGACTAAAGCTTCTTTTGTTTATGAAAGAGATGGCATAAATATTAAAAGTAGGAAATACGCTCAATTAGGTATTAATTTGATAACTGAGAAACTTAACAGGGTTACTGTAAATAATTTGAATGGGTTTAACCCATATTTACTAAATCAAGTGTTCAATACATCTTTGTAAGTAATGAGTGCTCTGATTTTGATAATTGAGAAAATCTAAAAATAGATTATCACGTATGGACTGCATGTATTGTATATATGCATATTATTAGGTTGTATTCTCATATGTTAAAATGAAAATGAAGTATACAGAATCATGAAGCAGGTTAGGGTAAAACTCATTAAATTTATAAAAACCTAATTTTCCAGATGAGCTCTATTTTCAAAGGTGTAATTTGTCTTATTCCATCATATGATTATCATAACTAAAATATGAGAATTGGGTACGGAACTATAAATTAGTTTTCTTTAACTAGTAATTTTCTGATGATTCATAGTAACTTAATAAGGAAAAGGGCAAGTAATCTCATGCTAAGGGATTTAGATAAGGCAAAATATGGTATAAAGGTATATTTGTAGAAGATAAATGAACTATTATCTAGAATAATAACCTCATTTTTCTTGGTAATTTGTGCAACGTCATTGTCACAGGTTACTCATTTCACCTGGGTTACTCATATTTCACCCTAGCAACAAAGGTACCTATCATAGTCCAGGCTACTATCATTCACCTGTCGCGGGAGGAGAGCCCAATTTCTTATCAACAAGATTATTTGGGTTTCGTATTGGGGTTTCCTATGAAAATGGATTATAAGAGAAACATATTTGTGGTAACAAGATCACATACAAGGATATAAAAAAAGGTTTCATCCGGTTATAACTACACTAGTACTTTATGGTTTAAGAAATTAAATTCCACTACCTAACCCGTAAAATTTTTAAAGATATTGAATTTTCACTGATATATTGGATCAGGGTGTTTTGGAATGTAAGTATCAGAGGTTATGAGATAGATGGTATCGGTCAATCGATCGAAATTCATAACCATGTTTAGTATCTGTAATAATTATTGTTATGGTATAGGAACCAGTAAGTAGTACCATTATGTTCTAAATAATAACAAGGTTCAACTAACATTTTCTCTTTCCAATGCTTCTGCTAAAGAAATGATTAATTCTTACTTAAAAATTCCTTTAATTCTTTTCCCTATTAAATCCTATCCATGTACCATTCTAACATAAGTAATTGTTTCTCACATTCTATTGGAAATAGTATAAAATACAAGAAGAGTACAATGTGGAAGACGATAGGAAAATATAATATAGAGTGTGGAAGACGATAGGAAAAAAAAAGTGTGATCATTGTCAAGGATAAAAAATGGAAGTCCAAATCATTGTCAAGGGTAAAAAAATGGTATTCCAAATGAAGGAATTTATGCTTAAGGAGAATAAAAATTCAATTATTGAACAGAAGAATTATTCTTTACATAAAGACTTATAGAGTTTATATTATACAATCCCTTCCCAAGACAACTTTCTTAGTATAGCTCAAATAAATTCTCAATCACATCTCATTAGTTCCTCAACAATTATTAATTGTTTTATTGGCCAAATAAAATCCTAATATTTGTAATAATAACTTCTCACATGTTTCAAAAATTGATTCAAGGAATTATTTTCTTAATCCATATACAATATACCTTATATTTGCAATCCATACAGATTTACTTAGTTAATTAAATCTACTTATCTTAAATACCATGTATACCCTTAAATTTTTGCTTAAGCAAAGTCCTAATATGTCATCACATACCTCCATAATGTAATTCGGAGATCATTTTTCCCAACTCATGTCTAAATGTCTTATCAAAACCCTCTTTAAGATATAGTCCACTAAATTTGTCTAATCTTAACCTCAACCATGTCCTGAATAGGCTCAATAAACTTAGTGCTCTGATACCATGTTGTCACCTCCTGATTTCTTGAGTGTGAGGTTTAACTCTATAAACACTAAACCATATTAAAGATCCATAAAAACATAGAGGTTATATTGAAAATCCACTGGGTTACAGTACATAGTTTCAACTATGCAT
The DNA here is from genome assembly GCA_949130495.1 of Sambucus nigra. NCBI lineage: Eukaryota > Viridiplantae > Streptophyta > Magnoliopsida > Dipsacales > Adoxaceae > Sambucus > Sambucus nigra. The sequence continues at coordinate 676,118,489 of OX422208.1, read as the reverse complement.
AAGTATGTTACTCCATCACTATGAATGACTAACATTAACTTCCATATAATTATCTCTTAAACAAATACATTCCTGATCTTCATTCCATCCTAGATTGAGATCACATAATTTCTCATCATTGTCTATAAGTACCTATTTAAAATCACTAGAGGGGTGGAAAAGAATAAGAAAAACTTTACCAGGTAGATAATTATATTTCTATAGTAATTAGTAACTCATAAACTAATAGTATTATGAGATAAGTCACAATTTTTGATAAATTGCAATTAAATCAGTATTGAACAATATGAAATGTCAATGATAATAAGGAATGGCATAATTTGAATTCATTGATATTGTAAGGAAAGTACAGTGATTGTAACTGGATAAGTGATATCGAGTCATAAGGTTAAGGGTTCAGACTCTTCTAATATAGGATAACAAATAATTATCTGTTATAGACTTTTTGAATGCATAGCTATAAACTTATAATAACATACATAATAATCAATCCAAAACCTTTGAAGATATAATCAACACAAAAGCTTTAGAGATAAAGTAACACTACTCAGCCACTCCAAAGAGCGGCATCCATATTGTGGAGGGTTATAATTTCATATGAGGCATACCGTTGGAAAGGTATTTAGGGACCTATGATAATACATGGACCGCTCCCAGGTTCGGGAATTAACTGTGGTCCAATGGGGCTCGGAAGCACTCCACGGTCTTTTGGACATAAAATTCTTGGAGGAAAACGGACCGTTCATCCTAACCATAAGGTCGATTCATCCATGATATGAACCGTTGGAAAGGGTATTCAGATACCTTTGAATATTCATTCAGTCTCACTTGGTTCAGAGTTAACCTTGGCCAAACGGGGCCCGAAATCTCTTAGTGACCTTTCAGAGTAAAACAGTTTTTTTTATCTATACCGTAAGGATGATTTGTGCACGGGGAAGATTGTTGGAAAGTTAATTCAGTTACCTTTAAAGATTCATTCAGTACCATCCGATCTAAAGAGTTTATGGGAGTCAAATGAAGTCTGGGAGTGCTCGGTGGCCTCTGCATCAATTTTTGAGCGAAAACGAACCGTTCGTTCGAATCATAATGTCAATTCATGCACGAGGTGGACCATTGGAAAGGGGAATCAGAGAAGTCCAAAGATTCATTGAGCTTATACTCAAGTGAGGAAGTTGATTAGGTCAAATGGGGCCTGGGAGTGCTCGGTGGAATCTAGATCAGTTTTCGAGAGTATAATGGACCGTTTGTCCAAACCATAAGGTTGATTAGTGCATGGGGTGGATTATTGGAAAAGGATTCATAGACCTTAAAAAATTCATTGAGATTTCACTCTGATGAGAAAGTTGATATGATTCGAATAGGTCTTGAGAGTGTCTAAGGACCTTCGAATGGTATTCAGAGCATGACCTCGGGTTTAGGGTATATGTGAAAGTTCTAGGGACGTAAGTAGAGGCTTAGGTGAGGTTGGAACAAGTGAATGCCGTCGAATAGACACCATATGGATTTTTGGTAAAGAAGTCAATTATTCAGATCAAAGGGACGATGATAACCCGTTCAGAGATTCGAGGTCGATTATGAGGACCTAAGGTTCTATTGGGGATGATCGATCCAGGGGTCATACTAAATTCTAAGGTTATGAGGACCTAAAGTTGAGGGGATCGATTCTGCAGGTTGAGGTTAATTCTGAGGACTTAAAGTTGTAGAGACCGATTCTATGAGTCGTGATCAATTCTGAGGACCTAATGTTAAGATAATCGATTCTGTAGGTCGAGGTCAATTTTTAGAGACTGATGTTGAGGGGATTAATTATACAGGTTTAATTCAATTTTAAGGGCCTAAAGTTGTAGAGATAGATTCTATGGGTCGAAGTCAATTATGAGGAACTAAAGCTGGGACGATAAATTCTATGGGTCGAGGTCAATTTCGAGGACCTAAATTTATGACGATCGATTTTGAGGACCTAAAGTTAAGAAGACTAATTCTGTGAGTTGAGGTCAATTCTGAGGACCTAATGTTATAGAGACCGATTCAGTGGGTCGACATCAATTATGAGGACCCAAAGTTGTGATGATTAATTCTGCAGGTCGAGGTCAATTTTGAGGACCTAAAGTCGAGGACACCGATTCTGCGGGTCGAGGTCAATTATGAGGACCTAAATTTGTTTATCCAATTTTATGGGTTGAGGTCAATTATAAGGACCAAAAGTTAAGATGACCAATTCCGCGAGTCGAGGTAAATTCCGAGAACCTAAAATTATACCCATTCTGCGGTTCGAGGTCAATGATGAGGACCTAACGTTGTGACGACCAATTATATGGGTCAAGGTCTTTGAGGAACTAAAGTTGTGATGATCAATTCTACAGGTTGAGGTCAATTCTGAGGACCTAAAGTTAAGGAGATCTCTTCTATGGGCCAAGGTCAATTCTGAGGACCTAATACTAAGGGGACCGATTCTGCGGGTTGAGTTCAATTATGAAGACCTAAAGTTGTAGAGATCTATTCGGTGGGTCAAACTAAATTTTGAGGACCTAAAGTTATGATGACCGATTCTGAGATTCGAGGTCAACTCTTAGGACCTAAAGTTATAGAGATCGATTCCATGAGTTGAGGTCAATTCTGAGGACCTAAAGTTATGACGACCAATTCTGCGGGTCGAGGTCAATTCTGAAGACCCAAAGTTGTGATGACTAATTCTGTGGATCGATGTGAGTTATGAGGACCTAAAGTTGTATAGACCGATTATACGGGTCAAGGTAAATTCTAAGAACCTAAAGTTGAGATGAGGAATTTTGTGGTTCGAGGTCATTTCTGAGTTCTAAAGTTGAGACGACTAATTATGTGGGTGGAGGTAAACTCTGAAGACCTGAAGTTGTAGCACGAGGGATTTTCTCTCCTGTAAATTTTTTATATTGCCTTGGGGATGAAGGTGCAATTATTGTTCCACTGAGGATTGTGTTGTTTTGAGACTTTACTGTGGAAAGACATCTGGTTGGTTATTATGTATTTTTTAGAGGAGATAACTTTGCTAAGGAAGCTAAAATTCCTATAGTGGATGGATTGGTAGAATATTTAGTTTGGAAATTTTGCTGGGGAACTGGGAGGGAATTATTTTGTAATCCTATTGGTGAAGCATATGATTTTGAGGTTTGGTGTGGGGAAGGTTTTTGAAACTTTGAGAGTTTGTTGGGGAATTTTTGTGGACTTTGGGATGCTGGTGCATTATTTATGAAATATGTTTAGGGTTTATGATGGGGATAATAATGTAATATTAATCCAACTGGGGATTTTGGGAGCTTGAAAAATGATTTTCATGGTGAAGAAATGTTCCAATATTTGTTCGAAACGTTTAGGAATTTTTTGGGTAATTTTTTTATTTTTCTACCATTTTTTGGCCTTTTTTGTACAAAATTTTAGGAGTATGCTGATCGGTATGCTATAGGGGTTGTCGTTTGGCAATGGCATGAACTCTTGGGTTTCCTTGGGAAGAGGAATATGCAAATGTCGAGCGGTATGAGCAAGGTCTACCGATTTACATGTCGTTTAGTCCCCTATAATTAGGGGTCGATCCCTCCTCATTTTTCACATCTTTCTGAGTCTGAATCTTCTGCTTGCTCTCTTTAAAATCCATTTATATGTCCTTCATTCTCCAAGACTTCAAATGGCGGCTTTTTCTAGTTAGGAATATAATTTGGAGTGGTTAAGTGTTGATGACTAGGTGGGAGCATGGAGTGGCGGTTTAGGGTGCCCCTTCCTTTGGGCGTGAAACTGCCTTTGACTTGCTTGAGCCAGTAGTTGAGGACAACTTTCTTCTACGCGATCCCTCACACCACCGTTCATATAGGGTGAGGAACTCTAGTGGTTATGTAATTATAATGACCTTTGGTATTTATTTTTCTTTTTCTTTGTTTTCTTATGCCGATGAAAAGGTTTTTTCAATCTTTTTGGTTTTGTCAAACTAACATAGCTCCTTTGAGCGCGCGTTCCACGAGGATGACTAGTTTGAAGGATGTATGGGAGAATTTTCCAGTAATGGTGTTTTGGGTAATCACTTCATCTGGCTTTGGCTACCTAGGGTAGGCTTTAGGTAAGACATCGCGTTCTACTACAGTTTTATGCGCTTTGGGAGAGAGGTGGTAGGACACTACCTTTACTGTTCACTTGGACTTTGGGGAGATGACAGTGACTCCCATCGATGTTCAAAATCTACTGGGAATAGATTACGAGGGTTTTTAGATAGAGCTTGACTGTACAACGAGTGTGATGCCGGAGGCGATTCTGGCAACGTTAGGGGATGTGGGTAGGATAGTTTCGAGAGATTTTATCCGCACTTCTTGTCTCAGGGGGGTGCCCTTGAGTAGGAGGATTGATGAGACTAACAGGTGGCAGGTGGGGCAGATGGCCCAGTTATTTATTCAGCTTATGTTGGGTCTTGTTTTGGTGGCGACGAGTGGCCACGTTGTCCATCTTTAGTTCTTGCCATTTTTATGGATTTTTTCGGATGTCCTGCTATATGACTAGGAGAGCCTGACTTTGGCAACCCCTTGCTCTTCTTTGGATGCATTCTGCTGGTGCTACTGGTAGACTTTTGCAGGGGCCACTTACCTTTTGAAATTAATGCTCAAATTTCTTTTTGTGTATTTTGTTGTATTTTCCTTTAGTTTATTCTTTGTTGATTCCTGTATTTTTGCAAACGTGGTTCTATGAGGTGTTCAGGCTCAATGCAAGGTTAATAGACCTAAAAGTCAAGGATTTGGGAAACATTCGTCATATCTACCAGTGGCAAAAGTCCAACAGGCAGTCGAAGTAGTCCCTGTCCCTGGAGGCGGTGTGGGGGGCCCTGAACACACTGGTGAGCTATCAGGTAATTCCCTTTTCTTTTGGATCTTTTTTTGGAATTTTCTTTGTTTACAATAATATTAATCTTTATTGGAAATTTTAGGTGACCTTTTACCCTGGGGTGACGGCTCCTCAGCATACAGGGGAGACAGGTATACATATGCATATGCATAGGTTGATGACGCATGAGTTTGGATACTCCTGGTACTTGGGAGAGAGGGTTTTGCAACAGATCATGGAGTATGAGGTGGCGGTCCCACCAATGGTGCCCCTAGTGTATATATTAGGCGAGCGAGGTAGATTTTTGTACAAGCTAGGATGGTGATGATGGTTGGCGATGCTTATTCTCTCTATATTGACACGATGGTGACTTATGACTACCTAGATTTCGTGACGAGCTGGTTAATTGCCTCTTATATTTACGATATGGTGAAAATGCCTCCGCCTCCTACGACTTTGGGTAGGGTTACTAGCAGGAAGGTGGGATCTTCCAACACCACGTGTGGTACTTCATCGGTAGCAACAACGACAGAGGAGGTTCCGCTTATTCAGGTCACTCTGCCCTCCTATAATTTTTGGTTAACTAGAGGGGGACAACTGAGTATGCTGCACTTCCTTAATGCAGCGGATCCAGGGTTAATGGGGCTTATGGAGGACGTCCTTCATCCTAAGGTATATTTTTCTCTTTATTTTTTTCTTGCTTCTTTTGATTCTTTTTTAATTGACTGCTTTGTCCTTTGTGTCTGTTGCTTTGCTTGCAGAATGTTCGAGTGCCGACCACTTAGTTAAAGGATATCATGGATTGCGTGGCCTCCGCGACTGCCTATATGAAGGACTTTGATATTTCTTATCTGGTTCTTCCTACTACCTCAGACGAGGTATTGGGTTTGGGGAGTGGAGGTTTTACAGCTCGTTATTGAGGGAAGTGTGTTTGTCGTAGGATTAAAGGTTTGGAGAGAGAGAGAGAGAGAGAGAGATCGTGGGTTCGAGTAGAGTCCCATTGTTTTGTTTCCTCTATTTTTATTTTACCTGAAAAATGTAATCATGGAATGGTAGCACATATATAAAGGAGATTTTTATTATTCATTATTGTTTTAATGATTTATTCTACATGCAGTTTTTAGTTTGATATTGAGAATATAAAATTAATGGGATATATAATTATTTTTTAAAAAAGAGAGATAAAAAACCTTAAGAAAAAGGATTTATGTTGAAAAATGATGGTTAAAAATGGATAAGTTAGAAGAAATAACCCGAGGGTTTTAAAATAAGGATTTATCGTTTTGAAAAAAAAGGAAAGATAGAATTTTCTAAAATAGCCGGTCGTCATACACTTTGTCCTTCCTATCGGCATATGGGTCATGTCAAATACCTCTAGGGATTCAATCGCACTTCCCTACAGCTCAGAGTACTTTGTAGGGAAGGAATTCATCCGGACTCCTCAGATCTCTTGTCTTTGTCCAAGAATTTTCTTTATAAAAAGGGGAGTAAGGGGGTGTAGTTTTTCATCCATCCTCATTTCTTCTCCTTCTTGTTTCTTGCTTTCTACTCCATTATTTCCTAAATGTCCATTCCGATGAATGAATAATTCTCTTCCTACCTCGAAATTCTTAAATCCATGTGCCCTTATAACATGGACTATAAAGATTTCAACTTGCGTCGAGTCTCCTTGTGGCGTAATCGAGCCATTGATTAGAACATGTGGGTAGCGACGACATAATGCTGGTACCGTGAAGAACATGTATTCCCTTTCATTTTGGATGAGGTCTGCCCAACTTATGAAGAATTCTTAGTTATATTGGGAATCAATCCCAGTGTAACAACGACTATTCCTAAATTTTCTCAGTCTCCCCGAAATTTATTGGCGGAGTTGCTCCATATTTCCCCTTCAGTGGCTCAACCTTTGGTTACTAGGGAGATTATTTCTCTTCCACTTGTCATGTACTCAGTGATTCAGAGGGATTTCAACAATACGGGCCACACAGGAGGAGTTGCCTTGGGCTTAACTTTGAGGTACTTACTAGTGATGGGGGACCTTATGGTGTACCCTGAATTGGCTACAATCACAGCATGGATGTCTTACCATCACAGCCCTACGGTAGTGATACTTGTGGAGACCCTGAACGGTCTTGATGCATGGTATCAAGTTCGCTCTTTTTTCTTGAGAATGATCCCAGTGAAGTTGTTCATGTGGCTGGCCCAGAGATTTTATCTAGAGATTCCTCCTGAGTACACCTTGGCACCCGTGCTAAATTTTTTTACTTGATACTCTATCTATTTTAGCCCATCCGTAGAGAGTTGGGTCAATTGGTTTGTGGAGCACAAAGATCGATGCCATCGCTGGTCAGTGCCATGGTGAGGAGAGCTACAACCAGTTCTGGAATTGGGAGAATACCGATATGCTCGATTAGTTGGCCTGTGGTAAATTTCATTAAATTTCCCTTGGCGGATTTTGTTCCAAGTTAGATAGGAGAAAATAGTGCCTCCTAAAATAATGGACTTTTTTCGGTGGAGAACTTGACTGAATCCATGCGTATGATGTTAGGTTCTCTATGCGAGAATCTTCTCCCGTCAACCCATCCATCTCAATCCGTAGGCAGGGCCTGGTATGTGTCTGGGGACTATATAAAATGGTTGTGGAAGCGATTATTGGTGAAGATATTGGTGGAAGAGACCAGCCAGAGGTGGTTTATTGTATTTGACACCATGGAAGGGGGAGTACTAGTTTTCTCCAGACTAGTTAGGTCTTATTTCTCCACAGAGCATGTTTAAAATATCAACCAGGCAGGGTAAGTTTAAGGACCTCAGAGGGATGATGATGATGAGGTTGGGTCTTTCGGCATATGCAAATAGGGTTTTTGTGCAGGTGGGATTATTTTGCGAATCTTTTGTGATTGGGATGTTTTTGTACGTTTTTTGTATTTGTTTCTGGGAATTGGGAATAATTTTGAGAAGTTTGGTTAGGTTTGTTTAGGAATAGTTTGTCCAGCGGAGAGGGGTGGGTTGTTTGACTCCGTTCGCTGATACTTCGTGTAATTGTTCTAAAATCCCCTATTAGAAATAAAAAATATTTTGTTCATATTCTTATTCCACTTGATGAGTTTTGAATCTAAATTATCTATATCATTCACTAATGCATACATAATCCTTTTGTTAATGTAAATGAGAAAATGAACTGTCATTCTCGGAGATTGGAAAAGAATAACATTTTTTGAAAAAGAAGGCGACCATACCCATGTAAAGTCTATGAGCTTCCCACGTACCTCTAGGGGGTTTGAATACTTATGAGTTCTATTTTGAAAGAAAAAAGGTTTTTAGAGGATCAGGCGCCACGTAGTTCTTTGTAGAGAGAAATGAAGATTTTTTTAGAATAAAAGGGGGATGACAAGAGTCATAGCATTCTAATATTCTGGACTACGGTTATAAATTCTTAAGATGGTCCCGATTGACTGGACGTGGCATTTTTTCTACGTGAAGGTCAGTTACCATAGCAATGTCACCTAATAGGATCTTCTTCACTATGTAAGGGCCACTCTATCATCTTTTTGAGGGCCAAGTCTCCTTCTTGTACACCACGATCCTTAACTCTTTACTTTAATGATCATGCTATCCGGTGATGGTACATTTGTATGTGATATAGAGCCTTTAGCCTCTTTTTATTCAAGAGTGATAGTTCATCAAAGAGGCTTTGATGCCAGTCTTCTTTGTTAACTCTTCTCTTGAGCATGATGCGTAGGGAAGGTATTTCTAGTTTAACAAGCATGACTTCTTCCATGTCGTATACTAGAGAATAAGGGGTATCCCCATTAGATGTCTTGATTGAAGTGAGGTAGCCCCAAAGGGCGCAAGGGATTCGATCGGCCCAATCTCAATAATTCTCGCTCATTTTGCTGATGATGGAATTAAGGATTTTTGTTAGCGACTTCAATTACACCATTGGTTTGGTGTCGGTAGGGAGAATATTTATTCATATAGATCCCATACTCATCGACTAAAACTTCAAATGTAATCCACTATTTGATAACAGCTTGTGGGGAACCCCGTATCAGTAAATGATGTTCTTTTGGATAAAATTGGCCACATTCTTGACATTTAGTACTGCATATGATCCGACTTTGAGCCATTTGTGAAGTAAACAATAGCGACTAAGATGAACTCATTCCCATTTGAAGCTTTGGGTCTGACTTTCCCTATGATGTTTATTCCTCAGGTGGAGAATGGCCAGGGAAAAGTCTTGTTGTATAATTTTCGAGGAGGTTAGTGATGGAGATTGGAAAATAGTTGGCATTCGAGTCATGTTCGAACGTAGGCGGTGCAATCCTGAACCATGGTGGTCCAATAGTATCCTTGATGGATACTATTTTTATCGAAATCTCACCCTTTCATGTGGGGTTTGCATTCCCCGATGTGGATTTTCTACATCATTTCGTTAATGTCATCCCCTATGATGCGGTGAAAATGGGTTCCATCAAAGTTTCTCTTAAATAGTGATTTGTCATAGATGATGTACTAGACATCTAATTTGTGAAGGGTAGCACAATCTTTCTTATTAACATCTTAGGATACCTATCGTGCTTGAGAAGTCACCAAATGTCATAGTATCAGAACTCGGCCATATCAGAATCTTGTTCTATAACAAGTTCAATGTGGTATCTGTGGGTTTCCATAGATTATTTTTGGACCAAAAATAGGGGCCATTGTTATTCCCTTAGGCGTTTTGACCATGGAATCTAGTGTAGTGGGAGCATCAGCTAAGTTGTCCTTGTGTGGGGAAAGTAGTGGAAGGTGATATCTTAGAACTGAGAGGCCAACTCATCTTGGTGGGAATGGAAGGGTAAGAGATTTTAATCTTTCACTTTACATCTTCTAAGGACTTAGTCAATGATGAGAGAAGAGTCCCCATAGACAATTAGGCACTGGATAACTTTCTTGAGGGTGACTTTGAGGCCTATTATGCAGGACTCCTATTCGTTCATATTGTTGGTGTGGGGAAAATCTATCTTGATGGGAATAGGAGTGTGAGAGTCATCAAGGGAGATCAAGAGTATCCTAATGTCGTACCCTTTCTTTTTGGAAGGGACTTCAAAGAACATTTTCCATCAGAGGGTTTCTTGAGAGGTGAAGAGAATATCTTCATCGAGAATTTAGATATCCAAACATCGGCCTCTTCCATGGGGTAGTCAGCAAGGTAGTTGAAGATGGCTCTCCCTTTCATGGCTTTCTACGTGACATACATGATATCGAACTCAGCTCATTGCATCAACCATCGGTCCATTTGGCTAGATAGGGAAGGTTTCACGAGTAGGTATTTGATAGGATCCATTCGGTACACAAGTCTGATAGGATAAGTGAGCATGTAATGATGTAACTTTTGAGTGACCCAAACTAGGGCAATCCATGCTTTCTCCAAGGCGGTGTAGTTGACTTTGTACCTGATCAATGTTCAGCTAGCATAACAGATGTCCCTCTTCTTACAAGATTTTTTAATGTATTGGGCTAGCAAAGCCCCTGTTGCAGTATCTGTTATGGTCAAGTACAAGATTAGAGGGAAACCTGGCTATAGAGACATAAGAACAGAGCTAGGGTAAGATATTGTTTGATTTTTTCAAAGGCTTCCTGAAAGGCCTCGTTCCAGACAATGGTATAATCCTTTCAGAGAAGTTTGAAGATGGGTTCGCAAATGGAAGTCAATTGGCTAATGAACCGAATGCTATACTATAATTTTCCTAAGAATCCTCGAACTTCCTTCTCCATTCAAGTATAGTTTTCATCTTGGCGGGCTCTGCTTCAATTCCATTCTTACTAACCATGAATCCCAAAAACTTTTCTTTGGTCATGCCAAAAATTTATTTTTATGGGTTTAATCGCATCTGGCATCGCTGTGGTCATTTGAAGAACTTATGGAGGGCGGGAACATGACCTTCTTGAGTCTTAGACATAATAATCATGTTATGTACATAGACTTTGACCCCCTTGTGTATCAAATCATGCAAGATGGTTGTGGCAGCCCTTTGGTAGGTAGCCCCAGCATTCTTAAACCCGAATAGAATAATTGTGTGACAAAAAGTTCTCCAGGAGGTGATGAATGAAGTTTTCTCCTATTGGTTAGGGTTCATCTTGATTTGATTATATCTGGTGAATCCATGGATGAATGACTTGAGGGCATGACTGGCCAGGTTGTCCACAAGCATGTCAATGTTGGGCAATGGGTAATGGTCCTTCAGACATGCTTTATTCAAATCTCGATAGTTGACGCACATGTTGACTTTTCCTCCTAATTTTGATATGGGTACAAGGTTGGCGAGCCTACGTTCAATTGTTTGATTACCTCTTATTTAACCTTGAGCGACCATTTGGTGTTGATATTTTACAGTTTTTGTTGATCGGTTTGCATTTTGGGAAACTTAGAATATCTTACTGAGCTATTTCGGGATCGATGCTGGCCATGTCATCATAGGACCATGAAAAGATGTCCACAAAATCTTTCGATAGTTCTTTCAATTGTGTACGCTGATGCTTGTTAAGGGTGGACCCTATCATAATCTCGCGCAGATGGCTATTAGAACTTAGATTGATAATAATAGTTTCATCCTCATTAATTTGAACCCGGTTATGTTATTCGTTATTAAACGTATTAGGATTGGTTAAGAAGTATTCATTTTCAAAATCATCATCATCAAGAGTTTGATTAAGATCAAGACAATTAATGTAAGGAGCAACAAGATACTCAAAATCCCCGTTTATTTCACTTTTAGGAAAAATAGCCTTGAAAACCTCATCAAAAGATGTCTCGATTACGTTTTTAGTAGAAAAGGGAGGAACAACAATAGATGAAGAGATAGGGTAAACAGTTGAGTTACTTTGAATCTCTGCAAGCTGGACTGATATAGCATTCTAGTTGAGAATAGGTTCATCGTAGGCCTTTATTAGAGTGGAATGGTCTGACGATGTAGTGACTGAATGGATCATACAGAGTGTCAGACCTAGCATTTGCAGATTGAATGAGTCTTCAGAATCACTTTCCTCGACAATGATAATGGCTTTCTCAGTGGGAGGTTGCACTTGATGCTGGAAGTCTTTGGCCCAGGAGTAGTTGTCTTGAAAGAAGATTTTTAACCCTAGATTCATCTTCTTGTCCACATAGTCATACTACGGTTCGGGAAAGCCACAAAATGGAAAATCTTCACCCTCTTCGGTGAATTTTCCATTCAAGGTTTCATTCGAAACAGTCTATGCATCTTCTAAACTTCTCTTTAGTCATGGTTAGCAGAGTATTTTGATATCTTCTGGTGTAGGATGATAACCTATGTCGCATGGAGGGAAGGCATCTTTCAAGACTATGGGCTCTATTATCCCTTGGTGATGTCATCCCATCCACATTCCGAGTATAAAGTGCATATTCTTGAAAATTTGTATCATGTTGACATTAGCGTGAGAGCTATGCTCTATAAAGACTTGATCTTTCAAATATATAAAAGGTAAGATCACTAAAAAAATATTTGATACCAATTTGAGAATGTGGTGTGATATCGATTGATCATTGATTCGTAAATTTCCAATTAAAAGCTTATTTAATTAGATGTCAATTTTTTATCCAAATTAACTAAACCCTAACACATGCATCTATGTGGATTAATTATGCCATCCCAAAATTGTTGGAAGCACAGATTTCAGTAAAAAACCTTTCGGGAAAAACTTTTAATTCATTATGAAAAGTAAATCGCAACTTACATACAATGAAATATGTAATGAATATTTTGCAAAACACTCACATAGGTAGCAACCTAGAACCAACAATGAATCTACCTCGATAAATCTATAAGAATCGTAGCTCTGTCTTCAGCAAGAAATACCCTCAAGCATTCATAATGATCGCAGTCGTAGTCCGCCAGCACCTCTCTCAATAGCTACCAAGTCAGCATTAGATATTTCGTCTCTACAAGTGAAACTTCACCAAAGTTGTATATTGGGTTCCAAAATGATTCACTAAAGTATATGGGATGATTTTTGAATAAAAAAAATTTAAACCCTAAATGAGAAGACTAAAATTCTGCAGAAGTGCAATTTTCGTGTATTAAAACTCGCAGGTCTTCTAAAGCACAATGGACTCAAGAATTTGCTATTTGTAAAAAATTTGAGTCGTGAGGTTCGTTCGAACGAGATTGGAAAGTCGCTTGAACGAGATTGAATGTCGTTCGATCCTTCTTCGCTCGACCTTCTAACAACTTTAGAAATTGTAAAATAGTATGCTGCCGTCAGATGAAATCATCAAGAGGGCTTCAAGCGACCCTTCGTGCAACATGCAATGTCGTTTGAAGTTGTCGTTTGAACGACTTTATTGTCATTTGAATGACATGTATATGTCGTTTGAACAACCACAATGACAAAATATATTTCATTAAAACTCCACCTAAAGATTTTTGAAAAATTATTTTGACAAAAAATGAGGCCTCAAATGTTTAAATTTTTTTTAGAAAAAGTATCTCAACACTTAAATGAAACATTAAGGGACTTTAAACACAACCTTACCAAAATCTATCTTGTAGAGGCTTGTTTGTTGAATAACTATGATATTCGGATCCTTTTTGATGCATGTATGATCTTGAACTTCTTCAATGGGTGTAGCGGTATACGACGTACTCAAATGTAAACGGACTATGTAAAATATGTCCTTACAAATCTCCCCTATGTCTATGTCGGTACAAACTAAAACCATCCGAATTATCTTATTAAATGTCCTATATAAATTTAATACCCTACCATGAACCCAAAAGTGAAAAGGTACTAAAATCAAGTTTTTTAAACTGTCTTAAAAAATCTTCAACATGAATACTTCAAATCTCTAACTATTCTTTGTCATCATCAGGGTGTGCAAAATAATGATCATCAATTTTGTACCTATGCACATGAGACAAGAAACAAATACTTTTGTGATGTATCGAGTTTGAAATGAGATATAAACATCAATCAAAACAAGAAACAAATCTCAAATCTCCCCCATTAAATCATAATTCATTCTCCCCCTTTTCATTTGTCCAAAATAAACAAGGAAAAGAATTAAAAAAAATAAGCAGTCACGACAAGCAAAGCAAATCAAATACGATCATCCACGGATAAACTTGAAAGAATTCACCAACTATTTTTTATTTTCAATTTTTTCAAACAAAAATGCAAAAATAATTTACAAAATAAATCACTCACTATGAATTTACACTAAGATAACCAAATCGTGGATACAGAATGAATGGGTGTGAACTAATTCGATAGGAAAATCAATGCAATCAAACATAACATATGTGTACGATGAATATGGATACTCCTAACAAATGAGCTCAAAATCTTCCTTGGGTGTCGAAATGTGAATTTAAATGACATCGACTCAATCTATTAACACATCAAAGTAATAATGATTTCCACACCAATAACATGTAAAACTATGTAATGCTTTTTAAGACTTTGTCAGGACGTGCAAACCCGTTGTTTAATTTCCAACAAAACACCCTAAAAATAATAGATCTTTTATTTTTATATTGAGGTGATCTAAAACCTAATGGCCCTTTTTGGCATATTTATCTTTTTTTTGCCTTTAAATTTTTTCGGGCTCTTTTCTAACCTCTTTGGACCTTGGCTACTTTTTACAATGCCACAATTTTTTTAGGTCCAATTTAAATGGTGGATTAATCGCAAGGAATGTGAGTACCTTTCGTAGCCCTTCCCCGTTCACTCAGTATTTGAAACAAAGTCATAATCGCAACAGTTCTCACATCCACTACTTTCATTGTCAAGTTTTATCGCATTTGGTTCATTTTAAAGATAGGATTTACAAGGAAACACTTCGACCAACATGGGATAGACAAGTACAATAATCAAACAAATCTGTGCAAGTGTGACTTAAAGAAGACTAAGAGTTAAGCATGTAGAAAGTAATTTCAAATTACATCTTAATGAATCCAAACATTATAAAGAACAAAATGAAATGATGATGCGTCTCAATCACTATCAAATAGTTACATGGATATGGAATGAAATTGTGACTTGGTAATCCTAAATCTCCATTCATAAAAGATGAAAAACAAAATACAGAAATATTTTTATCTTTCTTTAAAAAATTTATCAAAATAAAATCCTTTTGGCTTTTTCAATTTTTTCTCAAAAAATAGAAAAACTTTTTGTATTTTTCCAAAAATTTTCAAAAATGAAAATCTTATTAAGTTTTCGAAAAATATATCAAAAATGGAAAATAAAAATAGAAAAGTGGTACACACTAGCAATAGGAAAAAAATATCATCATGAAAATCATCATCTGCTAGCAATCAAGTTTAAACCTTAACAGTCAGGTGCGTAAGAGTTTTCCAAAAGTGGTGACATCTGATGAAAAACATCTATCAAATCATGGGATGTTTTGGCTAAAAACAACTTGCTCACGATTATGTGCAAACTCTCTCGTGTAATAATTCGAAGCATCATGTGTGGGTGCATGTGTGGGAACACGTGGCAAAACTCTATGTGACACACTACCTAACTTAAAATAAAATTCCCTAAGGTGTCCTTTATTTTTGTAATGTGTGCAAGCATACACGAGCCTAGGAACACCTTGCCTAAAATGTCTAGGACACACTCTTCTCTCGGGTAACGGGCGCCTAGGTGGGTTGGGTGGAGATCCGTATGGATCTATCACAAACTTAGGAATTGTCTTGGGTGTAACATGGGAAGTAGACGCACCGTCATGAGCTATTCCTAGTCTCTCAACATTATCCAAAGCGGGATAGAGAAGAATCTTTCCAACCTTCTTATATGTGTCCTCTAAAGTAACCTTGACCTCCCGGGCACGTTCGAGATCTCTCTCTAGTTTTAACACATGGGTTTCAAATTCATTCTTTTTCCGACCTACGACAATCAACTACTCACTCAAAGTAACCTTCACCTTCTTGAATTGACTCGTTGACCCCTCAAATCTGCTCAAAACCTCTATCTCTCTCTTTCTAAATCTAACACCTTAAGACTAAGCTCTTTATTCAACTTCTTCGTGTCGAAGGTCTCGACGTAAAAATCTCTAAATGCTATTTGGATCTCACTTTTACCTTCACGATCACATTCACTCTCACACTCGCTAGAAACATTCAAGTCATCATCGGGGTTCTCATGTGCACATGTATCCTCATCGTCGTGGGACAAACGAGGTGTGATCACGTGACTAGCTAAAAAGGCAAAACACATCCCATGTGAAGATTCATCCCCTAAATCCTTCACCTCTTCCTCATTATTGTTAAGAGTGTCTTGTATGAAAATCTTCTTGCCCTTTCTCTTTAGCCTAGTGGGACACTCAAACGCCTTGTGCCCTTTGCCCTCGCATTTAAAACATATCTCCTCTTCCTATTTCTCTTTTTCACCACTCTCTTTGGCCTCTTCTTTCTTTTTATTTTTCTCAAAAATATTTTTATTGTAAGAATTTTCTTTGGAAAATTTGAGAAATTTTATAAAACTTTTAGAAAGCATGGCCACATCATCAAAATTAAACTCTCTCTCAAACTCGGACTCACAAACTTTCACTTTTTTTGTTCTCTCTCTTGGACACTTCCTCACTCTTCCTAGACTGTCTCTAAGTGCTATCTCTCTATCCTTAGACTTGACAGTTTTAGGAAACACATCAATTTCATATATCTAAAGGTCTCCTACCAGTTTTTCTAACTTAATATTGCTAAAATTTCTAAAGGAATTCAATACAATTTCCTTTGGGATTAAACATTTAGGAAATGATCTCAAAATCTTTTTAAATACTCGTGCGTAAGAAATGTGCTCACGAAGATTGAAACTAGTGTTGACAATATCAAATAAATGTGCATAAAACTCATCAAAACATTCAGATTCAAGCATGGTAATAGTTTCAAATTGAGTAGTTAAAATTTTCAATTTAGACTCTTGCATTGCATTCGTGCCTTCATAGGTAAGTTTTAAAACAACCCATTCTTATTTTGACATGGTGCACGTCATGATGCGTCAAAACTCGTCCGGGGTGACGACTTCAGAAATTGCACTTAGACCACGAGAATTAAAAGTTCTCCATTTAAATTCATCCTGAGTCCAGTCTGTGACGGATTTAAGATTAGTGACATTATTAGCGGTGACAGTTGGAGGAGTCCACCCTCTTTCCCAAACAACCCAAACACGCTCATCTATTTCTTTTAAGGCATATTTCACGCAAGCGTTCCAATAGGAATAATTAGTCCCGTAAAAAACTGACAACCAATTCTATAAGTTTTCATTT
Source organism: Sambucus nigra (assembly GCA_949130495.1). NCBI lineage: Eukaryota > Viridiplantae > Streptophyta > Magnoliopsida > Dipsacales > Adoxaceae > Sambucus > Sambucus nigra. Next base: position 676,101,388 of record OX422208.1, on the reverse strand, counting down.
GAAAACATTGCGAAAATTTTCAAAATAAACAGATTTTTCAAAAACAATCAATATAAAAAAGTTGTAGAAAAATGATCATTTGATAAATTAGAGAAACCCGCTCTGATACCAATTTGACAACGTGAGTAGTCAAAAGATTTTAGATGGAGAAAAAAATCAGAATCAGTCAATAACTTGGAGCAACCCACTCTGATACCAATTTGAGAATGCGTTGTGATATCGATTGCTCGTTGATTCAAAAATTTCCAGTTAAAAGCTTATCGAATTAGATATCATTTTTTTATCCAAATTAATTAAACCATAACACATGCATCTATGTCGATTAATTATGCCATCACAAAATTGCTGGAAACACAGATTTCAGGAAAACAATCTTTTGGGTAAAACCATTTATTTCACTATGAAAAGTAAATCTCAACTTACATACACAATGAAATCTACAATAAATATTTCGCAGAACACTCACATAGGCCACAACCTAGAATGAGTAATGAATCTACCTTGGTAAATCCACAAGAACCACATCTCCGTCTTCAGCAAGAAATACCCTCAAGAATTTCCAATGACAGCAATTGTAGTCAGCCAACACTTCCCTCAAGAGCTACCAAGTCCTATGTTCATTAGATGTACCATATCCCACACAAAAGGTATCAAAAATTCCAATCCTTCCAAAGTCCAGTGTTAAATTTCATTGTATGGAATATTTGTGGTGCAAGGAAAAAATCAACTACTCGTAGAATCAAGTCCCTTTGCAGAATCTATAAAATTCCTTTATTAGTTGTTCTAGAGCCCATGGTTGATAAAGTTAAGTTAGAAATGTATAAACTGAAGTGGGCATTCGAAGGTGGCAGTAGTAATCGCAATGGTAAAATCTGGATTTTTTGGAGATTCAATATGAAAGCTCATGTTATTGTGGATCATGACCAATTGTTAGCTGTGAAAATGTTGCATCCAGTTCTAAAATGGAAGGTATGTGTGGCACTAGTGTATGCAAAGTGCAACAAAATAGATAGAAAAGATATTTGGAGTCAAATGGCGGAGGTTTCCTATGATATGGCGGGTATGCCTTTCATCATTATGGGGGATTTTAATATTGTGGCTAGCGAAGAAGAAAAAGTTAGTGGAAATGATGTTGATGAAGTTTAATCAAGTAGTGAAAAGTTATGGGCTTCTAGATATGGGGTATCTTGTATCCAAAATTTCATGGAGTAATAATAGAGGAGAGATAGATCTTATAATGGCTAGGATCGATAGGTGTCTACACAACACCTAATGGCTGCTTTCCTACCCCAAATATTTAATCAAGCACCTAAACAAAACATCATAACCATTCTCCCCTTCTTTGGTCTGTAGTGAACAAGGATAAGGTGAGGTTTTCTGTGTTCAAATTTCTTAACTTCTGGACAACTCATCCAGATTTTCAAAAGATTGTATCAGAGTCATGGAGTGAATCCACCCAAGCATTGGGTTTGTGGAATTTCTCTTTGAACATTAAAAGGCTAAAATGAGTTATTAAAAAGTGGAGAAAGGAAACTTATAAGCATGTTAATAAAAATGTGGTGGATTTAGATGATGATATATGTCAATTAGAGCTTAATTATGAACTGTCTAGGTCTGAAACAAATAGAGAAGCATTAACTAAAGGAAAGGCTAGATTCTAATTAGCCTTACATATTCAAGAGATGTTCTGGCAGCAAAAGTCATCAATAAAATGGTTGAAGCTAGGGGATTCTCTTAATAAATTCTTTCATTCTAGTACCAAGGCTAAAAACCAAAAGCTTCATATATCTTGGATTGAAGATGATTTAGGGGATTGGATTGAAGATGAGAAAGCCAGTAAGAATCATATTATCATGTTCTTTAAAAACCAATTGGCTTCAGAGAAGAATTTAATTAAAGACTATAAGGTAGAATTTATTCCCAAATTGGTCAACCAAGAATTTAACTCAGTTTTAGAAGATTTCACTTGTGAGATAGAAGTTTGGGAGGCTATTAAAAGCTTATGTCCTGAATCAGCCCTAGGACCTGATGGTTATGGGGGACAATTTTTTCTATCTTCTTGGAACATAATTAAGACTGACCTGTTAGATGCTATTAATTCCTTTTTTGCAGGTGCTGAGTTGCCTAAAAGCTGGACTTCAACTTCCATTGTGCTTATTCCTAAAATCAATAATCCTTCATCTTGTGGGGATTTTAGGCCTATAAGCCTATGCAACTTTTGTTATAAGATAATCTCAAAGACCTTGTGTACAAGACTTGCTAAGGTTCTTCCTATTATCATATCTCCTAATCAAAGTGGAATTATAAAAGGCAGATCAATACAAGATAATATTTTACTAGTTAAAGAGATGGTGCATAATTTGGGAAATAAGATTTATGGTGGAAATGTCATCATAAAGATGGACATGGAGAAATCATATGATAGGCTTCACTGGGGATTTCTAATCAAAGTTCTCAGAGGATTTGGGCTTGGAGAAAGATTCATTGATTTGGTTTGGAGAAGTATATCAAATAATTGCTTTTCTATATTTATCAATGGTCAACCTAATGGATTCTTCAAGACTTATAGGGGGTTAGGCAAGGAGATCCAATTTCCCCGAGCCTTTTTATTATCGCAGCAGAATACTTGAGGATGGGTCTAGATGTTATGATGGAGAAAAAAGTGATAAATACTTTCTACTTACCAAGTGGAAGTCCTCTTATTTCTCACTTGGCGTTTGCAGATGATGTCGTTATTTTTTGCAGGGGTGACAAAAAGAGTCCGAATAACACCTAGGCCTTTTTACAAAGTTACTCAAGGACTTCGGGTTAGAAAATTAATTACTCAAAAAGTTCTTTTTCAATTGATTCAAATATGACTTGTAGGTTTAAATCTAAGGTTGCTGAAGTTATGGGATTGAATGCAAAAGATCTGCCCATTAAATACTTGGGTTGCCCTTTATTTTGAGGTAGGAACAAGGTGAAATACTATGATTAGTTAATTTCCTCTTTGAGATGCAAAATAACAGGATGGAAGGTTAAGCTTCTTTCTATAGGTGGTAGATTAATTCTCATAAAGCATGCCATGTCCTCCATACCTCTATACATGTTAGCTACGATAAACCCTCCGAAGTTGGTGATTAATAAGATTCATGTAATGTTGAACAAATTTTTCTGGGGTGGAAATGAAGATCAAGGCTGGAAATATCAATGGAAGAATTGGTTAGATTTGTGTAAAGATCAAAATGAAGGAGGTTTGGGCTTTAAAGACTTTGGAATTCTCTCTAAGGCTTCTTTTATGAAAATATATTGGAAGCTTAAAGTTAAAGATTACTTGTGGTCCAAATATTGTTCTAACAGATATAAGAACTGGAAGTCTATAAAAGGTGGTTCACTGTCATGGAAACAAATGAAGCAGGTGAAGAAGATTGTTCAAAGCAGATGGTATCAGTGAATAATAATCTGATTTCGAAGGCTAAAAATTCTGGGGTTTTCTCGTTATCTTCAGCATATGCATGCTTAAAGTTTCATTCATCTACATATCTTATTCACAGTAGATTATGTGATCCGAAAATTCCAATCAAAATTTCTATTACAGTATGGAGAATTATTCAAAAGTGTATACCTTCTAATGAAAATGTGAAGCAAATAAGAATCAAAATGGGATAGCGATGTCATATATGCTTTAAACATGAAGAAAATGATGCTCATTTATTTGTATTCGTTTCAGTTCTTTCTCAACTATGGGACTATTTTTCAAATTTTATAGGTATTAAGCTTGATAGAAATAATGTGTCAATCGTCATTCTTAGCTGGTGGCTCCAGATTGGGAGGTCTGAAGTAGATCATTTCTTGGGTTAAGTGATTACCATGGTTGTGATTTGGGAAATTTGGAAGGCTAGGAATAGATCGCTATATGAAGGAATTAATTGCAACTTGAATTTTGTTAAGAATCAAGTTGTTAGTTTGATTTCTAATATATGCAAAAGCCATTCTTCTGACAGAAGGTTTAACAGATTTTCTTAAGGTCACTTAGAGGTGTTTGGACTGAATTTTGGTTTAAAAATGCCGCAATGTGTTAAAGTTAAATAGAATGCTCCAATCAATGGAAGGCTCAAGATTAATATTGATGGGGCCTGCAAATGCAACCTAGGGAAAGGGGGTTTGGGAGGTATTTTGCGCAATGACAAAAGAGAGTTGGTTGTTGCTTATGCAAAAGAAGAAGAATTTGAAATTAACTCTGTTATGGAGCTGAAAAGTCTAAGTCTTGGTATTAAGTTATGTGTGCAAAAGAATTTTTCAGAAGTTGATAGTGTGTCAGATTCTCCTTTTGTGGTGAAATTGATCAAAAGAGAGTGGAAACCGCCATGGCGATTGAAGATTCTAACGGAAGAAATTATTTCAAAGCTAATAAATATTAATTATTCGGTTATCCATTGCTATAGCGAATCAAATATGGTTGCTGATAGATTAGTTAATGTTGGATTTAACTTAAAAGGGGTAAAAACCTATGAGGCTGTGAAGGATCTTCCACAGATGGTCAAAGGAGCTTTCAAGCTTGACAAGATCAGTTGTTTTTATATTAGAATAGTTAAAAATTGAGTCTTTGTAATGGGGTTATTATAAAATCCTAAACTTTTTTCTCCTCTAGCTTTGGGACTCATGCCCCTCTAGTTTTCTTTAGCGTGTTTTTGCTTGGAGAGGCCTTTTCTCCTTATTAATAATATGTGTGGGGTCCAGTCCCTCTTCCATGAAAAAAAAGAGCTACCAAGTCAGCAGTAGAGATTTCGTCTCTACAAGAGAAACTTCACCAAAGTTGTATCTTGGGTTCCAAAATGATTCACTGAAGTATTTGGGATGATTTGTGAATCAAAAAATAAATTTTTTAAACCCTAAATGAGAAGACTATAATTCTGTAGAAGTGGAGTTTTTGTATATCAAAAATCTCAGGTCTTTAAAAGGAAAATAGACTCAAGAATAGGCTTTTTATAAAGAAAATTGAGTCGGCGGGAACGTTCGAATGAGATTGGCAGGTCGCTCGAATGAGATTGAATGCCGTTCGATCTTACCTTCTAATGATGTTAAAAAAATGTAAAACAATATGCTATGTTTAGATAAAATCATCAAGTGATCTTCAAACGACCCTTCATGCGACATGCAATGTCGTTTGAATGACTTGCTCTTGCCATTTGGACGGCCACAATGAAAAAATATTTTTCTTTAAAACTCCACCTACAGGTTTTAGAAAAAAATTATTTTGATGAAAAATGACGCCTCAGATGTTTAAAAAAAAATTAGAAAAATTATCTCAATAATTAAATGAAACATTAAGGGACTTTAAACACAACTTCACCAAAATCTATCTCATGGAGGCTTGTTTGTTGAAGAACTTTGATATTCGGATCCATCTTGATGCATGTATGATCTTGAACTTCTTTGACGGGTGTAGCGGTATAAGACATATGCAAATGTAAATGTATTATGTAAAATATGTCCTTAGAAAATTATCGTCTGCTGAAATGGAAATGGTTTGACTTGAAAGACAAAAGGAGTAGGTCATTTATCCCATGCTGTATTTCTAGTATTGGGTTGGTGGTGACGGAATTTTCAATACTATCATCGTCTCCCAAAAATGTGATGTCTTCCCTTTAGCGAAGGACTTCAATTTTTATTGAAGGGAGGAAGATACCCCTCTGATGCTATGAAGGCACGGTGGTCCCAACAATAGGTTGAAGCATGCAGGTATGTCAATAACTTGGAACTCGATAATGGGATTGATATAGCCATCCTCTATTGTGAGTTTTATGGATCCCATCACTTCTCGAAGGGTGCCGTCATAGGCATATATTGCAATGGAGGTTGGAGAAAGGTCACTTACTTTTAATCCCAGGCACTTGAAGGTTTTTAATAGGCAAACATTAAGGGTTGATCCGTTGTCGACGAATGAGAGCGGGACCGTCTTTCCCATCACTTCAATAGATATGTTAAGGGCATAGTTATGACTAGGACGGATCTAGGGGATTTCTTCTTCAGAGAATGAAAGGAGTCTAGTGGATGTCAAGGACCCAACCAGATTTACGGATTCTTCTTGAGTGGTGAATGGAGGGACTATGGGCCCAATGAGAAGCTTTATCTGAGCATTGCGATGTAATTAGGAAGACATAAAGAGTCCTCACAAGGTGATATTATCTTAATTCTTCTTGAGATGGTCGAGGATCTTTCTTTCCTCGACGATCATTTTTAGCATGGGAAGTTCTTGAGCAACTCCCTTTCCCTTATCTGTTACTGATGACTGAGGATTCGAATCTTGGTACTGTCTTTAAAATCTTGTCATATGGTTTATGAAGGAGGGGAAGAACAAGAACCCCATTTCTTCGTCAATTTTGAGCTGAACGGAAACTTTGCTAATTTCCCCTAATAGGTCTTCAAAAAATATAATCTCGCACAAGCTGGTTACTAGACTGACTTTTTCCTAACTAGATTATCTGAGTTATCAAATTTATTCCCCCATTCGGTGGCAACGATGTCTTTTTGCCAAGAGAAGTCAATGCATTCCATGACCTCAACGACTTCTTCATATAAATCCTTCCACTCAACCGGGGGGGGGGGGGGGGGTACAAGAGTGAAGGGACCAACCATTCTTACAACTTCAAAGTAGTGAGTAGATTAAAAATGCTATAAATCTCGCTAGTCTGGCAGAAGATTTCTATCATAAATTGTATTACATAGTCCAAAATGACCTCATCAATGAGTACGCCCTAATCATTTAACTTTCGAGCCCATTTTCAGGATTCCATGAACAAGATGTTGCACTTTTGACAGTCAATGGTCACTTAAGAGGGAAATTTCATCCCAAAATCCAGAAATTGGTTCAGTATAGCAGGTAAATCCATGTATTTCCCTTTGGAACAAGTACGAATAACAATACAAGCCCTCGTAAGGAGCGACAGAGCTTGATTGGTGAAATAGGTAGGGTGTAGGAGAAAATATAAGAAAATTTTAAGGGGTTTGGGTGAAAAAAAGGGCATGATAGGTGCTTCACTGGGAATAATTTGGGTAAATGGATCCAATTTTGGGTCGATCTCTAGAAAGATGGCATTTGTATGGGTTGGAAGTGGGTTATGAGTGGTATCGGACTTAGGGTTAGCTGGTGGGGCGATGACACCCGGGTCAATAAAACCTTGGATTACATTTCAAAGATGAAAGAACTGATAAGTAGTATGGAAGACAGACTAGTGAAAATCACAATGGGCGTCAATTTTAAAGTTTTTAGGAACTGGTTTTGGTAATGGACGAAGGTCCAATGGTTTAATGAGGTTTGGGCTCAACAGGTCTTGGTAGACTTTAGAAAGGGGTGCATGAAGCTCACTGTATTCCTTTCTAATGGGATGAGTATGGCTTTCTAGCACCCAAGAGGTAGAAGGTTGAGAGATATTGTTAATGGTTGAGACTGTAGCATTGGTAGGATTTTTATAATTTTTAGGAGTAAATTGTCCGAACACTTTCTTCAGCTTAGTTTCTATCTTGGAAACACCTTCTTCAATCTCCACACTCGTTTCCTGAAGGGCTCAAAAGTGTGGGTAATACTAATCTCCTATAGTTTCTCAGATATGGGACATGAAATTATTCGTCACTATGCTGACATGTTCTTCTTCGGAGTGTCGGTTAGTCATAGTGGAAACTTTATCTCTCCATTTTGATATAAAGCTACTAATGGTTTCCCTTAACTTTTATTTAACAAGATCTATATCACGGCGTATAACCTATAGCTCCTCGTTGTACTTGTATGTGACATGAATTCCTGAGTGACATCTTCCTAACTATGGATTCTAGATTCTTCAAGGGATAGGAACCATCTGAGCGCGTTGTCCTTCAAAGTTTTTCGAAACATTAAAACCATTATCTCTTCAGAGGTGCCAAGAAGGTTCATGGCTCAGTGATAACTACAGACGTGCACAATTGGGGGCCTACTGCCGTTGAACTTCACGATGGGTGGCATCTTGAACTTCTCTAGAAATCTGTCTTTGGATAAGGAGACATAAGGGTCTACTCATTGTAGCTCCCCGATATTCTGACTTGGTCAAACTTTTTAGAAAGCATGTTGAGGTCTTTCTTGACCTTATTTAATTCTTCTTCCTTAGGATCAGTGGGTAGTGGAAAGTTAGCCCCTGGCTAGGCAAGGTTCGGTATAGGGAGCTTAGCTGACAGCAGCCCATTAGTAGGTGGGGCGTGCGGAGCATGTTGATATTCTTCTGGGACCCGAATAGGCTCGGGAGTGGGTGGACCCATGGCACATGGAAAGATAACCTCAGGCTTTTTGTGAATCTAGACCCGGTTTCTCTGCATCTCATGAACCTCGATCTTAAGGTTGTCCATCTTGGCGCTGAGTTGGACTAGGACTGCCATAAGATCAGGCTACACATTTGGTACTTGGTCTGCATTTTCCATGAAGGACTAATGAAGTGAAATTCCAGACTCGGATAAAATACTAGAGGAACTTGCGGATCTTCGGGGCAATTTGACGGAATATGAAAGCCAATAGGGAGCCAGGCCAAAAGTCGGCTATACGATCGACCTGTGAGAAGGAAAATGATTCGAGTTTATTTTTGAAAAATGAGGGAAAATGTTTTGACATTTTGGGTAAAAAGAAGGAAAAATACTTTTGGTATTTTTCATAAAAGGAGGAAAACATGTTTTTGGTATTTTTGATAAAAAGAGAAAAAAAAATGTTGGTATTTTTTATATAAGGAGGAAAGATGTTTTTGGTATTTTGGTTTTTTGAGAGAAAATAAAGGAAAGAGAAAAATGAGGGAAGGACATCTGCATTATTATTATTATTATTATTATTATTATTATTATTATTATTATTATTATTATTATTATTATTATTATTATTATTATTATTATTATTGTTATTGTTGTTATTATTATTATTATTATTATTATTATTATTATTATTATTATTATTATTATTATTATTATTATTATGTTTTCACTTGTATCAGGTTTACCTAAATGCAAAAAAAAATGTCGGACACGACATGAGCCTGGGAAAATTGGGTTTGAAAAATATCTAAGACATGGTTTGACATGTTTCTAGGCTCATGGACAGGGTCCTCTTTTGAAAAATGACGAAATAACACGGAAATTTGGGCGGTATATTGACTCGTTATTTTATCAGAGTTTCATGTGGTAACCGAAAACTAAATATGATTGCCTTAGGCCTGATGCCTATATGAGGCTTATGTAGTTGTTGGGTTAGTGGAAGGGTTCCCCCCTTTGGCATGACTTCCATGATATACTTTTTGCTTTTGAGGGCAATCGGTACGTGTGGACAAGACATTCGATATACCTAAGTGTACGTGAATTTCCTCACTATATACCTCATGTGGATAGTACGCGTGAAAGCGAATTTGATATACCCGACGCACGTGAACGAGTTCACTGCTATATACATCCCATTGTGAGTTTGGTCAAGCGGTTAGATGTAGGGGGAACCGTTCGATATACACTAAAGGTACTAGGACAATGGAAGGTGAGAGTCATATTTCTTAGGCTAACTACAACCTGTCGGACCATCACCCATCATAAAGTGACCCCTTAGTACTAGATAAAATTTTGGTCAATAGTCATGCTCTTGGTTATTTAGGGTGCAAAAATGGATGAATCTTAATTAGTATATTATGGAGAGAGTTTTTATTTGGCACGATGATTAAAAGAAGCACTATACTAATGGGGAAGAATGTACAAGAAAAGTAGATCTAACATGGAGTGTGAAGGCTACATTAAGCATGGATACATGTGAATGAGTGATATGTGCATATTTACAAGTGAGTGTCTGGTAGTGAGCTTAAGCATGGATCAACAACAACTGGCATTTGATATGTGCAAGTGTGATAAGTGGAGGTGTGTGCTAGTAAAACCTAAGCATGGATATTCTAAGTTAAGTGTGGAGAATGTGGGTATAACTGACAGTATATACAAGTGTAAGTAGTGTGAGATGTACATGGAGGGTATTTACAAGAGTGAAAAATGAGTGAGAGGTGATATAAACAAGAGGTAGATATATACAAATAATATAGGAGAAAGGGAAGATATAGATATGTGCATACGCACTCGTGCAGAAAACAATAGCACCCATGAAAATAGAGTATAGACCTCTTATGACAAGTAGATTCCCATCAGAGTCGCCACTGTGACCACCCCGATCTCCTTCGGGTCGGTGCTTGCACGCGAGAGGGAAAAGAAGGTCTCACACCCTTCCTTGGGGTGCTTCGGCCGTCTTCGATTTGGGGTGATGTAAAGAGATAGAGTCTCCAGCCTATTTTGCACAAAATAGGCAAAAGAAATGTTGTTGCCTCGAGAGAGAGAGACATCAAAGACATATTAATTCTTCAGGGGTTCGGGGGCTAAGTTATGGAATGGGAAGGTGTTAGGAACCCATCCCACCCTTTGGTCTCTCTTGGTAAAGTGTTATTCTTCACCTTAATAACTCCGTGAAGTGTGTGTGCGTGTATATATCAATGGATAATGGAGTTACTCGACTCGCATCATGGAAAAAGGTGGAGTAGGATCATTCATAGGAGTGTTCACAAAATAGTAATTAAAAATATAATGCATGCGTTTGTCAGATAATCAATCATTTATAGAAAGACGATGGTATAAATTGGACAAAACACGAGTATGAATAATATGTGGATATAATATATGAACAAAAATAGGAAATGAGGACTTGAATCTCTAATTTTTGCCCGAGACGCCTACGGAGCCTACAAAATCATCAAAGTCCATGTAGTTCTCATACAACACGAGGGTGGGGTTTATCCCATAAATCCAACCGAGGACTTTATTATATATGTGTGTGTGTGTGTGTAGAAAAATGAGGTTTTTAGTTTGAGAAAATGTAATGAGAAATCCCCGTTTGGAATTTACATGCAAACCCTCTTTTTCTTATTTTTTGGGTTTTTTAAATGAAAATATAGTATATGCATTATCACTAATAAAGGGATGGGTATTAATATGTCTGATTTAATAAAGATGAAATGCTAAAGTGAGAAATAAATAACTAATGCAAGAACAAGTAAATTTAAAGAGAGAGAGGAGTGTTTGGACTTTCTTTGGAGACTTCAAGGTTGATCTTGATTGTTGAAGGGCTTCCCTTGTAAGTGGGTGAAGATGGTAGGAGAAGAGGGAAGGGATTTTGCTAAGTTTGGTGTGAAAGGGATGGAAATTGAATATGGAGGAGAGGTTTCAATATGGAAACCACACTAACTTTCAAAGAATGATGGTGAGATCACTGAGATGGATGTTTTTTTGGTGTCTTTTGAAGTGAGATCATTCTCTCCTTATATAGGGTTAAGGGGGTGTCAATGGGCAATATACCTGAATAGCTTATCAGCAGGAAACCACAAACGCATTGCCAATTGACATGGAAATCGGTTCATCATTCGGCAGCCTCATACAAATTTTCTAGAAAAATGGTCGTAAAACGAAATCCGTAAATCTGAATCACGCACGGGGCATACCATTGGAAAGAGTATTCAGATACGTTTAAGAATCCAATACACTGTTCTCGATTTGACTGTGGTCAAACACGACTTGAGAGCTCCCGACGATCTTTTAGACCGGGAATTCTCGAAGGAAAATGGATCGCTCATCCGAACTGTAAGGCTGATTCATGTATGGGATGGATAATTGGAAAGGGTATTTAGAGACCTTCAAAGATTCATTCAGTCTCATTTGGTTCAGAGAGTTGGCCTTGGTAAAATGGGGCTCGAAAGCGCCCGGTGGCCTTTTGGAGTAAAACGGATCGTTCGTCTGTATGGTAAGGTTGATTTGTACACGGTGAGGACCATTGTAAAGTGTATTCAGTTCTAGTTGATGATTCATTAAGTCTTATTTGAGTTGAAAAGTTAACAGGAGTCAAATGGAGTTCGAGAGCGCCTAGTGGCCTCCATATCAATTTTCAGGGAAAACGAGCCATTTGTTCGAACTGTAATGCCGATTCGTACATGGGGCAAACTGTTTGAAAGGGGAATCAGATCCTTCTAAGAATAATTAAGCTTTTTCCCAAGCGAGGAAGTTGATTGGCATCAAAATGGGCCTGGAATCTCCTGGTGGCCTCCAAATCGATTTTTGATAGTAAAACAAACTATTTGTCTGAACCATAATGCAGATTTACGCATTGGGAAGATAGTTCGAAAAGGGATTCAAATCCCTTGAAAGATTCATTGAGCTTTCTCTCTAATAAGAAAGTTGGTCGGAGTCAAATGGGGCTCAGAATTGCCCGGTGGCCTTCAGATCGGTATTCGGAGTATAACCCAGAGTTTATAGTAATTGGGGAAGTTCTAGGGACCTAAGGATAGGCTTAGAGGGTCCTAGAATGTGGTGTCTACACATATGGTAAACAAAACTAGGCACTCAAGCCCTGAGTCCTACATGCCAAATATCACTTTCCTGTATAGAACGGTAGTCTATTCCCTGAGTTATAATGTATGCTACTAGGGTTTAATGAAATCATAGGGTCAATAAAGTAACTGGTTTAATGAAATCATTGATGGCATGAAAACATAGGTTTAAGGACTTCTTAGATATGATTGAATCAATATTTAACAGGATTGTGTGAACCTCAGAATTAAGTTGTGAGAATAAGAACCAGAGTTTAAGGACTATCACATAGTGCTATAAACAATTTTAGTATATCAAGGTGCATACATGAATAATAGTGAATTTTATATTCACGAAAGAATATTGAAGTAGAATAACCTACCAACATTTCATGGGAATTTAGCTGTCTTAGTACAAGTTGATTATGATATATCTAGCTGCGATTTTTAATGGAAAGTGTGGCCATCCCTCCCGATCGGCCCTCGTGCGGGTGTTTTCGTGCCCTCCTCGTGGCGCTTCAGCCGTTGTTAATTCAAGTAATTTATAGAGATAGATTCACCAGCCTATTTTGTGCGAATAAGGGAAAATAAATGGTGTTTCCTCGAGAGAACGACATCAAAGACATACTAATGCTTGCGAAACTAATTAGTTCAAGGATTCGGGGACTAGGTTACAGAATTGGAAGGTGTGGTCATGTGTTATATTTCTCCTTAATAAATTTTTGAAGTTTATGCATGTATATATAAATGGAGAGTGGAATTATGCGACTCGCATCATGGATAAAGGCCGAGTGAGGTCATCCTTAAGAGTGTTCCCAAAATAGTAATCGAAATATTATGCGTGTGTTTGTTCGTTTATAGAAAGATGATGGTGTACGTTGGACAATATATAATCATAAATTACAAATATATGATTTGAAAGCAATATATGAACAAAGATAGGAGAGGACTCGAATCTTGGATTTTACCTGAGATGCCTACGTATCCTAAAAAGGCATCAAAGTCCATGTAGTTCCCATCAAACACGGGGTGGGGTTTATCCCAAAAATCTAATGGGGACTTTTCTTATATGTGTGTGTGTGGAAAAGGATGTTTTAGTGTGAGAAAATCTAGTGAGAAATCCCCGTTTGGAATTTATAAGCAAACCAACTTTTTCTTATTTTTTTTTATAGTATGTACAATACTACTTATAAAAAGGTTGGATATTAATATGTGCGATCTAATAAAAATGAAATGTTAATATAAGAATTAAGCAACTGGTGCAAAAATAAGAGAATCTAAAGGGAGAATGAAAGATTTGGACCTTCTTTTGAAGCTTTGAAGTTGATCTTGAATGTTGAAGGGTTGTTCTTGCAAGTGGATGGAATGGTAGGAGGAGAGGGAGGGGAATTTGCCAAATAGGGTAAGGAAATGATGGAAATGGAATATGGGGAGAGGTTTCAATATGGAAACCACATCAACCCAAAAGAATGTTGTTGATATCACTGAGAAGGATGTTTCTGAGGTTCCTTTTGAAGTGAGTTCATTCTCTCCATCTATGGGGTTAAGGGGGTGCCGATCGACATTGTCCTTGTCTACCTATCAGATGGAAACACTGCCAATAGGCAGGTAAATAGGTTTGCCATTTGGCAGTCCTCTGCATATTTTTTACAAATAAACCATTGGAAAGGTTATTCAAATCCCTTTAAGAATCCCTTAGGTCTCACCCAGGTTCATGAATTTACTGTGGTTAAATTGAGCTCGAAAGAGCCCATCCCTCTTTTGGACATGAGGGAAAAGGATCATTCATCTAAATTGTAAGGTTGATTCACGAATGGCACGAACCATTACGAAGGTTATGTTGGGCCCTTCGAGGTTGTAAAGAGCTTCGCTCAGTCCAAAAATTGATCAAGGTCAAATGGGGCCCAAAAGCACTCACCCAGGTTCAGGAATTTACTGTGGTCAAATTGAGCTCGAAAGAGCCCATCCCTCTTTTGGACATGAGGGAAAAGGATCATTCATCTAAATCGTAAGGTTGATTCACGAATGGCATGAACCATTACGAAGGTTATTTTGGGCCCTTCGAGGTTGTAAAGAGCTTCGCTCAGTCCAAAAATTGATCAAGGTCAAATGGGGCCCAAAAGCACCTGGTGACCCTCTGAAGTAAAATGGGTCATTCGTTCGTATCGTAAGGTTGATTCGTGCGTAAGATGGACTGTTGCAAAGGGGTTTCGGATCCCTTTAAGGATCCAACGAGTTTCTCTCAAGTTAGAGAGTTGGCCAAATTCAAATGGGGTTTGGGGTGCCCAATGGCCTCCAGATCAGTTTTTAAGGGGAAATACATTGTTCATCCAAAACATAAGATCAATTCGCGATTAGGGAGGACCGTTGGAAAGGGGATTCAGGGCCCTTTAAAGATCCAATGAGCTATCTCCCATGTGAGAAAGTTTATCGGTAGTCAAATGGGGCTCGGGACTGCACTATGGCCTCAATATCAGTACTCGGAGTATGTGTTTGTAGTGAAGTAGGAAGTTCTAGGGACCTAAGGAGATGCGTAGTGGGGTGCTAAAATGTGGAGTATACCAAGCTGCCCTTTGATGGGTGAACTTGAAACAAGTGAATGCTATCCAATAGACACCACATTGACATTTAGAAAAAGGGTGTTTAAGGTCAATTCGGCGGAACAAACGGATGAGAATGACCAGAGGATATAGGTTGATTCTGAGGACCTAAGGTTGTGCTGGAGATGAACGATTCAGGGTCGAGATCACTTATGAGGACCTAAAGTTATAGGGATTAATTCTACAAGTAGAGGTCAATTCTGAGGACCTAAAGTTGTAAGAACCGATTATGCGGGTCGAGGTCCATTCTAGGGACCAAAAGTTATAGGGACCGATTATGCAAGTCGAGGTCAATTTTGAGGACCTAAAGTTTCTAGGGACCAATTCTGTGAGTCGAGGTGTGTTCTAAGGACCTAGATTTATAGGGATGGATTTTACGGTTCGAGGTCAATTCCAGGGACCTAAAGTTGTAGGGATTGATTTTGGGGGTCGAGGTCAATTCTTAGGACCTAACATTTTAGAGGCTAATTCAACGGGTCGAGGTCAATTCTGAGGACCTAAGTTAAGGGGGACGATTCTGTGGGTCAAGATCATTTCTGAAGACTTAAAGTTGTAGGGGACCGATTATGCGGTTTGAGATCATTATGAGAATTTGAAGTTAAAGGAATCTATTATGTGGGTTGAGGTTAATTTTGAGGACCTAAAGTTATAAGGGACCAATTCTATGAGTCGGGATCGATTCTGAGGGACTAAAGTTGACGGTACTGATTCTATGGATCGAGGTCAATTTTGAGGACCTAAATTTATAAAGACTGATTCTACGGGTCCCTCTTGGGAACTTATAGTTTTGGAGAGGGGATAACTTCGCTTGGGAATCCATGAGAGATTTTGATACAGGCGCATCTTGAAGTTTAGTTGAGGAACTGGTTTGGGAGAAGGTTTAGATTGAAGATTCCACTGGGGAAGTGTTTGATTTGGGTTGAGATTCAGCGAGGGAAGTATTGGATTGAGATTGTTATTATGTTGGAGAATTGTAGTAGACTTGGATATTGATGCAATGCTAAATGGTTAATCTTTCTCTTATAAGGGGGTTTAGTGCTCTGAAAAATGGTTTTCTTGATGAATAAATGTGGGAGGTACACCTTCCATTTGGGTTTTGGGGAGACAACTATTACTCCCATAGATGTTTAGCAACTACTAGGTATTTACTGCAAGAGCATTTAGATCGAGGTGGATCGCACAGTAAGCGTGACGTCAAAGGCGGTTCAGATGGCACTAGGGGATGTGGGCAGGATCATTTCTTGGGTTTCTATTCGCATCTCTACTCTTTGAGAGGTGATTTTGAGTAGGAGAGTAGACAGGAATGACAGGGGACAAGTGAGATAGATGTCCCAATTGTTCAATTTTATTTTCTTGGTAGATTTCTGGTGGTGATGAGTGGCGACGTCATTCATCTCTGATTTTTTCCGTTTCTAAGGACATTTTCCATTGTCCAGTTTTATGATTGGGGGAGCTTGACTTTGGCATCCCTCTTTTCTTCTTTGGATGCTTTCAACCTGTACTTTCGGTAGAACTTTATAGGGGCCACGTATCTTATGGATGTAACTTCAAACTTATTTTTTGTTGGACCCCCAAATTTTAAATGTTTAAAAAATACAATTTCCTTTTAGATGCGGAATAGAGATGTCTCAACACAACACACACAAACAACAAATACATTTTTCACTTAAACAAAATTAATTCAACCCAAGTCCTAGAAATTTGCCTAACACAAATAATTAATTCATTTTTGCAAATTAGGCCAAACCAAAATTTATCCAATAAAAATAATGACTTGAATTAAATTAATATTTACCGAAATTGAAATATAGCACCAATTTAAACAAGATTGCGAATTAAACCATATTTTATCTTTTAATCCTAAGCATGCGTTTTGGGTGATTTGCAAGATAAAATGAATTCACAACCACTACACTGCGATGTACAAGGAAAAATCCACAACGAGAAAAAAAGTCGGACGATCCTAGCCTTAAGTCCACTAAGTACCGAATTACAATTATAAGACTGATGACTTCCTACACTCAACTCGACTCCTTCAAAACCCGACGGGTCTTCTTGCAACTACCTCTACTTAGCCGACAATCTCGGAATCCACCGAGACCTTGGAATCCACCAATGAAGCTTTAGGAACCCATCAACCACACATGGTGCTTTTCACCGTATGAGAATGCCGCAGCCAAAAACAAAATTTCTTCTTTGAGGGATGTAGAAGTAAACCCAAACTTCTCTTCTTTGAGGTGTAGATATAAACCCGAAGCCAAACATTCTCCAAGAAAGATATATATTTAAGAACTTAGAATAAACAAAAACTGATTTTATGGGTGAAAACACATGCGTATAAGAGAATTTCTCATTAATTTTGACACATGAAAATTGGGACTTTTGTTATCAAATATTGGTGCTCAAGCAGGTTTCAAAAGTCCCTCTAAAAGTATGTCCCAAAATTTGTTTTAAAACTGCCAAAAGATAGTGGGACAAAGTAGTGGAAAAATAGTGTAAAACTGCCAAACTGTTCCCGCCCACAAATCTCGTTCGAATGATATTTTCATTCGAACGACATTCTCATTTGAACAACCCTTCTAACGATGTTCCAGAGGCCAAAGGGAAATGTCGTTGGCAAACTCGTTGGAACGACATTCTCGTTCGAAGGACAAACTTGTTCGAACGACAATATCGAACGAAGTCCCAGAAAGTTTAAATTCGATTTTAAGCCCAGAAACTTTATTTTAAAGTTCTAAAGTAACCTTCTGAAAATAAACTTCAGTTTATAATAAAATTACACCCTTTATAAAATTATTCCAAGTCTCCCTATATATATGAAATGCATTCATACCTTTTGGAGACTATGGAATATGATGTTGATGACGTGAAACGAGGAACATATAAATCGGCAATGATGTTCTCTTGATAAGTAGGCCGCAACGTCTTCAACTCAAAGTTGTCATAGGCTTGAAGGATACACAAGAACACTATCCTATTATACAAACGTTTTTTGTACGGAATTGATCCAACACTACATAAAGACTCAATCGAAGACTTGTGTCCTTACAAATCTCCCCCTTTTGGCTATTCTGGGATAAAAACCAAAACAAAAATCCTAAAGGGCAGTCAAGCTATACTAGACTCAAATATCCCACCCAAACTTGACTCAAGACCCAAGGATAAATATCTTTGCCAATGAAAGTTGCCACTTAGAAGAATTCCTACACACTTAAGCAAACTATCAAACGCATAGGGAATAACAACATATTAAATGCAATTAAAATAGATACTCCCCCTAAATTAATTCTCCCTTTACCAACTATGATCAACCCTCTCCCCCTAAGTTAAATCTCCTAAACTTAGATAAGATTACAATAGGATTAGATACCATTTCTCCCCCATGATTCTCCCCTTTTTTTGTACAAGAATAGACAAAGGCTAAAAACTAATTTAAACATGATAAAGCTTAGAATGATAAGAGCATGAAAGCATATGGGCAACAAAAGTATGAGCTAATCCACAACAAGGATAAATGGATACTAATTTGACAAATAAGATACTAAGCAAGTGATATCAAGCACAATATGCAACAAGATAGATACCAAATATGAAATGGAGAGATATGTGGACTAGTAAGCAAGGCAAAGAAAAAAATACCATATATATGAGTACATAAAAAATATCATTAATGCACACGCACATATACTAGGTATAACCGCCACACATGACACAAAATACAATAAGCTTTTTACACTCGTATGGAAAAAATGTGTCATATAGAAACGGAAGTGTAGGGGTGTGAATGAGTAACAATTAAATTTAGACCCAATCACTTAAAACATGTTAACGGAGTTCTCATTTGATTGCAAATGCTATCACATTTGAATATAACCTCATGTGATAATATAGATTGAACTCAATGAACAAACATACATAATGCATACACGCCTACAATTTTGATGATTATACAAACCAATAGAGTCAAAGTGAAAGAACAACTAGGATAAATGGATATTGTGCAAACCGTTGATATACCATCCAATCTCCCTCAAAATAAGCATATTAATTTTTTAATGACTATATCAAACAAAAAAAAATAGGCCTTGACATTTTTTTTAATGCCATTATTCTTTTAGACCTTTGGACTATGTATTTCTTTTAGGTCCAAGCAAATGGTGTCTTACTCGCAAAGGATGATATTTCCTTTTAGATCCCTTTCCCGTGTACATTTATATACATCATTTTTATATCTCACACAACTCTCACGTGCAACAGATTTTAACATGCAGTAGTCCTCCTATGTCACATAATACGTAGATGACTAGATTGGTAGGAGAACACCTCACAAAGCTCAAATATACATGTGAAGTTAAAATTTCAAGTGATCTCGTGCAAGTGTGAATTGAGGCATATAAAAATAGAATCCATTATAGCAACAGAAAATCCAACTACTCCATGTAAGCATGGTAAAGAACATTTTAAGGATTGACAATCTTAACCAAAAGATCTAGCCACATGGAAGAGAAAAAGGAGGGATTCAAACACAAGTATATGCCACATAGAGTGTTTCAAACTAAAATACACACAAAACAAAAAAAAAATTGAGTTTTTGAAAAAAAAATTAACAAAAAAAAATATTTACTTAAAAAGGCACACAAAACTAATTTGTATTTTTCATTAAGTCTAAATTACTAAAAGGTAAAACACAAATGATAAAAAAAAATCTTTTTGTATTTTTCATTTAATGCAAACTAAAATGAAAGAAGTATAATACAAAAGATAAACAAACATCATAATTCTAGCATGAGATATGGTATAAAGTACGAACTAGAAAATGACTAAACATGCATACACTTAGCAATGATATATAGTATCAAGCACAAAAGGCTAGAGTATGCAAACAACTAAAACATTCAACCATTAGATTTAGCAAATGAGGAAGCATGTGAAAGTAAATGAGAATCAAAAATCCTATTTTATAAAGCTACCAAGTCGGATATCCTAACCCAAACTAATGACGAATGACGATCTCGGGGTGTAGGAATCTTGGATACCTTGGTTGCCTTACGTTGGAATTTTCTAGAAAATATTTTAAGATCAAAACAAAATTTCTTAATATGACCATTTCGACCACAGAGTGAATAAGCAAAAACACGTCGAAAGGTGGAACCTAAGGATTGATCTCTAAAGCCTTCCTAGGTTATTCTCTTAAAACTTTGGGTTTGTCTTTAAGAGTTGATTCATTATAAGTTTCGAAGCCTAAACCACACGTGTCATTTTTAATTTGGACCATTCCTGAAATTTTATCTAATTTCTCCGAACAACACTCCAAATCAAATTTGACTTTACTAGAGTCTTTCACTTTCTTCTCAATCTCTACAATCCTAGACTCAAGCAAACCATTTCTCTCTTCAAACTCGAGAATATCCTTTTTCAAGGATTCCATCAAACCTCTAAGTCTATCTCTCTCGCCTTTTACATATTCAAGCTTCTCTTAAAGAGCTCTCTCACGTGTCCTATGGTCTTCCACTAAAATGCTCTCATTAATGACCTCGACATGGTCTTTTAAACTAGATTCTAACTTTAAATTTTCTCTTTTTAATTTAATAGATTCTTCATATAATTCTTGAAATGAAAATTTAAGTTCACTCACATCAACCTCATTTTCATTTTCACTCTCTCTCTTTCCTCGACTCTCACTACCATCATTTCTTTTGGATTCACAAAATATGACCTTGTAAGTGTCATGTGTAAAAATTTCATCATTAAAGGAGTGCTCACTTTCACTCACATGACTTGCCAAAAAAGTCAAAAAGTTGGGCTTAGTGGGGGAATCGAGTCCCTCTTCCTTATCACTAACACTAAGGGTTGCATTATAGGAAATTGGTTGCTTACCCTCTCTTCATAGTTTAGTGGGGTACTCAAAATCCCTATGGACATACTCTTCACAATCATAACACCTATTTGACTCATCCTAATTTAAATTTTCATTAAGAGTTTTAGGGATCTTTTCGGCTTTATCATGGTTAGAATTTTCAAATTTCTTAAAATCATTTTTAAATTTATCTTTGTTAAATTTAAGAAATTTATGAAACTTCCTAGCAAACATAGCCATATCTTCCGAGTCACTATCAATTTCACTCCCTACTACTTGTTTTTCCTCCTTTAGGGGTTTCAAAGCAACGCCCTTATCTATTTTCTTTTCAGTTTTGGAAATAAACATGTCTAGTTCATAGGTTTGTAAATCACCAACGAGCTCTTCTAATTTCGTAGAGGCTAAAGTGGGTAAAGAATTTAACACAGTCACCTTAGGAATAAATCTATCGAGTAGGGATCTTAAAATTCTCTCTACTACTCGGTTGTCGGGTATTTTTTCTCCCATATTAAAAGATTAATTAACTATATTGGAAAGTCTAGCATAAAATTCATCAAATGTTTCTTTTTCATTCATTTTGATGGTTTCAAATTGGGTGGTGAGGTTTTAGAGTTTTGAAGATTTTATGTCACTAGTTCCCTCCTGAGTGAGTTGTAAAATATCCCAAGATTCTTTAGCGATTTCAAACGTCATAATGCATCATAATTCATCCGGTGTGACTGCGCTTAACAAGGCATTTAAACCACGGGAATTAAAATTTGCAAGTTGAAATTCATTCTCACTCCATCTATCTGAGGGTTTGGGAACACGCTCATTTTCTACTAAATGTGTGGGTGGGGACCACCCATTAACAACAGACAATCAAACCCTATCATCGATGGACCTAAGAGTCGATTTCATACGCACTTTCCAATGTGCGTAGTTGGAACCATCGAAAACAGGAAATTTTGAAAATGGGGAAAATTCCATTTTAGTAAAAAATATTGAAAAATGACCTTAACACAATAAATTAGCGCTCCGGCTCTGATACCACTTGTTGGACCCCCAAATTTTAAATGTTTAAAAAATACAATTTCCTTTTAGATGCGGAATAGAGATGGCTCAACAAAACACACACAAACAACAAATTTTAATTTCTTTCAAATTAAAATTAAACTAAACTCAAAGTGAAATTAAGTTAAACAACATATACATTTTTCACTTAAACCAAATTAATTCAACCCAAGTCCTAGAAATTTGCCTAACACAAATAATTAATTCATTTTACAAATTAGGCCAAACCAAATTTTATCCAATAAAGATAATGACTTGAATTAAATTAATATTTACCCAAATTGAATTATAGCACCAAATTAAATATTCCAATTATCTTTTTACCTAAGCATGCATCTAATGTGATTTTGCAAAAGATAAAATAAATAAATCACTACGAAGCGATGTACGAGGAAAAATACACAACAGGAAAGTCTACTAAGTACAGAATTATAATTACAAGACAAATGACTTACTACACTCGACTCGACTCCTTCAAGCCTCGACGCGTCTTCTTGCAACCTCCTCTGCTTAGCTGACAATCTCGGAATCCACCGAGACCTTGGAATCCACCAATGAAGCTTTAGGAACCCATCAACCACACACGGTGCTTTTCACCATATGAGAATCCCACAGCTAAAAACAAAACTTCTTCTTTCAGGGATGTAGAAGTAAATCCAAACTTCTCTTCTTTGAGGTGTAGAGATAAACCTGGTGCCAAACACTCTCCAACAAAGATATATATATTTAAGAACTTGGAATAAACAAAAACTGATTTTATGGGTCAAAAATCTCTCAAGTATATTGTAAAAGTCTCTCTAAAAGCCTCTCCCAAAGTTTGTTTTAAAACTGTCAAAAGATAGTGGGACAAAGTAGTGGAAAAATGGTGTAAAACTACCAAACTGTTCTCGCCCAGCGAACGATTTTTCGTTCGAACGACATTCTCGTTTGAACGACCCTTCTAACGAAGTTCCAGAGGCCAAAGGGAAAAGTCGCTGGCAAACTAGTTCGAACGACATTCTCGTTCGAACGAAAAACTCGTTTGAATGACATTCCCATTCGAACAAAGTCCTAAAAAGTTTAAAATTCAATTTTAAGCCCAGAAACTTTATTTTAAAGTCCTAAAGTAACCTTCTGAAAATAAACTTCAGTTTATAATAAAATTACACCCTTTATAAAAGTATTCCAAGTCTACCTATATATATAAAATGCATTCATACCTTTTGGAGACTATGTAATATGATGTTGATGACGTGAAACGAGGTACATGTAAACCGACAATAATGTTCTCTTGATAAGTAGGCCGCAACGTCTTCAACTCAAAGTTTTCATAGGCTTGAAGGATACACAAGAAAACTATCCTATGACTCAAACGTTTTTGTCTAGAATTGAGCCAACACTACATTAAGACTCAATCAGAGACTTATGTCCTTACATTTTTCTTCTTATGTATTTCTTGCATTCTTCTTTAGTTTCTTCTTTACTGATTCCTGTCTTTTGCAGACGTGGTTTTACGAGGTGATTTAGCACAATGTGCGATGGATATCCCTTAAGGATTATGATTTGGGGAACTTGTACTGGACGTTCATGTGGTGAAAGTCCAACCAATGATCAAACCAGTCTTTAACCTTGGCAGTGATACAATAAGATTTGGACGCCTTGACGATTGATCAGGTCATTTTGTGTTTCATTTGAGTTCTTTCTTGGAATTTTGTTTATTGCATGAGTACTAATTCTCTGTCGGGGATTGCAGGTGATATTTTACCCTTAGGGAATGGCTCCTTGAGATACAGGGGTGATAGGTATGCACACAAAGATGTGGCGATTGATGGCACACAAGTTTGGGTATATCTAGTACCTAGGAGAGAGAGTGGTGCAAAAGATTAAAGATCATGATGTGGTGGTTCAATTATTGGTGACCCCAATTCATATGAGGCAAGTGAGGGAGATATCTAACGAGGCCTGGACGATAGAGTTAATTAGTGAGTCTTACACATTCTATACGGACATTGTGGCAATTATTATTATTACTTGGACTTCTTGATGAGCTGGTTGATGCCCCTTACATTTACGATATGGAGAATATGCCTCCGCCTCCTATGACTTAGGGTAGGGGTATTAGCAGGCCAGTGGGATCTGTCCACAGCATGGGTGGTGTTACATCAGCAGTGAAAGTGGTGGTACATCAATAGCAGTAGAGGAGGCTCCGATTATACAGGTTACTCCCCCTTTCTTATAATTTTCGATTGAGTAGCGAGGGATCATTGAGCATGCACATCATCTTGATGCATTGGCACCGGCGTTGATGGGGCTTACGAATGATGTCCTTCAGCATGAGGTATATTCTTCTTCTTCCCTTGTCTTTTCTATTTTGATTCTTTATTTTCACTTTACTGACTCATTGGTCTTTTACTTTTATTTCTTTGCTTGCAGTATGTTCGGGAGCCGATCACCTAGATGAAGGATATTAAGGACTAGGTGGCCCATGCGTCTGTTTACATCACGGATTCATTTCCTTCCATCTTGGTTCCATATTCCTCCTCGAATGAGGGATCAGGTTTTAGGATCAGAGGTTCCACTGCTCATCGTCGGGGAAAGCGTGTTCATCGCAGAGGGTGAGGATTTTTAGAGAGAGAGTTGTTAGTTCGGGTAGAGTCCCATTTATTGTATTTTTTTTTATTTTTCTTCTTTTACCTATAGGGAAGTAATCATGCAACAATAATATATATATATATATATATATATATATATATATGCATTTGTATTTTTATTTCTTTAATGACTTCTCCTATCTGCAGTTTACTTTTCTACTGAGGCTGCGAAGATGACATGATGTTTATTTATTCATAGAAAATAGAGAAAATTAACTCAGGGAAACGATTTATTTTTGATATAATAGTTAAAAAATGGATAATTGAGAAGGAATGACTCAGGGGTTTTCAAAATAAGGGTTTCTTTTTGCAAATTTGATTTTGACAAAAAGGGAAAGATGGATTTTTCAAAAATAAGGTCTTATTGATCGGCATAACCCTCGTGCTGCCTATCGGCATATGGGTTAAGTCAAATCACTTTAAGGCTTTGATTGCACTTTCCTTCACATCAGATTACTCTTGTAAGCCTGGAATGTATTCTGATTTTTAGATCCTTTGTCTTTTTTCCAAGTCTTTTGTGTATAAAAGTTGAGTTAAGGAATGTGATTCTTCCACCCATACTCACTTTATTCTTCTTCTTACTTCTTACTTCTTGCTTCATTATTACCAAATTTCCCTTCCAGTGCATGTGGAATTTTCCTCCTACCTTAATAGTGTAGAGGTCATGCATTTGTATAATGTGGACTATCAGGCTTTCAACCTACGTCAAGTCTCACTGTGGCCTAATCGAGCCATTGACTGGAATATGTTAGCGATGACGGTACAGTTTTGGTACCCCGTAGACCATGTCTTCCATTTTGACCTAGATGAGGTATGTCCGACTTATGAATAATTCTCGACCATGTTGGGAATCAACCCCAGTGCAGTAGAAGCTATGCTCGAATTTTCTCATTCTTCGCCACTGTTGTTAGTAGATTTTCTTCGTGTTTCCCCTTCAGTGGCTCGATCATTAGTTATTGGGGTAAATTCCCTTCGAGCTATTAAGTACTCCGTACTCTTGTGGGATTTTAATAACGTGGGCTATGCTGGAGTAATTTCCTTATGCCTTACTACGAGGCTCTTACTGGTGATATGGGACTTAATGGTGGATCCCCAATTGGTTGTGATAATAGCGCAAATGTCTTACCATTATAGTCCCGTGGCAGTGATATTATTCGAGAATCTGAATGGTATTGATGCTTGGAGATAAGGCCACTTCGATTTTCCAATGGGGATACCGGTGATGTTGTTTATGTGGCTTGCCGAGAGGTTTTGTCTGGAGGCTCCTCCTAAGTACCCCTTAGCGGGTGTGTTGAATTTCTTTGCTCGGTACTTTTTCAATTTCAGCCCATCTGTAGAGAATTGGGTCAACTGGTTTGCGGAGCCTAGTTATCGGTGTCTTCATTGGTCAGTGTCATGGTGGGGAGCTGGGAAAGTATAGATATGTGCAATTAGTTGGCCTACGGTAGACTTCATTTTATTTCCCTTAGCGCCTTCTGTGCCAAGTTGGGTGGGAGAAGATAGTGCCTCCTCGCACACTGGACTTCTTCTGTGTGGAGGATCTGATTGAATCCTGGTGCACGATGTTGGGTTCTTTGTGGGAAAGGTCTGTAATATGTCTGTAGGAAGGGTCTGTAATATGTCTGGTTATTATTTGAAATGGTTACCGAAATGAGTAGTAGATAAGATACTAGTAAAAGTTATAGACCAAAGGTGGTTTGTTCTTTTCGATACCCTGGAAGGGGGTAGTGTTTTTTCTAGACTGGTTAGGGCGTACTGCTCCATGGAGTGCATTCAGAATATTAATTAGGCAGGGGAGAACTGGGGACCTCCGGGGGCTGAAAATGATGATGAGGCAGGGTCTTCTAGCAGCTGTGGACAGAATTTTGTGAAACTTGGGATAATTTACGAGAAGATTTTATGAATTTGGGGTATTTTGTGTGTTTTTTTGGTTTTTTGAAATAAATTTGGGCTAGCGTCATAATGTTGTTATTTTAGGATTGGTCTGCGTCAGTGAAAGGGGTGGTCGGTTTAACTCCTCTTGCTTATACTTTATGTAATGTTGTCATATTTTACTACAAATAAACTTGCTATAATTAGACGCGTCATGAATTTTTGGATAATAAATATATTTTTTTACTAATGGTGCAGTGAGGTTTGACATAATTGTTATTAGTAGAATTTAGGGGTCTTTGGTATAACTTCCTATTTTTAATTGTATGACTCAATTTCAATTTTCACCAAAAACCTTTCTTCCGAGTAATAAGTCACCTAAACTACATTGAATTTATATTAAAATTGTGGGATGTTATAATAACTATTCGACTCGTGATTTGGAGCTAGCAGCAATAGTGTTTGAACTAGACATTTATAGGAAATATTTATGGGGTGAGAAGTTAAGGATCTTTAATGATCATAATAGTATCCAATACTTGTTAACACATAAGTATTTGAATTTGTGGCGGTGACGGTGGTTCAAGTTCATCAAGGACTATCCGTTTAAGATTCAATATCACTTGGGGAAGTCCACTAAAGTGGGAGATACTTTGAGTCGATGACTGAGAAATAATTTGTCTTCTCTTCAGTTAACTCATGTGGGGGCCGTCCAGGTGACTGGCTAGTTGGCCGACGAATTTATGGGGATGCTCACTATGACTCTCAATATTCTTAAGTGGGTGGTTAGAGCACATGCAGATGACGGTGGTCGAGTTTTTGGCCATGAGTGTACCTCTTTATACCGTTGGTTATAATGATGGGTTACGTTACAAGGGAATGTTTATTTTGCCATCAGATGAGGAGTTGTGTAGGGTCGTCATGTAGGAGTTCCATGGATTGCAATTTTTAGTGCATCTAGGTGGGGACAAGATGAACCAAGACATGAGGAGATAATATTGGTGGTCCAGGATGGAACTAGACATCATTAGGTATATAATACTACATTTGTATTTGATTTGATCTTATTGGATGTCCCATGGAATTTGGAAGGATTACGATCAAGATTCAAGGTCCTTTAATGAAGTTTTATGATTACTGGAAATTAAAAACAACATAGTTTTTATAGAAGAGGCAAAACCCTATTTTATAGAAGAATTTCCTGATTGCACATCATAACCGCGACACAAACACTCATGAACGTGACCCTATAAGCCGTGACCACAATATTTTTATCCGTGACCATGGGCCATGAAGGGAAGGGCCAAAGTTTTATTTAATTTTGAATTTTTGTCTCATAATTCTAGTTCGTGATGGACTCTTTTTTAAGAAGATTTTTGATCGATAATGACTCTACTCAAGGAAGAATTCTTGTTCATGATGGATAGGGACTTTTTATCCTAATTGGATTATAATTTTTTATTTTTTTTGTTTGATTATATATCTATTATATTATAATTATTTTTGCATAATTTTCTGTGCTAACTAAATAATTGATTAAAGACCCACATTATTATGGAAAACATGGATTTAGTTATGAGACCGGCCTCTATGACACTTTATCTAGAAAATCAAGTTTATTTATTCTTTTCTAAAATTGACTTAAATCAGGTAATTAAGTGTCTCAATAAACTAAATTATGGTCTTTGAATATTGTTTTAATTAGAAATATTTTTATTTTTGGAAAATTAAAATAGTGAGACCAAATAATTTATTTTGAAAAGTAATTGGAAAATTACTGATGATTTAATTCTTGTGTTTAGAATTGAATAAATATTTTTTAAAGTATCCTCAAGTTTAAAATACTAAGTGGGATGGGGGTTTTAACATAAACCGCTCATTATTCTATTTTACGAATGTGATTTGATAATTTTCTTGGTTATCTTTGTCTGTTCCTCCAATGGATACAACTAATCATGATATCCGATATTCTTAAAACTCTGAAGTGATAGTTCCTAGAATTTGAATGTGGGTGAGTTCAATTCCTCCAACGAGGAAAACCTACATGAGAGGATTCAAATTTGAGGAATGAACCGATGGTATACAACTAAGCATAATTAATAATATCATCCCTAATAGAGTCATTGTTAGACCAAAATATGTTGTCTATGTGATTATGATGGACAAAAGTTATTGGACTGTCTAGAGAAGAAAATTCAAATGTGAGAAATTTGTCTGGTTCAAGGTGGGTGATTTAAGCTCCTAACGAGAAATCTCACTTCACGAGGGAACTAGGATGCTCAACGGTATTAATTTTAATTAGCGCTAGAGGGAAGGAAAATTAAAATTTAATCCAAAGATATTATCTCATATTTAAGTGAAAATTAAATTTTTCAATGATGATTCTAAGATTTCATAAATGAGTGAAACTCTTCACCCTTTGGTTTTAGTCTTAAAGGTAAATACTTTGAAATGGAATATATTTCAAAGACTTAAAATGTAATTAGACATTGTTATAAGTACGGAGGATAATAAACTTATTTGATCCATGATTCCCATCAATATTTTAAAATTATGTTGTGATTGATTTCTCACGCGAGTTTCGTCTTTCCTCCCCAGTGGAGGGAATTAATCATAGTATCACGATATTTAAAATTTTACAGTAACTCTTCTAAATTAAGTGTTATGTATGCTCGGTCCCCCCAACGGAGAGCTTATATATATATATATATATATATATATATATATATATATATATATATATATATAGTTTTAAATCATGTACTTATTGGAATTTAAAAACACCGATGTTAGTTGATGATGCTCAAGTAAGAATCTTTTTTCTAAAATTATTTTCATCATTAGGTGAACAAGGGATTATTTGGATGAGAAATAATCATCGAAAGCCAGTGCATATCGTTAATTATTGAGAAAAGTTTGACTTTTTTCATGAAAGGGAGGTAAAAGGAGAAGGTTAAGTTTCAAGGATAACGGTATGGGGTTAATAAAGTTCATATTCCTTGGGAGTAAAAAAAAGGCAAAAGGCATTTATTTTCATTACAAGTAGTTATAATATTGATAGCAACGATGTCCATTTTTCCTATCAGTATAAAGAAAAATTACAAGGTAATGGTTTTTACTTTTAAAGTAAAACAATGATTTATGGTCTGATCTATAGGGTCCGATGTGTAAATTCGAGGCTAAAAAATTAGGTCTGCAAGTATTTTCAAAGGGTCGAGGTAAGCGGTTAACTACATAAAAAGAAATGTTCCTAATAATGGGTCGTAAAAATAATGCGACAGTACTAGAAATAGTGTACCTATTTTAGATTTTAGTAAAAATATAAAGATCATGTTGGAGATTTATGCACCTGGTTTAAGAAAAAAAGTTCTTTTCGATTCCTAAATTGGTTTTAAATAGATAATAAATTGTTTCAATAAAATCATTTTTTTGAAAATTAAGAAATCTTTTATCTGTTCTAGTACAATGAAAAATAATTTCTACACTATTAGGATTGTCTCACCAATACTTCTAAACACCTAAATGAATGACATTAATGGACATGTCATTAAAGAAAAATTTTCTTTCTTAATTTAACCAAATACAATTTCACACTAATGATTAGGTTATTTTATTCCAAAGCCATTTAAAGATTGGTTTAAAATGGACAATTGAGTTCATTAGAAACGGAGGCACTTCCAATCTATGAATCGTATTTAGAAGGTAATATGACTAAGAGGCCTTCTTATGGCCAAAGTCTAAAGAATCAAATATACGTTGGACATAGGTTTATTTTGATTTATGTGGTCCTATGACTAGTTGTTCAAGAGGAGATTGTGAGTACTTCATTGATGATTACTCAAGGTTTGGATATGTTTACCTTATGAGCCAGAAGTATGAAGCCTTTGATTAGTTCAAAGCGTACAAGACTAAGGTGAATCATTCACAAGGTAAACTATTCCAAACCCTAAGATGTGATCGTGGGTGTGTGAGTACCTCTTGGGAGAGTTTAGTAATCATTTATCGAAAGTGGGATTTGTAAAATACATTTTATGGACTGGTCTGATTATATATAGAAATTGTAGATTAAGTCACACACTAAGAAAATTCAATTAAGTTCGATTTTATCGTGATTAATTTTGTGAAACTAAACATGCAAGATATTTAATCTAAATTAAAAGAAACAAACCACAAGACAGGATATGAGGATAAAATCCTTTTGGGAGAAACCTTTTATTTTTCAATACTGTTACAATTAGTTTATTAGAGAATGACATGGATAGACTTATAGAATTAGACTCCACTAGGTATTGCAGTTATATCTTCCTTTCTTATAGTTGATAAAAAAAGATACAGATCTAGCAACACCCCACACAAAAAGCTCAACTTACATTGATGTCCATGATCAGCCTCAGAAACTCCTTTGATATCCTCAATAGTGAAGAATTGACTCCACGAGGATTAAAACATATGATGTTATCTTCAGGGTTTGATAAAGTGATCACAAAATATCAAAGGGGTTTGGATTTGGAAAAACAAAGTGTTTGATCACAAAAGCATGTTTAAAAAGTTTTATAGAAAGTGCAAGCTCGTATATCTATATATAGGGAGAAAGATCTCCAAGAGGTAAAATTGAAAGATTGCATTTGAAATCAAATAAAAAATAAAATTTCCCCAGATCATTCGAACGAGGTATATCTCGTTCGAACAAAGTACCCTATCTCATTCAACACCCATCAAACAAAATTTCCTATGAAATTCCAAAGCATCCAAATTTTACCGTTTGAAGTCTCGTTAATCTATTCTTATGAGGAATGATTACTCGTTCAAACGATGTCTAATATCGAATGTCGTTCTAATGACTTTGCGAATTTTTCAAAAAACATTAAAAAAATATTTTTGAAAAATATTTTATATTTTCTAACACTTTTAAAATACACTTGAATAAATTGATTACACAAAATCAATGCTCATATAGCTTTTCCATATGATTGTATTAATGATATCATCTCTTCGATCTTCGATTATTGCTTTCAGTCAATAACTTGTCTTCACTTGAACTCTTGAGAATGTACATGATGATCTAGAGGTGTAACAGAATATTGTAAGGGAAAATTTCCAATCGAGTCAATTTGTAGTGTTGGCTTAATTTCGAATAAAACTCATTGAGTCGTATAATTGATGTTGGTTGTACCTCAAGCCTATGACATTTGAAGAAGTTGAAGACGTAACGACCAAGAATTTAGAGTTTCGTCCTTGTCTATTTTCATGCCAAGTGTATACGTCATCAACATTCGGATTATGACGTGTGAATTATCTAAGGAGGTTTGGTATATACTCCAACTCACCCATGAGGGAACAAGTGTCGTGAAAGCGTCGAAACCCCAAAACCTCACCACTCAATTCAAAACCATTAAAATGCTTGAAAATTAGACCTTTGATGAATTTTATGCTAAACTATCTGATATTATTAGTTCATCTTTTAATTTGGGAGAAAAGATACCCAATAATCGTACAGTAAAGAAAATTTTGAGGTCCTTACCCAATAGATTTATTTCAAAAGTGACCATTTTAAATTGTTTACCCACTTTAGCCTCCATAAAACATAGAGAGCTCATATGTGACTTACAAACCTATGAACTTGGCATGTTTATCTCCAAGGATGAGAAGAATAAAGATAAGGGCATCCCTTTTAAATCCCAAGGAAAAATAAGTTTTGGATGATGAGAGTGACATCGACTCCGAGGATATGGAAATGTTTGCTACGATGTTTAAAAAATTTCTTAAGTTTAATAAAGATAATCTTAAAAAAGATTTTAAGAAATTTGACAAGTCTAAGTATGACAAAGCCAAAAAATTCCTTACAAAGCATTATAAAGATCTTAACAAGGACGAGTCGAACAGATGCTATGGTTGTCAGGGTTATGGCCATAAGGTAAGAGAGTGTACCACTAAACTAAGGAGGGAGGGAAAGAGACCAATTTCATACAATGACACGCTTAGTGATAGTAAAAAGAAAGAGGGACTCAATTCCCCCGTTAAGTAAATCTTTATCACCTTCATGGCAATTCATGTGAGCACTGATAGTGAATCTTCCCATGAAGATATTCCTTTACATTACACTTATGAGGTCATTATTTATGAATCCCAAAAATTTGATGGTAGTGAGAGTGGAGTAGAAAGTGAGAGAGGAAAAGAAGAAGATAATGAAGAAGAGGTTGATGTGAGTGAATTTCAAGTATCTTTTCAAGAGTTTTATTCCCAATAGATTAAATTAAAAAGGGCCAACTTGAAGTTAGAAACTTGTTTAAGAGAACGAGCCAAGGTTAATAACGAGATTGCTTTAGTGGAAGACCTTAGGACAAGTGAGAGAGGCCTTAGTGATAAGCTTGAGTTTGTATAAGGTGAGAGAGATATCCTTAGAGGTTTAATGGAGGCTATGAAGAAAGAGCTTCTCGAGTTTGAAGAGAGTAAGTGTTTGCTTTAGTTACATATTATAGAGTTGGAAGAAAAGTTGAGAGACTCAAGTCTAGTCAAATTTTATTTGGAATGGAGGTTCGAAAAATTAGATAAAATACTTGGAACCATCTAAATTAAAAATGACTTGTGTTGTATTGGCTTTGATACTCAAAGTGATTCAACTAATAAAGCCAAAACCATAAGTTTGAGAGAATATACTAGAAACACTTTCAAAGGTCAATCCTTAGATGCTACTTTTCATCGGGTCTTTCCTTGTACACATTGTGGTCGAAAAGATCATCTTAGGAAATTTTGTTTTGATCTTAAAAAGGGTCCTAGAAAGTCCAATGGTAGAGTCACCAAAACTCCCAAATCCCGAGAGCGTCATGCTTCACTAGTTAGGGTTAGGAGATCGGATTTAGCGGCCTTAGAAGATAGGATTTTTTATTCTCATTTGCTTGCACGTGATACCTCCCTTGCTAAATTTAAAGGTTGAATGTGATAGCTTTGTTTACATACACTAGATTATGTGCATCATAATATATTCTTGCTAGTTGTATGTTTGTTTATCATTTTGTAGTTTTTGCTTCATTATAAAAATTGTGCTAGAATTATGATATGTGTATCTTTTGTATTTTATTTCATTTTGGTTGGTCTCATTGAAAATAAAAAAATATTTTTGTTTGGTTAAAAAAAATTTTAAAACTCAAAAAGATTTTTTTTGTGTATATTTTAGTTTGACACACTTTGTGTGGCATATACTTGTGTTTGAATCCAATATTATATCCACTTTCATTTGGCTAGAACTTTTGGTTGATATTTTCAATCCTTAAAGTGTTATTTGTCATGCTTGTATGGAGTAGTTTGATTTTGCGTTGCTTAATGGATTCTATTTCCATATGCCTCGATTCACACATGCACGAGATCATTTGAAATTTAGCTTCGCATGTATATTTGATCTAAGTGAGATGTTCTCCTATCAAATTAGTCATCTATATGTTGCTATGACTATGGAGGATTTATGCATGTAAGAACCATTTCTCATATTTAACAAGATGGAAATATATTTATCCGGTGTTGTAGTTGTTTATCAATAGAATCGGGTTGCGAAAGACAAAATTACTTTGCGTGTAAAGCCACCACTGAAATTTGGACTTAAAAAATTAGCATTATTAAAAAATATTAGCTAATGCCTTCATTGTTTAGTTGGTATGTTCATAAAGAAAAGAAAAAGAAAAAGAATATTAATAAGGAAGTTTGGTTGGATATATCAACGGGTTTGCACAATGACTTTGTATCCTAGTTAATCTATTTTGTCATGATTCTATTGGTTTGTAGAATCATCGAAATTCTAGGCTTGTGTGCATTGTGTATGTTTGTTCCGTGAGTTCACTTTATCTTGTCACATGAGAATATATTTAAGTTTGATAAAGTCTTCTAATCAAATGAGAACTCCGTGAACATGTTTAGATGACTGGATCTAAATTCTTTTGTTTCTAGTTCACACCCCTTCACTTCTGTTTACCAAATGTATTTACAACGAGTTTGGCAGGTCATTCGAACAAACTTCTTACGACATTGTGCATATATTTTATGTTTTCTCCTTAGAAGTTCGTTGGAAAAAAGTTGTTCTAATGAAATTTCAAAAGAACAAGTAAATGAATTATCGTTCGAATGAACTTTGAAACTGTAATCTCATTTGAACACTGGCGTTCGAACGAACTCAAAATATTGTTCGAATGACATTTCAGCGGGAACAATTTTTTTGACAGTTTTTTCCCACTTTCCCACTATCTTTTTACCAGCTTTATTATGTGATGAAATGAACTTTTTACCCAACTTTTGTAGATTTTTTAAGGGCCTTTGAGAGCCAAATTCCTAAACCATAAGTCCCTTGGTGCTTGTTTATCAAATTGATTATCTTAAGAACAAAACCAAGTTTTACACCCATAGTTTATTTTAAATCCATGTTTCATATATATATATATATATATATTACAAATCGTGTGTTGGGTTTCTTCTCTACCCATTAAGAAGAAAGTTTGGGTTCCTTTTCTACCCAAAAAGGAGATTGTTTTGCTGCGGCATTCTCATACGGTGAAAGTCACTGTGTGTGGTTTGACGGTAGTTGTGCCCCATAGGCGGAGGTGGATGCAAGAAGAAGCATGGAGGCTTGGACGAAGTCAAGTCGTGTGTTGTAAGTCTTTTGTCTTGTATTTGTAAAATCATACTTAGTGGATTTGTAGGCAAGGTCGGCAGAGATTTTTTCCCGTTGTGGGTTTTCCTCGTACATCGCGGCGTAGTGTGTTTGAAATTTATTTTGTATCTCGAAAAATATCACTTAGATGCATGTTAGGTTAATCAAGATAAACATTATTCTAATTCGTAACTTCATTTAAATTGGTGCAAGTTTAGTCTGGGTAATTTTAAGTCTAATTTAATTTAATTCATGTCGGCATTAATTTAATTAGATAATATTCATGCCTGGTTTGTATAACTTGAATTAAATTAGAATTTTGTTTAAGTGGAAATTTAAAATGTGTGTTTAGTTTAATTTCACTTTATGTTTAATTTT
Source organism: Sambucus nigra (assembly GCA_949130495.1). Lineage (NCBI taxonomy): Eukaryota > Viridiplantae > Streptophyta > Magnoliopsida > Dipsacales > Adoxaceae > Sambucus > Sambucus nigra. Next base: position 676,065,998 of record OX422208.1, on the reverse strand, counting down.
GGAAGAAAATAATATTTGAGCTTCTAATTGTTAAATTTAAAAGAAATTTAAAATTTGGTATATCATCGAACCATCTCCTAATTTGAAGTTAAAATTTGGGGGAATTCACTTCTATCAAGTGGTATCAAGGCATTTTTATTCTTTCATATATGACAAACTGAAGCACCTTATACCTTTGACTTTCTTAAGTCTATACTGTATAAGTGTTCAACTAGTTTGGAAATAGTGACAAAATTGGTTGTCCATCCTAGAATCTAAAAAGCCTCAGAACTTATCTCTCTAATCCTCTTCAATGATCTATGAAGGTATAAATTGAATCACACCACACACAATTAGAAGTGCATACATGTGTTCATATTGCTTAAAATTGAGTGTGTGTTTAATTCCCCTTGAATTGGAGCTTTAATAATTTTTTGGGAATTTTTAAATATTTTTTTAAACATTTTTAAATATTTTTTTAATAAATGTTTTCATTAATAAAATGTGGTTATAAAATTTGTGGGGTTAATATTCAATTTTGGAAACTTCAGTTTTCATTGCATTGTTTGGTTGGGTAGAATATAAAAGCGCTAGAGACTTCAGGGTGATGCTTTGTAATTAGATTGACGCGCGTTTGAACTCCAATCACACGCCTACACATGTCATCCTCCTGATGCTTCAATTTGTGTTTCTTATGTGAGAGGAGTGTCTGGTGCATTGCTGAATGTTGGATCATTCCTCATCGAGGGTCTGCATGTGTTCTTAGTTAATCCCGGGGCTATCCATATGAACCAATCCAAATCATTTTTAATCACCGCTGTTTTATAACCTTTGGATCAAGTCAAAGTTTGCAAGACTTGATCTCAGCCCTTGATTTCCCTCGAACATCCAGAACCTTCCCTCAGCCCTATAAATACCCTCCACTTCTCAGCCTTAGAAGACTTTTGGGCATTCGTCTTTCTGAGAGAAAAAAAAATAAGAGAGAAGTGAGAGAGAAGAGAGAAGTGAGAGAAGAGAGAAAAGAAAAGAGAGAAGAGAGAGAAAGGAAACTCTGTTAGCCCAAACCCTAACCCTAACCCTAAACACTTCATTTTTCTGAAACAAACCTTCGTATACACTTAACCCCAAACACAACCTTGAGTGTTTGAGAGAGAGAGAGTGGTTTGTTCACGTGAAGCTGTAACCTCTTTGTCCTTGATCTTGTTCACAACTTAAACATTCGTGTGAAGATCTTGTTTCTTTTTCATAGAAACTTTAGATCTACATTCTGCATGTTACATTTTGACTAGATCTGCATATTTTCTACTTGGTTTAAGAAAATCTTTACTGATTTAGTTTTGAAAATGTTTTATGGTTTCTGTTTTTACAAAACTTAACCTTGACCTAGTTGGATTCACACTTGGAGGTTTTCAATCTCACAAATGTTTTCAAAAAGAGATTGATTAAGATCTTGACCGGTTTTGAAGCGAGATATCCGTGGAATCTGGGTTAGCAAACTGGAAGAAAATCATCAAAAAATCAGATCTATGAGAAGTTAGAAGGACACCAAGTGGGGTATATTCCTAAACTTAGAATAGGTTGATTTGTGTGCTTGCATGTTGTATTATTTGTAACTATTATTTGTTATTAGTGGATTTTTTTTACTTTTGTGACTTAGAAGTCACCGTGGATGTTTCCTCTATTGGGAGAGGTTTTACCACGTCAAAAACTGTGTGTTGATTATCTTCATCTACTCATCTCATTCTATAAGTGTGCTGAATTTTTGAAACTGCCTTAGTTTTAAAACTGATTACACAATCTTAATTACTCTCGTACATAAGTTTCTTTGTAAACACATCTTGTTTATAATTTTTTTATATTTTCAAAAGAAAAGGGTTTCTCCAACAAACTTTCGGAGTTGCTTATACAGTTTAATCTTGTATTAAACGGCATTAGCGACGTTTTTCACAAACTTCAAAACATAATGAGCATTATAAATCTTGCTCTTACAAACCTCACCCTTTCACTATTTCAATACAAAAAAATAAAACCGAAAAAGTACCCCTAAGACAAGTTTAACTAATGTCCCTTCCAAATTCGAAAAGGAAAAGACACTTGTAAAGTTCTCTATGCTGAAAATCTTCATCATGTAGTCCATGATATCATCACTGCAAAAAAAGACCTACACACATGAAACAAGGAAATGCCGCGATACATGGAGTTTAAAAAAAACTCACCCTCAATATATTCTCTGCCTTTTTGTCCGTAATACACAAAGGGTTAGAAGTTAAAACTGAACATTTAGTATCACGGGAGTCAAAATATGAAACATCGGGACAAAGTATATAAAACTAAGCTTAGGCGATGAAACTTCAACAAACCAACAAACTATTTTTGAATTTTTTTGAAATTTTTGAGTATATGAATATACATATAAATACAAATACAAACAATCACACCATGGAGTAGCACAAAAATATCTGAATCATGAATATGGAACGAAATTGTGTGAACTTAATGCACAAGAAAGAAAACATATGCATATTTACCGATGGTGCAAAAAGTCAAAGTGGCACTCCTAAAGAAAGAACTCAATTTAACCTTTGGTGTAAAATAATTGAACAAAGTGAAATTGACTCAACTCATACAAAATGTCACAAATTTCCATGCTTATTAAATTAGTAATGTCAAACTACTTAATGTTTTTAAAGGAATTTCATTATACAAACCCAATGAACTTCAACTTATAACACCCTCAAAAACCTCACATTTTAAGCATAAACTCTCAAAATTTTTGAAGGAATCATATTGCTCATTTTTAATAAAGCATCAATGAAGCAAAATTGGCCTGACACTACTATTTTTATGTGCCAAAATCACCTTTTAGGCTCTTGCCAATGGTAGCCTTTATCTCAAAGAAGACTTTTTCTTTTGTAGCCCCTTTTCCATTGCTTAAACATAAATCAATTTTTCAGTAAAAAAATATAGGTAATGGTTTTTATATGAAGAATTAGTTCCTAGTACATTTGGTTGCTTACTAAGCATGATAGAAATGAGAACATCCTATTCAACATATGACAAGCAAGTACAGTGCTCAAAAGTTTGTGCATGTATTCAATCAAGGAGATATAATGAGTCTAGCATTAAAGCAGTAATTAATAATGAACGGCGCAATGCTATAAATGCATTATTAAGAACACTCGCAAAATGTATCCAAGTCAAAGAACATCGTGATTAAGTCACATGAATGGATAGGATGAAATTTTGATTCAAACATCTTAAATATGCATCCATATATGGTGTAAAAAAACATAATTTTTTTTTAACTTTTTAAAAAATTTATCAAAAATAAATTCATTTGAATTTTTTTTAAACCTTTTCTAAAAGATAAGAAAGAAATTTTTTTTTTTGGATTTTTCAAAGATATAATCATAAGAATACAGTCTAGTTATAGGGGCAAAAGATAAAAACATGAAAATTACCCTAAATTAGAAATAAGTCCTGACATCTATCATTTGTTTTGGAGGTGTTCTCAAAAGGCATAGACATACTTTTAAATTCCTCCATTAAACATTGAGAAGTCTTGATAAGTAACTCAACTTGATCTCGAAGACTAACAAGATCTCCATGGTTTCGTGGGGGAATATATGAGAGAGACTCTTCCTAGATTGTAGTAAAAAACCCTAAGGTGACCTCTTTATTTGCAATGGGTACAAATATAGATTGGTTTGGGTCGACCTTGACTAAAATGCCTAGGATGAGTTCTCCTTGGTGGGTTAAATTGAGTCCGGTAGGGATCTAACACGAACTAGGCAACTTGTTTGAGTGTGGTATGGGATGTGGAAGCACCCGCATAACCTATGCCATGCCTCGCTTTAAAACCTAAAGTGGGTTTTAGGAAAATATTTGCAACCTTCTTAGATATGTACTCTAAAGTGATCTTGATCTATAGAGCACATTTGAGATCTTTCTCGAGTTGGGAAACACAGGCTTCAAGTTTCTCATGAGTCTTCAACGATTCATGAAGATCTCTCGTAATACTAGCCACTTTGTTGGTTAAAATGATCTTTTCCCTACCTATCAAAATAAGTTTCTCACTCAAAGATACTCTAAATTTCTCCTGTTGACTCACTAACGTCTCACTCTCTCCTAAAACTTTCAACTCCTTCTCTAAAGCCAACACCCTAAGAGTTAAACTTTTATTTTGCTTTTTAGTTTTCAAAGACTCGATGTAGAGTTCAGAGTATGCAGATTGGAGATCACATTTTGCCTCACTCAAATCATCACCATCAATTAAATCATTACTCCCACATTCTTCATAATGGTTCGACACATTATCGAGGCTATAACTGATATACCCAAAGTGTACCTGCCAGTTTAGAGACATTAACCTCGGCCTGTATGACGGCCAAGGTGATAAGACCTCAAGACTAACCATCAGTGACGTCATCCTTCATCAGGTCAGCCAAGGCCAATGCTATAAGTACCACCTCAATTGGGTATCAGCCGAGGTCTACATAACTCATGGGATCAGCTACCCGTCAGGTCAACCACAGCTGATGTTATAAGTGTCACTTGAGAACCAGCAAAAGCCTCATAGCCTCAATCAACAATCATCATTCTTAGCCGATGTTACACCTTATACCCAACCTCGGTCGAACATCCTCGTCGAGGTGTTCATAAAACATTGATCTCAGGCAGTACAAGGGTCGTACTCCACCAACCTCGTACTCACCCAGGCCTAGGTTGGTACCAAGCAAAGATAACCGAGCATTTATATGAATATGTATGGCTTGGAACACATGGACAAGTCTGTTATAATTGAATCATTCCCTCCACTTGAGGGAATATTGAGGTCATCATTACTTAGTTGAGATTAGTTAGGTGTCATCCTTGCATTGGTTGGATATTCATGCACATGCTCATTGCATGTTTAGGGGGTACATTACACCCCTAAGCACTATATATAGAGGCCATCTTCAACATTATAAAGGATCGATAATTTGCAAGCCTAGCTGAAACTCCGTCATTTTACACAATCGAGAGAGAAAGCTTGAGAGATTATATCCATGTCCATTAGTGCCTTATTTCAGTGATACTACTCACACACTCACAATGGACGTAGGCTAGATTGGCTGAACCATTTATATTAAAGTGTTCATCCTCTTCTCCTTACCTCACTCTCTTATATTTAATAAACTCTAGTGTTTCCATTTTTATCACTGGTTTGAGCTTACAAACACCTTGACTGGTGGTGCTATTTCCAGCATCATCATTTTGGCGTCATCTGTGGGAAGAGAGAAGACATAACTCTTCCTATCCTAGATTAACCTCACCGGAGACTCTGGTGGTGAACCAAACCTCACCCTTCATGTGAAGTTATTTCACCATTGAAAGAGATCCTTTAAGGTTCTTTAAGATCTCATATTCCAAACACTAGCTCTTTATTTTTTAACAATGGCAGTTGCCACCACCTCCTCCACCATCTGGTACCGTAGGACCTAGTTCCAGCTAGGCGCCACCCCATTCCGAAATGGTTGAGGTGGCGGCCGCCTTGAGGTCATTGGCTACAACATAGCAAGCAATAAAGGAACAATTTGCATAGCTCAGTCAAAATATGATGAGGCCACCTGGAGTCTCACCGGAGATGATTACTCCGACGATTATTCAACCTTATCCTGAAGCCAATGGACCACCTCAGTCACCGTGAAAAGACCAACTTACTCCTCAGCGGAGGAGGGATGTTGCTGACCCTAGGCGTTTACATGTGGGGAGGTAAGGAAACCCTTACAATGCGGATAGGTATGATGACCTGGAGGCAAAAGACGTCCCAAAAGGCTGTTGGGAGCTATATGAGGTTTCCAACAACACGTTACATCCTATCCAATAGAACCGAGGTTGTGGGAGCCGAAGAGATGGTGGATCCCAACAAAGAGGTTCATCTTTTGATCGATTGAGCAAAGGGTCAGCCATTGAAAGGATGGGCCCAGTTAATGACCTAAGGAAAAGGTTGCCCAGGATGAGAAGTGTAGCAGGCTCACAATGGGAAGATGGGGGGCATCACCCTCATCATGACCGACCCCAACAAGGCCAGGCAAGGATCAAGAAGAGATTAATAGCAGACGTTATGCAACGGCTGGGTAACCCTCAGTCCTCCCCTTAGAGATGGCTGGGAACAACCTCGGCCAGGACGATGTTGCAAGGCCATGGAACGACTCCATCTAACGTCTTAAAGAGAAGATAGGGAACCTCATCAAAAGCAAAGATCCACTACAAAGAGGTTTCTCGAAGGGCTCCCCATTTGTAGCAAGGATTGTGAATTTCCCAACCCCTGCCAAGTCCAAACCACCTACGGTGTCTACCAAGTATGATGGTAGTACCAACCCTGTGCTTCATATTGAGATGTACCAGTCTGTAGCAGACATTTACTCAATCCCAGATGAGATGAGGTGTCGGGCCTTCTCTGGGACTTTAATGGGAGACGCACATATTTGGTTTACCTCTCTTCCGAAGAACTCTATTGAGAACTTTAAGGGCTTGGCTGAACGATTTATTCATAATTTCTATTTTGGGGTAAGACCTAAAAAGAAGACCACTCATCTGCTATATGTCAAGCAGGGAAAGAATGAGAGCCTAAGAGACTACATTGCTATATTCAACAAAGAAAAATTAGAAGTGGAAGATTACGAAGAGAATATAGTTATAATGGCCCTCATTGGAGGACTCTAGAAGGGGAAGCTATCGTGAAAGCTCACTGAGGACCCTACAACATCCATAGACGAGCTGTTAGGAATAGCTGGTAGGGTTATGAATGTCGAATAGGCAATGGATTCAAAATATGAGGATGAAAATGGAAGCACCAGCGAGAAGTTCAGAAAGAAAAAGGACAAAAAGAAGAGGGTCGCGGACGATAAGTTTGCACACTATACTCCTCTGACCGTGAGCTGTGAACACATCCTTAACGAGATAAAAAATAATAGGTCGTTGAGATGGTCGGAGAAGCTGAAGGCTCCTCCGCATAAGAGTAACAAAAATCTATGGTGTGAGTTCCACCAGGATCACGGCCATGTGATCGACAAGTGTTTTTCCTTGAAGGATGAGATCGAGAAGATGTTAAAGTCTGGGAAACTCAGAAGGTACGTGGATGGAAGAGCTTCTAAGGGGGGAAGAGATGACCCTAAGAAGAAGCAAAGCTATAGATGTTGGGAATACGACCCTGCCAGAAGAACAGAGGATTCTGATGATGATGATGATGATCTGGACCTCCCCCCGAAGGATGACAATGCCCCAGTGAAGAGGGTAGGCATGATCTCTTTTGGTGATAACACCATCTGTGAAGGTTTGGCAAGAGGAGGTTCAGAGGTGGCCGATCGCAAAGCTCATGTGGCGAAGGACAAGTCAGTGACCAAAACCTCGGTAGTAAATATCGCGTCTTCAGAGGTTAAACGTGGGAAGAGAAAGAAGGTAGACCTGGATACCCTTATAGTTGGTTTCTCAAAACTCGATTTCAAGGGTATCTTAGCTCCGCACGATGACCCTCTGGTAATAACCACGAGGGTACATGGGTGTGAGGTTCGGAGAATCCTTGTTGATGGCAGAAGCTCCACGAACATTATGTTTTGGCCTTGCTTCAAGAGCCTAAGCTTTAGCAGAGCTAGGCGGGTACCCTATCATCATTCGTTGATTGGCTTCAGTGGGGAAAAGGTCCATCCATTAGGTATGTACGAGATGGACGTACAAATTGGAGACGAGTGGCCTAAGAGGTTGACCAGGAAGATTAATTTTTTTGTAATGGATGAAAATGTCTTCTCAGCCTACAACCTCATCATAGGATTAGTTCACCTCAAGGAATTTGAGGTAGTGCCTTTAACGGTCCACCAAATGCTAAAATTCCCTACCCCATATGGGGTAGGGGAAGTGCAAGGTGACCAGACCATGACACGAGAATGCTACTTCAACTTGACGGAAGAGAGAGAGGCCGATAAGAGGGCAACAACCACATATAACATTAATAAACTTGATACTATGGATGAAATAAAAATTGAAAAATAGAGAGGCTATGGAAGAGGTCGAATCCATCGTCCTCAATGAGGATGAATCAGAAAAAACCATCCAAATCGGTAAGGCCCTAAAACCTGAGATCAAGGAAGCGCTGGTAAAGCTTTTGAAGATGAGGCAGAGTGTCTTCGCCTTTAGCCATGTAGACATGCCTAGCATCGACCATGAGGTTATGTTCCACAAACTCAATGTGGCAGAAGACGCTAAGACAATAAAGCAAAGAAAAAGAGTTTACTCCAGGGAAAAGTATGATGTCATCATGAAAGAGGTCAAAAAGTTGGAAGAGGAAAAATTCATCAGATAGGTTATATACCCAGAGTGGTTTTCTAACGCCGTCATTGTGCCCAAAGCTAACGAGAAATGGAGGATATGCGTAGACTTCACTGATTTAAACAAGTCTTGCCCTAAAGATAACTTCCCCTTGCCTCGGATTGATCAGTCGGTAGATGCCACGACAGGACATGAACTTATGAGCTTCATGGATACGTATTCAGGGTATAATCAGATCTTCATGGATGCTGAAGACTCGGAGAAGATAGCGTTCATCACCAATAAGGGGAACTATTTTTACAAGGTCATGACCTTCGGCTTGAAGAATGCAGGGACCACTTATCATCACCTTATAAATAAGATGTTTGAAGATCAAATTGGTAAGACCATGGAGGTATATGTAGATGACATGTTGACAAAGAGCTTGAAGGCTTTCACTCACGTGGCCGACCTAGAAAGAACTTTCGACACCATGGATTTATACGGGATGAAGCTCAACCCTGCCAAGTGCGTCTTCGGAGTAGGAGCTAGAAAATTTCTTGGATTCATCATCAATCAAAGGGGAATAGAGTCCAACCCCGAGAAGATCAAGGCTTTTCTTGATATGAAGACACCAAGAACTATAAAAGACGTTCAGAGGCTCTCTAGAAAAGTTATCGCACTCAACAGGTTTGTTTCCAGAGCTACGGATAAGTGTCTTCCCTTTTTTAAGGTGCTTAAAAAGGCCTTTGAGTGGGACGTGGAGTGCGAAAAGGATTTTAAAGATCTGAAGTCCTACCTTGGATATCCTCTCCTTTTATCTCAACCCATTTTGGGGGAGAAGTTATATGTTTATCTTGCAGTCTCAGAGTCAGCCATTAGTGCTGCGATAGTAAGAGAAGATGATGGAGTACAGAGGCATGTATACTTCAATAGTAAGGCCATTCAAGGGTCTGAACAAAACTATCCTCGAATGTAAAAGTTAGCATATGCCCTGATACATGCTTCCAAGAAGATGAATCCATACTTCCAAGCCCATTCTATGGTCATCCACACTGATTCCCCACTAAGACAGGTCCTACACAAACTCGAGAAGTCGAGCAGGTTGATGACCTGGTTCATCGGGTTGGGGGAGTATGACATTGTTTACCAACACAGGGTTGCCATCAAAGGACAAGCTCTTGCAGACTTTATAGCAGAATTCACCTGGGAAGAGGTTGAGATTAAGATTAGTCAAGGGGTTGCAGTTGATTCAGACAGTAACGTCTTCTAAATATGGAAGAGGTTGTACCAAGAAGAGCTAGAAAAGTAATAGTTGAGAATGAGGAAAATAGGTACCTCTTCAAGTAAGGGACCTTATCAGAAGGAAACTTCTCTTCAAATGAATACGTCTGGAACCTCTTTATTAATGGATCATCCTGTAAAAGTGGAAGCGGAGCAGGGCTGACAGTGTCAGCACTGGATGGTACTGATATTGAATATGCACTTAGGTTAAACTTCAAAGCATTGAACAACGAGTCAGAGTATGAGGCCTTGATAGAAGGCCTATCCTTCGTAAAAGCTCTTAGTGTTGGCCGACTCCAAGTCCACAGTGATTCAAGGCTGGTCATTAACCAAATCTTGGGAGTCTACGAGGCCAAAGATGAAAGGATGGACAAGTGCCTGAAGAGGGTAAGAATAATGCTAGAAAGCATCAAAGAAGTGAAGATGAAGAGGATACCCCACCTAGAGAACAGACGGGCAGATGCACTAGCAAGGTTGGCCTCAGCAACTAGGACGGACATCAGAAGGACAGTACCCGTCGATATCCTGCGCAAACCAACCATTGAGGAAGAAGAGGTTGCCAGACCATTCCTCAATTTGAATCTAAGAGCCTCTTGGATGGACCCTCTCATCAAATACATCAGACAGGGAGAGCTTCCAGAGTCGAAGTTAGAAAGAAGGAAACTAAGGTACAGGTCTGCCAAGTTCTCAATTATAGGAGATGTCCTTTATAAAAAGGGTTTCCTACTCCCTCTCCTCAGATATGTCCATCCCACGGAGGTCCCACACATCCTGCAGGATGTACATGAGGGTTCTTGCTCCAGTCACATAGGAGGAAGACCTTTAGATAAGAGGATAATTACGCAGGGATATTGGTGGCCGGCCTTAGCTAAAGACGCTGTTGCCTACGTAAAAAAGTGTGACAAGTGCCAGAGATTTTACACTATCCCTCATCAAACTCATCAACCTATGATGTCAATCAATTCTCCTTGGTCGTTTGGTGTATAGGGGATTGACTTGGTAGGACCATTGCCAAGAGCTACGAACAACTATCAATTTTTGATAGTATCAATTGATTACTTCTCCAAGTGGGTAGAGGCTGAGCCAATGATCACCATCACCGAGTAGAAGACCTTTCAGTTCATCTGGAAGAACATCACATGCAGATACGGTCTGCTAAACACCCTCATCTTAGATAATGGGACTCACTTTAATAACGCTTCCTCGGAGAAATACTACGAAAGAGTTAGGATCAAGAAGTTCTTCTCTTCCTCTAGACGACCTCAGGAAAATGGTCAGACTGAAGTCATGAACTGGACAATACTTGATGGGATTAATAAGAGGTTGGAAAATGCCAAAGGGAAATGGACGGAAGAGGTGTATGCAGTATTATGGGCCTACAGAACGACCGTAAGGTCACCAACGGGGGAGACCTCATTTATGATGGCCCATGGCTCAGAAGTCGTCATCCCTACGGAGGTCGGACTCCCCACTCATAGGGTTCAGGCCTATGATCCTGAGAGGAATGGGGAAGAGAGAAGGCTTGATCTAGATTTGATCAAAGAAAGAAAACAGGACGCAGAGATTAGGTAGGCAGCCTACCAGCAAAGAACGGAAAAGTTTTACAACCAAAGGGTAAAATCAAGACCTATAGTTGTGGGAGATCTAGTCCTAAAGAAGACGTTGGAGTAGGAAAATAAGCATCACCTAAACTGGTATGGTCCTTACAAAGTAGTCGATGAGGTTGTGCCCGGGACCTACCGGCTAGAAAATATCGAAGGGGAACCTTTATCCAATCCTTGGAATACTGACCACTTGAAGAAATATTACATATGATGTTGCAGTTTTTTTTTTATACGTGTCATTGTATGAAAAGAGTTGTTCCTATGTCAAAACTTTGTTTCATTATGCTTATAGTTTGCCTGTAAATTTATGAGGGTAAACATCATAACTTGATGATCTTAGACCTTAAAACATCATTAATTTGGTGAAATTTATGAGGGTAAACATCATAATTTGGTGATCTTGGAACTTAAACATCATTAATTTGGTGAAATTTATGAGGGTAAACATCATAATTTGGTGACCTCAGACCTTAAACATCATTAATTTGGTGTAATTTATGAGGGTAAACATAATAATTTGGTGACCTCACACCTTAAAAATCATTAATTTGGTGAAATTTATGAGGGTAAACATCATAATTTGATGACCTCAGACCTTAAACATCATTAATTTGGTGAAAATTATGAGGGTCAACATCATTATATGGTGACCTCGGATCTTTAACATCATTAATTTGGTGAAATTTATTAGGGTAAACATCATAATTTGATGACCTCGAACCTTAAACATCATTAATTTGATGAAAATTATGATGGTCGGCATCATTATATGGTGACCCCGGACCTTTAACATCATTAATTTGGTGCAATTTATGAGGGTGAACATTATAACTTGATGACCTCAGACCTTAAACATCATTAATTTGGTGACCTCGGACCTTAAATACCGTTAGTTTGATGAAAGGTATGAGGTAGACATCATTATATGGTGACCTCAGACCTTAAAACATAAATAATTTGGTGAAATTTATGAGGGTAAACATCATAATTTGGTGACTTCAGATCTTAAACATCATTAATTTGGTGAAATTTATGAGGGTGAACATCATAACTTGATGACCTCGGACCTTAAACATCATTAATTTGGTGAAAGGTATGAAGTAGACATCATTATATGGTGACCTCGGACCTTTAAACATCATTAATTTGATGAAATTTATGAGGGTAAACATCATAATTTGGTGACTTCAGATCTTAAACATCATTAATTTGGTGAAATTTATGAGGGTGAACATCATAACTTGATGACCTCGGACCTTAAACATCATTAATTTGGTGAAAGGTATGAGGTAGACATCATTATATGGTGACCTCGGACCTTTAAACATCATTAATTTGATGAAATTTATGAGGGTAAACATCATAATTTGGTGACCTCATATCTTAAACATCATTAATTTGGTGAAATTTATGAGGGTAAACATCATAATTTGGTTACCTCAGACCTTAAACATCAATAATTTGGTTAAATTTATGAGGGTCATCATCATTATATGGCGACCTTAGACCTTAAATACCATTAGTTTGGTGAAAGGTATGAGGTAGACATCATTATGCGGTGACCTCAGACCTTAAAACATCATTAATTTGGTAAAATTTATAAGGGTAAACATCATAACTTGGTGATATCAGACCTTAAACATCAATAATTTGGTGAAATTTATGAGGGTCAACATCATAATATGATGACCTCAGACCTTAAACATCATTAATTTGGTGAGAAGTATAAGGTAGACATCATTATGTAGTGGCTTCAGAACTTAATGTAAACATCATAGTATGACTTTAAAGCAACATTCAAGAGAGCATTCATTGAAAGTAGCAAAATCCTCCGAGGAATATGGTATCGCATGAAGTAGTCAGAGTTACAAATCATATATACCCCAAAATATGTCATTAGAGTTTACAAAATTACAGATGAAAAGAAATAAAAAATTACAAGTTAAAGGCTTCACAAGTAAAGGCCTAAGGGTCTGCGGCTACAGTCGTATTCACTTGGCCGACGTTGGTCACCTCGGTTCCATCATCTCAAGGGTTAACATCCTTAGTCTCTGTGGCTTCTAATGGTGCAGTCTCTGTAGGAGCGACACCTTCCTCCTTAACCTCTTGCAAGGCCTGAGCAAAGTGAGGATCGCCAAAGCCTAGACCAATAAAGTCTGAGGTAGTTAAGCTCCCTGATTCTTTCTCTTTGGTGGATGCCCACTCACTAGTGGCTTTGATACCTCTTTTGAGGTATTCAAAGCCAAAGCTAATAAACTGGTCAGACACCTTGTAGTCGGCCAAGATCTTCTCAAAGGCATACTCCAGGACAACCCTAACTGCAGCATCCACTTTCGTCTGAAGGAAGTCGTCTTTAGCCCTAAGTACTGTAGCATGATCCTTTTTTAGTTTGGCTATGTTTTTTTCTCTCTACTTAACTTGATTGTCAGACTCATTCAAAGTTGTCTGCAGATGTTCAACCTCTGCATTTAAAGAGACTTGCACCTTCTGGGCCTCCTTTCCCTTCTCAATAAGGGGCAACTTCCTTAGGGTCCAATCAACGAATTGGTGCATGGATAGAATACCCTACAATGCAAAGTCAGATATATGAGTTCAAGCCCTAGCCCACATCAAGGCTGAGGTTAAACCTGGAATAAAAAAGAATTTTTTTTACCTAGATTGACCTATGAAGGCTAAACTCGGCCAGTATGGGGTATCCAAAGAGCGTAAGAAATGCTTGTCTGCATCGGTCATCCTAGAGCCGATGGTATCCATTGCCTTCAGACCATGGCCTATCAGGCTGTCACTGATCTTTATCTTCTCCAGACGAGCAGTCAGTGCATCATCATATGAGATAGGGATGGCGCGATCTCCCTTTTAGTTTTTGCTCGGCCTCTGATCCTTTGAGTCAATGGTGGTATTACTCTTCTTCGTTGCATCGTCCTTGGATGTGTCGATGTTCTTCTTGGGAGGGGGAGGGGCTGCATTGTACCCATATTTTTTCACCAACTTAACAAGGCTAGGTGAAGACATCTCCCACAAATCATCAGAGATGCCTTCTGGATGTTCTGCAAAAATGTACTTGAGTTAGTAAATCAGAGGTATTAAAAAATCAGAGGTACAATTTTATTAAAATAATACTTATGAAGATCGTTCAGAGGACTTTCCCCCAAGCCAGTCTTAGAGAGGTAATAGGGGTCATCAGATGTTCGTACTTGACAAGCCAACCGTTCTCCCCCTGATCTTGAAGATCCTTAACCTTTTGAAGGTTTTCCTGGAAAATCCCAGGGTTGGCCTTAGCAGCCAGGGACACTTTCCCCCACCTTAGAGGTGTCCTCGGCTCAAACGATGAAGAGGTGGAACAAGGAAAAAACTCCCAAGCCCCTAAGGCAAAGAAGTACCGTGTTTTCCAATTATGATTTGAAGTCTGGGTAACCAGCATCATCTTCTTGTCAGACTTCCTAGCTAGTAAGTGGTAGTAGCTGGGGTGGTTTCTCGTACAGGATGGAATGTAGCATCTTGTGAAGACCCTAACTGGAAGGTAAGAGTGATGGACTGCCCTCCAAAGGACAATAGCCCCAATCATCACCCTCCAAGCATTGGGGGATAATTGTGAAGGGGACAGGTTGATATGGGACAGTATGGCTCTAATTGTTGGATGGATAGGGAGATAGAATCCCAACTTAAACATCTGCTCGTACACACAGATCTCCCCATCTTGGCCACCAAAGGCCTTCTCGCCCCTCAGAGGTCTCCTAAGTTTAATGGAAGGACCTATGGAATAAAGGTGCCTAAAGGCTAAGAGTTCATACTCAGTGACAGAAATTTCTATGTCGACTGCTTCCGAGGTGTCAACATCACTCTCATGACCGTCATCATCATCCCTGGCAACGTCAGGCGGGGCAGGCAATAACTAGACTGGAAAAGATAATCCAAGAAATTTAAGCATTTAAATAACTAATTCCAACTTCAAAACTTCAAAGGAAAACATCCTGATAGTAACAAATTCCAAAATATAAATACTGAAAGTAAATAAATCACAATCACTGACAAAACAAACTGAATAGGGAAAAAGGGCGACACATGCCCAACTGAATAAAACAGAACTAGGAGTGGAATCAATAATGAGGTCATCTAAGCAAAAGTCCTGCAACTCCCAGCTAAGCTCCAGCACGTTCCTTCCAAAGAATCCTAAGCACGACGCCCCTGTGGCTGGGCGCCTGTAATATATACATATATATAGAAGAGAGAAGAGATAATAGGAAACAAGTCAGAGCCCGATTGTAAAACAGTTTAAAATTTAGTTTAGCAAGTATTTAAAATGCTTACCGGCTAATGCAACAATCATATTAGTATGCGGCACTCTCTTGAGAAATTCTCACATATCTTCTAATGTGCACACCTACTGCACTATTAATCCCCACATGTTAAACTTATCTTAAATTCCTCATAAGGTTTCGTGCCGACAAATTTCAAGGGGTGAAACAATTAGTTTCTGAGAGTAAAGTTTTCATAAGGATTTCATTTCATTAAAAATTCTTTCAGTATTGCCTCAAACTTTTCAAACACTTATATCAAAATAGAAATATCTATTCATTACTTAAATACTTTTAGTTACAGTAGAAAGTTCCCAATTTCAAGTATATATATATATTAATCACTCATATAATATATATATATATATATATATATATATATATATATATATATATATATATATATATATATATACTATCGGCACCCCACATAAAATTTATGGTGCTGGCATACTCTACTATCAAGTCCCCGTATCACTCGTACTAAGGGAAGTACTAGTTCGGAATCACTCTCGAACTGTATTAACACAAAACATATACAAATTGAGGCGAAGCATAGTTCCAAGTCACTAAGAGGTCAGCACATACCCTCGCGTCTCTTAGGACCGTCTGACTATCGATCAGATAGCCTGTACCAAGGATTCCTATGTTCTAGGGTACAAGTCAATATTCCCCATAAAGGTGCCATCGAGATAAGACTGTCCCGGCGCGGTAACCTCGGTGATAGCAAGTAGCGCGGGCATGATTTTTACACGTTTATATTATATACACAAACACAGTCATATATATGTATACTTCCATTCCCATTTCTAAATTAGGTACACCCACGACCCATACTTATGATATTCATTCTTTGTACCCATTTCTAGATTATCCCGTATAACGGATCGCCTCTTTTATTCTTATTTATGGGATTATTCCAAATTTACTTCGTATCACTCGTAGTATCCTGTCTCCCTAAGTATAATTTCAGTAGGTACTCTTTTATTTTATGACATAACTTCCTTTCGAGCCTCAATCCTTTAGACACATGTTCCCATTATTCCTTAAGTGTAAATCACTTCAGTTAACACAAATTTCGTTTTACATTAAATGCTCCATTTTTATAAAGTCCTACTGGTCCTCTTTTTGTCCCAAAATGTTCTAAAAATAATGTCCACGGATTACTACTCATTTAAATCTAAATAACTATTTAAAAGGGGAATATGATTTTTCCAGGAGGGGTCGATCGATCGATGGAAGGGGGTCGATCGATCGATCAAGCAGTTATGGCGAATCTGCAGAAATACCAGTTACGGGAATCCTATTTCAAACTCATCCAAATCATCATTTTTGACTCCCAAACTCCCAACAAATGATACTGCAAGTATTATATACCCAAATAAATAATATTCTACGTAAGACATGTGAGTTTTCATCAAGTATAAAGAATTAAAAAGGGTAAAATCTATATAAATCTCAAGAACCCTAATATTTTCTTTAACTTAGTTCTTCCCATCATTTTTCCAGATTTTCTACTTCTAACTCAATGCAAATTCGTGGTTCAACCTCTACGTATGAATTAGATTTCCAGAATATGCTTTTCACCTCTGCAACATGTAAATTCTAGTCTCCAATATATGCTTTCTTTCACGAAAACTAGTTCTAATCAACCCTAAACTAATATAATTGAAGCATTAACTAAAATAAAGCTAGATAGATACTTTCCTGGAAATATTTGTTTCAGATTTTTGGAATAAATTGGTGCGGTTGTGATCCTCATCGCGCGATCTACAATTTGGCGATGACGGCGGTGCAAACGGTGGAGTTCTTGGCCTAGAACTCCTTAGAAAGCTTCTCCTCTTCCTCTCCAATGGCCGTCGTTGGTTTCTGGTTATTCTAACCCTAGAAGTCAACTACTACCATCTGATATAACCTTAGAAAATTCGTGGGTTTCCATACCCAAAAATACAAAATGTCTAAAACGCCCTCCCAGGATGTTAATTAGGCCTAAAAATTCCCCGAGACCCAAACTAAACCCCCGGGTACATTATTTTGACTATCTCGACCCTTCTGGACACATTGACGCACTCAAAATAACCATATGGGTGACTTATAATTTATTCACTTTTAATAATTCGAATTTAATCCCGACACGACATTGGCGCGTCCCGATAAAATTTCCAAAATTATCAAATTAGATTCTCCTGATAATTTTACTAAATTTAATTACACATCTTACTTTACCCATAAAGTAATTTATAACAACATTCCAACGATTACTAACTCTCATCACGCTAGTAAATATTTAAATGATTTTCTGGATTAATATTAAATTAATATCTCTAATTAAATTTAATAAATCCCCAAAATTAAAAGTCATAAAAAATACGGGGTATTACATACTTCCTCTAATAACGGAATTTCATCCCGAAATTCGAAAAAGAAGGTATACCTGATAAGAATAACTCTGGATATTTCTCACGCATGTCTGCCTCACTCTCCCAAGTGGATTCCTCCACATTATGATGCTCCCACTGGACCCGTACAAGTGGGACTACTTTCGACCTCAATCTCCTTTCGCTATGGTCTAGAATAGCCACTGGCCTCTCCTCGTAAGAGCTATAGGGCTGTAATTCAATCTCCTCAATCGCGATGTGGGTGTGGGCCATGTCATCCCGAAGGTATCGTCGTAATGACGAGATGTGGAATACATAGTGAATGCGGTGTAAATGCTCTGGCAGTCTCAATCTGTATGCTACCGGCCCAATCCTCCCGATAATGGAAAATGGTCCCACGTACGTAGGGGTTAGTTTCCCTTTCTTCCCAAACCTCATCACTCCTTTCACAGGAGATACACGTAGTAATACTTGGTCCCCCACATTAAATTCTCGGAAAAACCATTTTGCATCGGCGTAGCTTTTCTGCCTGTCCTGGTCTACTCGATTGCGACTCCTGATAAGCTCAATCCTTGCGGAGGTTTCCTGAATCACCTCTGGTCCGAGAAACTTGTTGTCCCACACCTCTAGCCAACAAGTTGGAGAACGATAAGGCCTGCCATACAATGCCTCAAATGGATCCATGCCAATTATGAACTGATAAGAGTTATTATAACCAAACTCCACCAGTGGAAGATGTGGCTCCCAACCTCCTCCAAAATCAAGGACACACATGCATAGCATATCTTCCAACATATGAATGGTACGCTCTGTTTGTCCATCTGTTTGTGTGTGATAAGATGAACTCAACCTCAACTCTGTACCCATGGCCTCCTGAAAGCTCTCCCAAAAATGCGATACGAAAATCTTATCTCTATTTGACACAATATCTAGGGGCACCCCATGTAGTCTAACAATCTCAACAATGAATAACTGAGCATACTTGCCTGTGGTATAGTCTGTCCGTATTGGCAGAAAATGAGCCACCTTGGTCAAATGGACCACAATCACCCAGATCGAGTCGTGTCCCCACTGTGATGTAGGCAACCCAGTAATGAAATCCATGGAAATACTCTCCCACTTCCATGTTGGTATCTCCAATGGTTGAAGCAATCTCGACGGCTTTTGGTGGACTAACTTTACCATATGACAAGTAGAGAACTTGGACACGAATTCGGCAATGTCCTTCTTCATCCCACTCCACCAGTACTGTCGCCTCATATCCTGATACATCTTATCTCCCCCCGAATGCACCATAAATTTGGACTCGTGAGACTGTGTCATCACTGCATAACGTAGGTCTTCTCCTTCTAGGACCACCAATATCCCATTAAATCTTAAACCTCCATCGAAACCAACTGAATAGGACTCAGCAACCTCAACTAAAAGCCGTACAATCTACTCTTGGCCAAATGAGTCTGTGTTCTGTGCTTGTATTACCCTCGTAACAATATTGGGTGTCACTGTCATGATAGATATGAAGGAATGGGCTACTGCTTCCTGGTGACCCAAATCTTTCCACTTTGCTCTCCAGACGTCCGTTACGTCGTCTATCGGTCTACGGCTCAACGCATCAGCAACCATGTTGGCCTTCCCCGGATGGTATTGTATGTCGAACTGATAGTCATTCACAAACTCTAACAACCTGCGCTAATGCATATTCAGCTCTCGCTGAGTGAACAGGTACTGCAGTGACTTGTAGTTTGTGAATAAGCAAAACTTCTCCCCCAATAAATAATGTCTCCATATCCTCAATGCAAAGACGACCGCTTCTTACTCTAGGTCATGAGTGTTGTAATTTCTCTCGTGTGGCTTAAGCTTGTGGGAAGCAAAAGCTATAGCCTTATCCTCCTACTGAAGTACTCCCTTAAGTCCCCGTAAGGAGGCATCAGTGTAAACCAGACACTCCATGCCCAGCTTGGTTAAAGAAAGAACTAGTGCCGAAGTCAGCTTATCTTTCAGCTCATCGAAAGCCAATTGACAAGTATCGTCCCAATCATATGGTACCCCCTTGCGATTTAGGTTCGTTAATGGACCCGATATCTTGGAGAACCCTTAGATGAATCTCCTGTAGTACCCGGATAACCCGAAGAAACTACGCACTTACATCGGTGTCGTGGGTTGTCCCCACTCCCTCACTGTTGACACTTTACTCGGGTCAACCGTTATCCCTAATTCAGATACAACATGTCCCAAAAACTTCACCTCCCGTAACCAGAATTTGCACTTCTCGTACTTAGCATATAGCTAATGATCTCGTAGAGTCTGAAGAACCTGCCTCAAGTGCTCAGCATGCTCTTCCTCAGTGTGTGAATATATCAGGATGCCATCTATGAAGACTATGACAAACTGATCCAAGAACGCTCTAAACACTCGGTTCATCAAGTCCATGAATATGGATGGGGCATTTATTAGTCCAAATGGCATCACTCTAAACTCATAGGACCCATATCTCGTCAATAAAGCAGTCTTCAAAACATCCTGCTCCCTAAGCTGTAGTTGATGGTATCCTTACCTCAAATCTATCTTCAAAAAGAAAGTTTCTCCCCTCAGCTGGTCGAACAGATCATCGATTCGAGGCAATGGATATTTGTTCCATATCATGACCTTGTTCAGCTCCCGATAGTCCACGCATAACCTAAGTGAACCATCTCTCTTCTTCACAAACAAAACTAGAGCGCCCCAAGGTGAGGTACTCCTACGAATAAAGTCCTGACCTAACAGCTGCTCTATCTGATCTCGTAACTCCGTCATTTTCTCTAGAGCCATACGGTATGGAGCGCATGCTATCGATCGAGTATCTGATAACAAATCTATGATGAAATCTATCTCTCTACTAGGGGGTAGTCCTGGTATTTCTTAAAATACATCAGAATACTCACGAACAACTGGGATCGAGTCTAAGGGAATCACGATCTCCTTAGAGGTATCCTCCTCTATGTAATACAAATGAGCGAAAGACCTCCCTCTCGGCAAGGCATCACCATTAAAAACACTCCTGCCCCGAAATGGAAAAGATAATACTCCCACCGAAATAATCTATCATGGCTCTGTATGCTGCGAGCCAATCCATGCTAATAATAACATCGTGCTCATGCATATCTAAGACTAACATGTCTGCAGGTAAGATTAAGCTACCAATCTCTACTCCCACACCCCGGCATATAAAGAAAATTAACTACCCATTTCCCAGTGATGAGTCTACGCATGTCACAGTGCTCTCTGCTGTGGCTAATAATCATAAGACCTTCACAAAATGAGTAGCTATAAAATATTGTGTCGCACCAAAATTAATTAAAGCCCGACCCATAGTACCATGGATAGGAAACGTACCCTCAATCGCGGGTGGTTACAGAAGAACTGTGGCCTGGTGGACGTTATAGACACGTCCATACTGCAACTGCCCCTGTTGTACTGGAGCTGCTGGGATGGCTGGTAGGGCTGGTGCTTGAGCCGGTGCTGGGAGGGCGACTGGAAAAATTGGCCTCTATGGCTCATTTCGAGCACCCTGCTGCTGTGGGGACCTATCTCCCTCTGGACAATCATGGCACCTATGGCCATTTTTACCACACCCGAAGCATCGGCCCCTAAAATTTCCTCCCCTCTGTCACTGCTGTTTATGGCCCTGCTGGCCGTTACCACCCCGCCATTGGCCCTGATGGCCCTGCTGCTGACCCTGCGGTTGACGGTGTTGGCCCTGCAGGCCCTGCTGATTAGACTGGCCCTGTTGGCCCTGCCTAAATCCCCCAAATCCTTACCTGGAGTCATCTAATCGAAATCTCTTGGCAGGGTCCCCCTGATGGGAACTCTGCTCATTATGACGACTCTGCCCCTGAGATGTCGGTGCTCCACCAGTACTACTACCCCCTACCATGCCCTGCTGACTGGACTCTTCTGCTCACTTGCTTCCCTATAGATGGAAGTGGTGATCCTGGCAGTGTAATAAAGCAGCATTGAGTACATCCGTGTAGGTACTCAGTGACAGATTGCCTATGAGGTGCTGACAGATCCTCCAAGCCAACCCGTCCACAAACAACAGTATCTTCTTAAATACCGGGTGATCAATCCTTTATTAAATTATAACCAAGGTGAACGGTTGGTTCATTCTTAGCATCACTGTCACAAAATAACTTTTCAAATAAAACACCCTAAATAATTAAGTTAAGTGACAAAACCATTTTAAAACATTAATTTCATATTTAATTTAAACCCAATAATAAAAAAAACTTACATAGTACAATAGATTAAGAGTCACACAACACTACAC
This sequence comes from Sambucus nigra, assembly GCA_949130495.1. Taxonomy (NCBI): domain Eukaryota; kingdom Viridiplantae; phylum Streptophyta; class Magnoliopsida; order Dipsacales; family Adoxaceae; genus Sambucus; species Sambucus nigra. The sequence continues at coordinate 676,043,866 of OX422208.1, read as the reverse complement.
CAAAAATGTCAATCTGGCACGCTTAGGCAAGGAGATTCTGGCACTGTTTAAAACCGTGCCAGATTCTGGCACGGTTTTATCATAATCTGGCACGGTTTGAAATAGTGCCAAAATTTGGCACGGTTTTTAACTGTGCCAAATATGGGTACGCTTTGTTAAAAAAATAACCCCCCAAAATTTGGAGTGGGGACCAAATTTTCAAGACATTCCAATCCCCCCCCCTCTCTCTCTCTCTCCCGCTCGCTCTCCTTCCCGGCTCTCTCTCCCTCCCGGCTCGCTCTCCCTCCTCGTCTCTTCTACTGCTCCTCGTCGCTGCTACTGCTCATCATCGTAAGGTATTACATCTCTCTCTCTCTCTCTCTATATATATATATATATATATATATATATATATATAGAGAGAGAGAGAGAGAGAGAGAGATTTAGGGTTGCGATTTAGGGATTGCGATTTAGGGGTGCTGCTTAGGGTTACCGATTTCGGGTACCCGATTTAGGGGTATCGCAGATCAGGTCAGTTGCGATTTCTGACCTGCGATTTCACTCTCAGGTCATCTCCTTCCCTGCAATTTCAGTAATATCAGTATATATATATATATCATTACTGATATATATATATATATATATATATATATATATATATATATATATATATATATATATATATATATATATATATATATCAGGTACAGGTAAGTTGCAAGTCAGTTGTATAATGTATCAATTGCAATTTCGGGTACCGATTTCATTGAAACTTGAGGAAAAATCAAAATATTAAGGCTTATAGAGAAATCTAGATTTAAAAATAATTGTCACACGCAGTGTGTGTGTGTGTGTTCGTATAGTTGTATATTTTCCTTTTTATAGCCCTATGTCTCGTTGATTGTCTGTGTGTGTAGATTTGGAGCTGGAAGGGTGGAAATGAAATAAAAATGGGATTGTTTCACTAAAACTTTAGGAAAAAAGTGAGAAATAAAGGTCTTTAGAGAAATTTAGAATTAGAATTAGAATTAATTGCCTAAACGCGTATGTGTGTGTGTGTGTGTTTATATATGTTTGTATATTGTCATTTTAACACCTTAGCATCTCATCAATGAATTATTTGTTTATGTATATATGTGTGCATGCACATAGTGTGTGTACGTGAAGGTGGAAGGGAAGAAGTGCACTAAAGATCAGCTTTTTGATTGGTATGAATATGTATATTTACACATGTATGTATATACATGTATTTATACACTTTAAATTTATTAGCTCTATGTTTGGTTGATGAAATAGTGCCAAACTTTGTTGCAAAACGTGGCCAGAATGTTGTTGTGAGCAATCACCGGGGGCTTGGGGGCATATCAATAATTGTAAGTAAGTATTCACTATATGGAATTTTTCTTTATTTTTTCCATTCTTTATTTTTTTCTTTTTATTGTCCAGTAAGAAACCATTCAATAAATTTCTGTAATTGAATTATATATAATGATGTAGTTAGCATCCATTTGGACTGTTCATTTGTGCTAAGGATTTAGTTAGAATGGATACAAAGGTAAGCTTATTGTTCATACCCTTTGGACTTGACTTCTTTCTAGTTTATTTTCTGGTTAATTTTGATCACATTAACGTATTGTAGGTCAGGATGTTAGCAGTTTATATGTAAAAGTAGCTTCAGAGCAAGGCCAAGGGCAAGGAATTACAAGTAATGTAACTTTCACATGCAGAATCCCACTAACCCGCTACTGGACAGGTAAAACTTTAGTATTATATTTTACTTCTAATAAGATATATAGTTTTATATATGCGCAGTACTTTATATATGCGTGTCCTTTACTTTATATATGGTTATGGGGTTTAAAACTTTTTTTTTTTAAAATTACGTGTTTTCATATTTGAAGTTTTGTTATGGAAGTAAAATTAAAGTTACATGATCTTATGCTATTAATCAAGACGTAATTGGCTCAACTATGAGAAACTCTATAAGAATATTTACTTATTACTTGAAGTCACAAAACAAAAAATTTTAGTTGTGTGAGCATTCCCATATCATCAGACCTCTTCCAATGATAGGAGTTCTAATGAATGGAGTTTGAATAACATGTGTTAGTTTTTCAAAATTATGCCTCTTGATAGTAATTACGCCTTACACTATTGAGATTTAGTACAAACAATTGAAGTCCATATTGACATAGGAGAATAGCTTATTATGGACATGAGTTTTTTACTCATGCGATCATGAGGTGTATAGCTATTGGACTGCTATAGGTGCTGAAAACCCAAACCAGCCCCCAAACGACCTCGTAAGAGGTACGAACACCTCGCACGGGACCAATGTAACTTGTAGGAACTGACCGCATAGTCCCGGGTCTCCCGGTTTAGAGTATGACGATAATTTGCAAAAATAACTCTTAGACTTGAAAACAGACCGTTAAAGGGTGAAAACTCAAACCAGCCCCCAAACGACCCCGTAGGTGGCACGAACACCTCGCACGGGACCCATGTAACTTGAAGGAACTGACCGCGTAGTCCCGGGTTTCTCGGTTTGAGAGTATGACGATAATTTGTAAAAATCACCACTTAGACCTAAAAATAGGCCGTTAAACGATGAAAGCCCGAACCAGCCCCCAAACGACCCCGTAAGAGGCACGAACACCTCGCACGGGACCAATGTAACTTGTAGGAACTGACCGCGTAGTCACGGGTCTCCCGGTTTGAGAGTATGATGATAATTTGCCAAATCACACTTAGACTTGAAAACAGGCCGTTAAAGGGTGAAAACCCGAACCAGCCCCCAAACGACCCAGTAGGAGGCACGAACACCTCGTACGGGACTATTGTAACATGTAGGAACTGACCGCGTAGTCCCGGGTCTCCCGGTTAGAGAGTATGACGATAATTTGCAAAAATCACGCTTAGACTTGAAAACAGGCCGTTAATGGGTGAAAACCCAAATCAGCCCCCAAACGACCCCGTAGGAGGCACGAACACCTCGCACGGGACCAATGTAACTTGTAGGAAATAACTGCGTCGTCCCGGGTCTCTCGGTTTTAGAGTATGACGATAATTTGCAAAAATCACACTTTCTTGAAATCAGTCTGTTAAAGGGTGAAAACCCAAACTAGCCCCCACACGACCCCGTAGGAGGCAAGAACACCTCGCACGGGACCATTGTAACTTGTAGGAACTGACCGCGTAGTCCCGAGTCTCCCGGTTAGAGAGTATGATGATAGTTTACAAAAATCACACTTAGACTTGAAAACAGGCCATTAAAGGGTGTAATCCCAAACCAGCCCCCAAACGACCCCATAGGAGGCACGAACACCTCGCACGGGACCATTGTAACTTGTAGGAACTGACCGCGTAGTCTCGGGTCTCCCGATTTGAGAGTATGATGATAATTTGCCAAAATCACACTTAGACTTGAAACTAGGCCGTTAAAGGGTGAAAACCCGAACTAGCCCCCAAACGAACTCGTAGGAGGTACGAACACCTCGTACGGGACCAATGTAACTTGTAGGAACTGACCGCGTCGTCCCGGGTCTCCCGGTTTGAGAGTATGACGATAATTTTCAAAAATAACACTTAGAGTTGAAAACAGACCGTTAAAGGGTGAAAACCCAAACCAGCCCCGAAACATCCCCGTGGGAGGCACGAACTCCTCGCACGGGACCATTGTAACTTGTAGGAACTGACCGCGTAGTCCCGGGTCTCCCGGTTAGAGAGTATGACGATAATTTGAAAAAATCACACTTAGACTTGAAAACAGGCCGTTAAAGGGTGTAAACCCAAACCAGCCCCCAAACGTCCTCGTAGGAGGCACGAACGCCTCGCACGGGACCAATGTAACTTGTAGGAATTGACCGCGTTGTCCCGGGTCTCTCGGTTTGAGAGTATGACGATAATTTGCAAAAATCACACTTAGACTTGAAAACAGGCCGTTAAAGGGTGAAAACCCAAACTAGCCCCCAAACGACCCCGTAGGAGGCACGAACACCTCGCACGGGAACAATGTAATTGTAGGAACTGACCGCGTAGTCGTATATGCAATTTTTCTTCTTGTATATGCAATTTTTTTGCTTGAATATGATTTTTTTTTAATGACTTGGTTACTAATATTGTATCTTTTTTGTGTCTTATTTTTTCGTAGGATGACATTCAATCGTTAGCTTTTATCCACTTGGAACGCACGAAGAAGTCAATGCTTTACAACAGGGGGATTGTGTATTTAGTGTCGTTAATATTCAGGATTCTATTTTTTGTGTTATGGCCGAGCAGGCTTCAGTAGTTTTATGGTTTATTTTTATGGTCGTGCTGACTATATTGTTTTATTGTTGACTTTTATGGCCGTGCGGGCTTTATATGGGCAGATTTTATGTTAGCAGGTTTTGGAATGCTAAAAAAAAAGAGGAAACTCTGCCCAATTTTTTTTTGATATGGGAACTATTAACTCTTGTATTTTTTGAAGTTATTGTCGACTTTTATGTTCATGTGTTGCTTTATATTGGTATTATCTCTTGTATTTTTTTGAAGTTTGTATGCACATTAGTTTATCAACAACCTGCGATATTCATAATTTGTGAATTTTCTTGATTTTGTTTTTGCAAATAATAAATATTTTTCCTACTGAATTTGGAATTTGCAGATTTTCCAGATTTGGTTCCAATTATTATTTTTTTTAATCAACAGAAAAATCTGGCACGGTTTTAAACCGTGCCAAAATCGTGCCAATGCATAAAAATGAGAATGCATATAAAACAATCTGGCACGCTTTATAACCGTGCCAAAAGCGTGCCAGAAAATAGATAATTTGGCACGGTTTTGGCGTGTGCCAAAAGCGTGACAGATTTAACATCTGGCACGGTTTAAAAGCGTGCCAGATTAAAAAACTGACACAATTTAAAAGCGTGCCAAAAACGTGCCAGTTTGGAAAATCTTGCACGGTTTTAAACCGCGCCAGAAAATCTGGCATGCCTGATTCTGGCACGGTTTAAAACCGTGCCAGATTGCGTCTGGCACGGTTTTAAACCGTGCCAGTTTCCTATTTTTGGTGTAGTGCAATAACTAGACTGGAAAAGATAATCCAAGAAATTTAAGCATTTAAATAACTAATTCCAACTTTAAAACTTCAAAGGAAAACATCCTGATAGTAACAAATCCCAAAGTATAAATACTGAAAGTAAATGAATCACAATCACTGACAAAATAAACTGAATAGGGAAAAAGGGCGACACATGCCCAACTGAATAAAACAGAACTAGGAGTGGAATCAATAATGAGGTCATCTAAGCAAAAGTCCTGCAACTCCCAGCTAAGCTCCAGCACGTTCCTTCCAAAGAATCCTAAGCATGACGCCCCTGTGGCTGGGCGCCTGTAATATATACATATATATATAAGAGAGAAGAGATAATAGGAAACAAGATAGGGCCCGATTGTAGAACAGTTTAAAATTTAGTTTAGCAAGTATTTAAAATGCTTACCGGCTAATGCAACAATCATATTAGTATGTGGCACTCTCTTGAGAAATTCTCACATATCTTCTAATGTGCACACCTACTGCACTATTAATCCCCACATGTTAAACTTATCTTAAATTCCTCATAAGGTTTCGTGCCGACAAATTTCAAGGGGTGAAATAATTAGTTTCTGAGAGTAAAGTTTTCATAAGGATTTCATTTCATTAAAAAGTCTTTCATTATTGCCTCAAACTTTTCAAACACTTAATCAAAATCGAAATATTTATTCATTACTTAACTACTTTTAGTTACAGTAGAAAGTTCCCAATTTCAAGTCTATATATATATATTAATCACACATATAATATATATATATATACTATCGGCACCACACATAAAATTTATGGTGCTGGCATACTCTACTATCAAGTCCACGTATCACTCGTACTAAGGGAAATACTAGTTCGGAATCACTCTCGAACTGTATTAACACAAAACACATACAAATTGAGGCGAAGCATAGTTTCAAGTCACTAAGAGATCAGCACATACCCTCACGTCTCTTAGGACTGTCTGACTATCCATCAGATAGCTTGTACCAAGGATTCCTATGTTCTAGGGTACAAGTCAATATCCCCCATAAAGGTCCCATCTAGATAAGACTGTCCCGGCGCAATAACCTCAGTGATAGCAAGTAGCGCGGGCATGAATTTTACACGTATATAATATATGCACAAACACAGTCATATATATGTATGCTACCATTCCCATTTCTAAATTAGGTACACCCACTACCCATATTTATGATATTCATTCTTAGTACCCATTTCTAGATTATCCCGTATAAGGGCTCGTCTGTTTTATTCTTATTTATGGGATTATTCCAAATTTACTTCATATCACTCATAGTATCCTATCTCCCTAAGTATAAGTAGGTACTCTTTTATTTTACGACGTAACTTCCTTTCGAGTCTCACTCCTTTAGACACATGTTCCCATTATTCCTTAAGTTTAAATCACTTCCGTTAACACAAATTTCGTTTTACATTAAATGCTCCATTTTTATAAAGTCCTACTGGTCCTCTTTATGTCCCAAAATGATCTAACAATAATGTCCAAATATTACTACACATTTAAATCAAAATAACTATTTAAATGGGGAATATGAGTTTTCCAGGAGGGGTCGATCGATCGATGGAAGGGGATCGATCGATCGATGCTCTTTGGTCGATCGATCGATCAAGCAGTTATGGCGAATCTACAGAAATACCAGTTATGGGAATCCTATTCCAAACTCATGAAATCATCATTTTTGACTCCCAAACTCCCAACAAAGGATACTACAAGTATTATATACCCAAATAAATAATATTCTACGTAAGACATGTGAGTTTTCATCCAGTATAACGAATTAAAAAGGGTAAAATCTATATAAATCTCAAGAACCCTAATATTTTCTTTAACTTAGTTCTTCCCATTATTTTTTCAGATTTTCTACTCCTAACTCAATGCAAATTCGTGGTTCAACCTCTACATATGAATTAGATTTCCAGAATATAGTTTTCACCTCTACATCATGTAAATTCTATTCTCCAATATATGCTTTCTTTCATGAAAATTTGTTCTAATCAACCCTAGACTAATATAATTGAAGCATTAACTAAAATAAAGCAAGATAGATACTTTCTTGGAAATATTTGTTTCAGATTTGTGGAATAAATTGCTGTGGTTGTGATCCTCGTCGCGCGATTTACAATTTGGTGCTGACGGCGGTGTAAACGGTGGAGTTCTTAGCCTATAACTCCTTGGAAAGCTTCTCCTCTTCCTCTCCAATTGTCGTCATTGGTTTTTGGTTATTCTAACCCTACAAGACAACTCCTACCATCTGATATAACCTTAGAAAATCCGTGGGTTTCCACGCCCAAAAATACAAAATGTCTAAAACGCCCTCCCGGGATGTTAATTAGGCCTAAAAATGCCCCGAAACCCAAACTAAACCCCCAGGTACATTATTTTGAATATCTCGACCCTTTCGGACACATTGACGCACTCAAAATGACCATACTGGTGACTTATAATTAATTCACTTTTAATAATTCGAATTTAATCCCGACACGACACAAGTGCGCCCCGATAAAATTTCCAAAATTATCAAATTAGATTCTCGTGATAATTTTACTAAATTTAATTACACGTCTTACTTTACCCATAAAGTAATTAGAACAACATTCCTATAATTACTAACTCTCATCACGCTAGTAAATATTTAAATGATTTTTTGGATTAATATTAAATTAATATCTCTAATTAAATTTAATAAATCCCCAAAATTAAAAGCCATAAAAAATACGGGGTATTATAGGAACCTCTGAGCGAACTCAGCCCTTGTGGCAGCCAACAGGTGAATGATGTCAATAATGGGTGTAAAGGTCACACTTGGCCCTACAACTTCAACATCTGAAGATGTTCATGACGTACTAGACCCATTATTGGACGAGACACAGTTTGGGACCTCGGCCCGATCAGGGCCCTGATCTTGTCTAATGGAGAAGTCCATAGCCTTCATAAAAGAGTCTATAGACATAGGGTCTGAGGTAGACGACTCAGACTCAAACATGGGAGAGGGGTCAATTGGATCCTCTGTTGGCTCGTGGTATATCACCTTTAGAGGTGGAGGGAAGATAGGTCTGAGGAGGAATGCCTCAGCCCTACGAGCTTCCACTTGAAGTAGCTCTATCTTCCTAATTTTTTTAAAGGTCTTCTCTCTAAGAGAAGGGAAATCTTCTATAAGCATATACAGAGGTTTGAGAATAAGGCAGATGACCCTACACTTAGGACTCTAAACCACAAACAAACAACTTAGAACAATTTAAACTAGAGATCAAACTTGGATTTTGAAAGATTTCAAACCAAGCACAGTCATGAACAAGTTCACCAAAAAACTCAAAGAATCGCCAAAAAAGCCTTCAACTACCACCAAAAAACTTAAACTACCATCAAAAAATCTAAGAAATGGAAATACAGGGATAAAAAATGGCAAAGGAAAGGTAATAAATAATACCTGATAAAGTATGAGATGAAGAATAAGAGGATTGAGCAAAGAAATCCACAAACACAACCTCGATTAAGTTCTTGAAGAGAGAGAGAGAGAGAGAGAGAGAGAGAGAGAGAGAGAGAGAGAAAATGCAAAAGGCACAGGCGGCAAAATAAGTAAGAAATGAGGAAGAATGAGAAGGAAATAGGTTAAACCCCCAAAATGTCTTGCACGCTTCCCATGGACCATCATTGCCTTGGGAGCCCAAAAGACAATCAGCACCATTACACTTATCAGGCACGCTACCCACTTCAGAAGTTAACATCTGTCCAGGAAATGTTGGCACATATATACAGCCTCAGACATACATTCACCTTTAGTCACCTATTTACATAGGTAACTAAGGGCTAGGGGTGATTTATATACCCAAAGTGTACTTCCAGTTCAGAGAGATCGACCTCGACCTGTATGACGGTTGAGTTAATAAGAGATGAAGACTAACCATCAGCGATGTCGTCCTTCATCAGGTCGGCTAAGGCCGACGATACAAGTACCACCTCAATTGGGTATCAATCGAGGTCTACATTACTCATGGGATCAGCTATCCGTCACGTCGTCCACAGTCAACGCTACAAGTTTAACTTGAGAACCAACAAAATCCTCATAGGCTCAATCAACAATCATGATGCCATCATCGGCCTTGGCCGACGTTACACCTTATACCCAACCTCGGTCGAACATCCTGGCCGAGGTGTTCATAGAATATTTATCTCATGCAGTACAAGGGTTATACTCCACCAACCTCGTACTCACCCAGGTCAAGGTTGGTACCAAGCGAAGATAGCCAAGCATTTATACGCATATGTATGCCTTCGAACACGTGACCAAGTCTGTTATAACTGAATTATTCCCTCCACGTGAGGGAATATTGAGGTCATCATTACTTAGTTGATATTATCCAGGTGTCATCCTTGCACTAGTTGGATCTTCATTCACATGCTCATTGCATGCTTGGGGAGTACATTACACCCCCTAAGAACTATATATAGAGGTCATCTTCAACATTGTAAAGGATCGATAATTTACAACCCTTGCTAAAACTCTGCCATTTTACACAGTAGAGAGAGAAAGCTTGAGAAATTGTATCCATGGCCATGAGTGCCTTATTTCAGTGATACTACTCACACACTCACAGTCGATGTAGGCCAGATTGACTGAACCACTTATATTCAAGTGTTCATCCTCTTCTCCTCACCTCACTCTCTTATATTTAATAAACTCTATTGCTGACATTATTATCACTGGTTTGAGCTTACAAACACCTGACTGGTGGTGCTATTTCCAGCATCATCAATAACATTTAGAAATGTTCTCATTGACGTGATACGGACTATTAGTGCTAATATGACCAGACATAAATGTGTATAAATTAGGTTCATGTGGTGATTCATCCCCGAAATCCACCGACTCAACATCGCTATCGCTTAGAATGGCATTATACGCAGCTTTGCCTTTGACTTGTCTCTTAAGCCTGGTGGGACACTCATGGGATTTGTGACCTTTCCCCTCGGACTCATAACATCTCTCTAATTCAACTTTCTTAGGACATTAACCTCTAACTTTATTCTGATCACACTCAAAAACATTCTTACCCGCTTTGAAATTTTTGTTTTGTCAAAATTTCTATTTTACCATGTTTAGGGATTTTCATTTTGAATTTGAGAAACTTTATGAAGTTTTTAGCAAATAAGACAAAATCATCATGATCAATTTTGGAATCAGAGTCATAAACCTTTACTTTCTTAGATTTAGGTTTTAAAGATATTCCTTACTTTTTCCTCTTGGTTTCGGGGAACATGTCTCTTTTGTAAGTTTGGAGATCAACTACGAGCTCTTCTAGACTGATTGTGTCTATAATTGCAAAAGAGTTAAGGACAATAAGTTTTGCACTAAAATGAGACGGGAAAGACCTTAAAATTTTCTTAACAACTCTCACTTCTGGAATTTTCTTGCCCAAATTAAAACAGGAATTCAAAATATCAGATATACAAGCATAAAATTCATTAAACATGTAAGATTCAAGCACGCGTATAGTCTCTAATTGTATGGTGAGGTTTTGAAGCTTAGAAGATTTAACATAGTTGGTATCATCATGTGTGAGTTTTCGGATATCCCAAGCTTCTTTAGATGTGTTACATGTCATGATGCATCAAAATTCTCTGGATATGACAACACTAAAAATAGCATTCTAACATAGAGAGTTTAAGTTACTCAGTCTAAAATCATCTTCAGTCCAATCAGCGACTGGCTTGAGACTAATGCCATTTTTATTAGTCACAATAAGAGGAGTCCACCCCCTTTCAACATCAAGCCAAATGCTTTAATCGATCAATTTTAGAGACGATCTCATCTGAGCTTTTTAATAGGAATAATTTATGCCATCAAACAAAAGTGGCCTATTATAGGAATTATCCATATAACCACCAGGATTTATGTAAATAACTTGTAGAAACAAACTCTGATATCAATTTATAAAATGAGTTTTGTGGGGTGGTATGGTTATATAGAAATCGTAGATTTGGTCACACACAAGTCAAATTTAGTTAAGTCAAATTTTATCTTTATTAATTATGTGAACCTAAATATGCATGATACTGAATCTAAATTCAAAGAAACAAACCACAAGACATGATATGATATGAGGAAAAATCCCTTTCAGGAAAACCTTTTATTTTCCAGCATTGTTATAACTAGGTATTACAGAATGACACAAATATACTTACAATCTTAGACGTCACTAAGTATTGCAATTATGTATTCCTTCCTTATTATTGACATAAAGCGATGTAGCTCCAGCAACCTCCATTTTCCTTTATGTCCACCAATCAGCCTCGGAAATTCATTTTCTATCTTCAGTAGTGAAGACTTAACTCCACAAAAATAAGAACATATGATGTGTTCTTTAGGATTTGATAAAGTGATCACAAAACATCCAAGGGGTTTGGATTTGAAAAATGAAGTGTTTGATCACACAAAGATGTCTAAAAAGCTTGATAGAAATTATGAGCTCGTATCTTTATATATAAGAAGAAAGATATCCAAGAGATAAACTTGAAAGGTTGCACTTAGAATTAGGTAAAAACAAAATTTCACTACATCGTTCGAATGAGGTAAATCTCGTTCGAATGAAGTAATCGATCTTGTTTGAACACCCATCAAATAAACTTTCCAATAAGATTCCAAAGAGGCCAAAGTTTGCCAAAATTTATCTCATTCAAAGTTTTGTTCGAAGTTGTACTAACGAGGAACATGTACTCATTCGAATGACGACCAATGCCGAATGTCGTTCTAACGACTTTGCTAATTTTTCAAAAAAACATTAAAAATATTTTATGTTTTCAAATACTTTAAAATACCCCTGAATAAATTGATTACACAAAATTAACCTCACATTCCTTCTTTATATGATTATAGTGACGATCTCAACTCTTTGATCTTCCATTGTTTCATTCGATCACTAACTTCTCTTCACTTGAAGCTCTTGAGAATGCATATGATGATGTAGAGGTGTAACGAAATATGCAAAACCTAAAAAACATAATGAGCAATATAAATCTTCCTCTTATATGATTATATTTCGATTTTCTGCACCAAGTACTCCACCATGGAATGGTGTAACAAATAGAAGGAATAATGCTCTTTTATATATGATAAGGTCCATTGTTAGTTATTCATGACTGCAACATTCTTATTGGGATTTTTTTACTAAGAGATGGATATATACATTCTGAATTTAGTTCGATCTAAATTGGTCTCTCCTACTTATGTGGAATAATAGAGTGGGTGCAAGCTCATTCTATGACATGTTTGGATCTAGGGGTGCGCGACACTTGTGTTGGGAAAGGATCCTAGGAAGTTAGAATAAAGGAAATGGGTATGTCTATTTATTGGATAACCCAAAGGTATTAAAGGCAGTTTATGTTGTTTCCAATGCTCAAGAAGGTCATTGATTTTATTAATTTTCGATTCTTGAAAGAGGATTATGTAATAACCCATGGGTCGAGGAGTAAGGTAGACTTACAAGAGATTAAAAAGGAAATCACATCACCATGTCGTTAGACCACTGGAATATGAATAAATACTACCCAATATTAATAATACATTACCTAATGGTAGTGTGAGAATTACTGATGATTAGGTAACATGTGTCACTTATACTGGATCACAAGTGGTGCAATGTTATAGTGGGGACATCCAAAAAAATACTAAGAGGATAGTGTTTTGGGTGAACATTTTGATGATATCCCAAGGGAACATGAGCTAGGTCCTAAGACTACAACAAGTCATTCTAAGACAAGGACTTTTAGCTTTGACTTAAGACCATGAATACCAAGAAGGATTCGATGTATTCGAAACAATTTTTTAATGCTTGTAGACTTGATGATAGAATAAAACTCATCGGGTTCAAGTGGACCTACAAAATGTTAAAATATGGATATATAGGATAGTGGAAACCTTCAAAGAAAAACTTGTTGCAAAAGGTCTTACTCATAAAGAAATGGATTTAATATGAGCAAACCTTTTCACCGGTAGCCCTGCTAAAGTTTATTGGGATTATTTTAATGTCAAGACTTTGTTCTTGAATGATTTTCTTAGCGAGGACATCTATATGATGAAATCTAAAGAATTCATAGCAAGAAGTCAAGAAATCAAAGTATTTAAGTTTAATAAGTTCATTTATGGACTTAAGCTAACATCCAGGTCTTGGAACTTTTGGTTTGGTCAAGAAATCAATTTCTGACTTTGATCAAAGCCCAAATAGTACTTGTTTGTATAAGAAGCATGAAGGAAATGTGTATGTGGATGATATTTTTCCAATCATGAACGAGGTGAGTGTATTGTCTTATATAAGAGTGTGGTTGTCTAGGTAGCTCGATATAAAGAACATAGGACAATCCAGTCACATCATTATGATCAGGATTTCATTAGAGTAGATAAAAAGAATTTGGGATTATGCCAAGTCATTTATATAGATGTTGTGCTCACAAGTGTAGCATCGAGATTCTAAGAAAATATTTTTCCTTTTAAGTATGGAATCACTCTATATAGAGGTCGGTGTACTAAAAAAAACTTAATTAGATGGAAAGGATGAGGAATATGCCTTACTTTTTGGTGGTGGGTAGCCTCATTTATGCTATGTTGTGCACTGGACTGAATATTTTCATTGTCGTTGTCATGGTCATTAGATTCAACCGAATAGTCTTATACAATTTAGGTAAAAAGGGTCAATTTTAAGTCAAACAAGGATTACAATTTTTCTACCTCTAGATATGATTTTGCTCAAGGAAGTCGAGCTATAAGTTGGAGGAGTGTGAAACGATCATGAATTGTCGACTCCACAATGGAAGCTAACGTGGTTTACACTTTGGAGGCTACTAAAGTGGTTGTGTGGATTGCACAGTTTATAAGCCACTTGGGGTGGGGTTCCTTTAGTGCAATTGGTTGTTATAATGTATTGTGTTTATAGAGGAATGATTGTAAGTTTAAGAGAACCCATAACCTATAAAAGGATTAGGCGCATTCAGAGTAGGTTTCCACTAATTCAAGAGATCAAAAAAGGAGTTGATAAGTTTATGACCAATGTAGCATCGAATAACAACCTAATTATACTTCTACAAATAGGTCTATAAATTTCCAAGTAAATTGGTTAGGACTTAGATACAGTACCATATGGCTGTAACACTAAATTGAACTCTATTGGGGTTTTACTCTTCAAACCATATATGATATTTAATTTTCAGGAAAGGTGTGTCAGTTCATTCTGAAATAAGAATCAAGTTTGTGAGAGCGCCTTATATTTATGGTTAAATATATTGTATGCAATGTCAATCAATTGTACTTAGTAGGAATTATGGAGATTTGGGTTATTCTTGATCATACAAGATCAGAATACCGGTTCTATTACAATTAAATAAATTACAACCTAGATAGGAATTGACATCCTATCGGTAAATCTGAGAGTGCATATTTAGTAGTTTATCTCAAATTATGGGAAATTATTTGATGGTTTGAGAACTTGTCTAATAGTTCAAAGAGGATTGTGACTGATACATTAAGGAATGCATTGAATAGGACCATGGGTGAGATTCAAGTCTAGGTGGCTTCCACAATCTCACAAGTCTGCACAGGGTGAATAGGTTCATACTCCCTAGGGTTATGAGGATTGAAGTTCTTGCATAATTGTTACATTGGTTGTTATGGGTGAGACTTAATTATAGTTGTCGTTAATCTCCTAAAGTTGGTTAATTGTTGTATAAGTAGGTATGAGATCATAATTCGAAGGAATTCGTGTCCAAGAAAGATCTTAAATTATGATACCCCCTTAATAGACCAATAGGTTTTAATTATGTCCGTATATGCATGTTTGTCAATTGGTATGAGTAGGAATTCCGGTGAGTTATGTTGGTCCTGATTATTAAAGATCGAAATTCCGATTCTAGTATAATTGAACAGTTTACAACTTAAATATAGAGTTGAAATCATATAGGTAAAGTTGTGAGTGAAATCATAGTAATTTATCTTAAGTACAAGAACATATCTAGTGGTCTAGGAATTTGTTTTATAGTTCAAAGGTGATTGTGATCGTTACATTAGGAATCTATTGAACACGACCACGATTGAGATTCAAGTCTAAGTGATGACTAGATTAGACTTTCACAATCTCAGAAGTTTGCCAAGGGTGAATAGGTTCTTAATCCCGAGGGTTATGAGGATTGGAATACTTAAACAATGATTTTTATTATTATTATGGGTGTGATTTAATTTTATTGGGTCGAAATCTCCACACGTTGGGCAATTGTTGTGTAAGTAAGTCTAAGATAAAAATTCAGAGGAAGTTGTATCCAAGAAATATCCTATATTGTGATACCACCTTGATAAACTTATAATATTTGATTCTACCTGTTAAACACGGATGGTAGATATTATAATCCGGTAGAGTATCACATAATTTAAGGTTGAGAATCAAGGAATACATAAGACATTAATAAAATTGATTAGCATTAAATTGAATCTCACCAAGGAACTTTATGTGGAAAATCATATGATGTAGCATAACAACTTTGCAAACAATACAAATTTATTCTAAGTGATTATGATATTATAAAATAATAGTACATTCAATGTGCTCCATAAAATTACATTGTCTAAATTCATTCTTAAAATATTATTTTAGTCTATGTCCAAGAGTCCGCGGAAAGCTTTATCAACTCCAACCCGGATTCATTCACGTTAAACCTCAAGTAGACAGCTTAGTAAAGGTACAAGACTTAGTGGATATATGTTCACCCCTTGGTTAATTTTTTTCACAACTGGAAAATATGTTAACTAACCTTATTCGGAAAAATTGTCAAATGCACCATGCAAATATACTCTCCATGTAGAAAAATATATTTTCTTAGAAAGTACATATTTTTCATGTATTTTTAAGTATGGATGATCTTGTTTGGAACAAACATACTTAGGATTTGGCCAAAATATATTTTTCAAAATCTTTTTAAGGAAAAACTGGACAAAATTCTTAGACACTTTAGCGGGCTTCTCGCTGGAGTTTCCTTAGAAGTTTTTATCCCTTGCTTTTTCTCTGGAAGCTGGCATGACATGTCTCGCTTCAGGTGTGCTCTAAGGAGTTTTTTATTTGCTACAACAATTTCACCAGAGAATGAATCTAATAGTTTGTCGAAAGAACGTTTTAAGGATATCTTTCCATAGAACTTATTGGTAAGTGTTCCAAGTACAACTTTTCGATGATTAAACATTAGATGTGACTACTCTAGACCTTAAGATTTTGACAGCTATCCTATCAGCCTCCTAAATGATTTCTAACTTATGGATATATATTTATGTGTTCAATAATCTTCCAAACCAAGAGTAAAAGTTTACAAAAACTCTTTTCCCTAATAAAAAATATTTCAAATAATTGAGAGAACATTTTTCACTCCTCTTATTTGAGTTCTTCAAGCCATTGACTTTGGGTTTTCTTTTTAAGGAAACCTTATAGATTTATTTACTCCACTTTGTGATAAAAATCATTTTCCAAACTTTTGTTCGTGAGTAGATATTTTATCTTCTTTCTTTTGAAAAATTTACTGTGAGATTTAGAGTACTGTACTCTTGTAATACACCAACCCAAACTTTTAGGATTCCCTCACAATACTTGGCATAGCCTTTGTACTTTCTTGGAGGTTTCGTTATTGCAAAAAGTTTCTTCAACTTTAAATAAGATTCCTAGGCCAAGTGAATTTGAAGACATTAGCTATTGACCAAAATTAGTGGTGATTGTATAGCGTTTTTTTTGCCGTCGGCATTCTCCTTGTCGGATATGGAGGGAAATATTTTTTAGTCTTTCATTTGATTGTGTAGTTGTAAGTCTTTGTCTTCTAATACTCAAGCATAGTGAATTTGTCATTGTTATTGGCCCGAGGTTTTTCCCGTTAGTGGATTTTTCCCTCTACATCCCGTCTTGTGACTATTTTACCTTTTTCTCTCTTTTATAATCATTGTTGTAATAAAGAAGATAAAATTTAGTAAAATATTTTTTCACATAGACTTTTGGATTTTCTACCCTTTTGTACTAACAAATTATTACTTGTTTGTCTTGAATTAGGTGAATTAATTTTTATTTGGTTAATTACGCTTGATAGGAACACTTTCAAAGATAATTAAATTGAATTGCAGTCACTATTATTTAGTGGAATTAGTTATGATTAAATAAATATGGGCAATAAATTATGGGGATCTAAATTGGCATTTTCAATTAGTAAGTCTTGAATCCCTAATGTAAGAACAACTTTTTAATATTGTTCATACCATAAGGCCTTTTTTATGTCTTAGGCTAGTTTGGCGTATCCCGTTACAAATCATCACGCACCGTTAACATGAACTGAACTCGAGCATCTCCAAGTTTGAAAACTTATTGACATCCCATATAGGTATAAAGCAATTTAAAGTTTAAATTAATTTATAAAATTTAGTTTTGGGATGTTTATTTTTTTCAAAAACGAACAGGACTTTTTATTTTTTTAAAGAAAAATATTTTTTATTTTAAATCTCGTTCAAACAATGTGGATATCTCATTCGAACAAGACTGCCACTTCATTAGAAGAGTCATTCCTTATGTTTTTCAAACAAGCTTTGATCGAGAGTTTATTGTCCCAGTTTTTTATGGGTCATTAAAAATGAGACTTGTCTCGTTCGAACAAGATTATCATCTCGTTAGAACAACGGTGCAATATCGTTCGAATGATGTTACCGCCTCAAAATTTGTGAATGGCCTATTAATTCCAGTTTCGTGCTCAGATTTTCTAAGACGTTTGCCAGATTTGTTTCTGGATAAATTTTGCAAAAGTTCTTCATTGTTTTGTGTTCCAAAATACTAATTAATTCACAAAAAAACATCCTTAATATTTAGTTTTGTGAATTCGTTTAAAACTTAGAAAGTTTTTTATTATTTCATACAACTTTGTGGATAAGGCATCTCTATGGCTAACTTGTGATACCTGAGGGGACTCATTGCTGAAAACAATGGTTGATCTGTAGATACCGAGCATGGAAGGCCACATGTGGATGACTCTGGATGGATCTATATCTATAGAGATTTACTAGGCACTATGCATTATACTTGTGGCGGTTTCAAGTAGTTTGTAAGTTGATAGTTGTAAAGTCTCTAAAGTGCTGAAAAAGGTTTTGCCTTTCGGTTTTTTCCTTAATTTGCTTTTGTCAAATGCGTGATTTATTTTATACACTTTATCACCTAGATGCATGTATAGGATAATAAGATAAAATTTGAACTTGTGTGTGTTGGATACTAATTTATCTAAATATTCCATTAAGATCAAGATAGTGCACTCTTAAATTGGTATCCGAACATGCTGCACTAAATTATTGTGTTAAATTCTTGTTTAGTGATTTTTGGGTGGTTTAGTTTTTCTCTCGATGGATTCCCATAATTTTGACCACATTAAATCTTTTGAATTTCAAGTTTTCTAAAAGAATTGAGATTCTTCAAAAATAAAATTTTGGTTTTAAATCCGCTATGGATCTTTTGTAAACTGTTCAAAATCAAAGAGATTTCTTTTATCAGAAACTTGTGGACATGGACCGTGATTTTAGAAAATTAGAATTGTCCAAGAAAGAGAGTGATGAAGGAGTCTTATTTTTAGAGAAATAATTAGAGGACTTAAAAAATTATAGGGTTAATGTCTCTGTTGTTGAGGATAGTGTTTTGATTAATGATTTCAAGGCACGTGAAAAAACTCATAGGGTTAAGTTTGCTTTCATTGAGGGGGAGAGAGATAAACTTAAAGAATGATTGAAAATATGAATAAGGGGTCCCTAAAATTTAAATAATCAAATTCGTTGCTTGAGTCTGACATTTTAAAGTTAAAAGATAATTTAAAAGACGCGAGCATATGATGATCGGATTTCAACTATTTTCTGAAACCACAAGGTTAGTAAATTCACTCACAACTTAGTTTACCATTCACTATTGATCTTATACATTAACCTTGTGGCCATCCCTCCACCAGGATGCTTTAGGGGGTTTATCTTTTTATCTCCTTCTCCTTTTTGGGGATTGGCACTTGCGTATGCAGTGGGGAGAGAAAGAGAGAGAAATGTCTCGCACCCTTTTCTAGGAACGCTTCGACTGTCATCGATGCGGTGTGATGTAAAGAGATAGAGTCGCCGAGCTATTTTTCACAAAATAAGCAAAAGAACATGTTGTCGGCTCTATAGAACGGCATCAAAGACAAACTGATGCTTGTAAAACAAATTAGATCAGAGGTTCGGGGCTAAGTTATGGAATGGGAAGGTTTTAGGAACCCATCCCACCCATTCAGTCTGTCATGGGATTATGTCACAATTTTCCTTAAATTCTCGTAAAGTGTGTGTGCATGTATATATAAATGGAGATCGTAATCGCTCGACTCGCATCATGGAAAAGATGGAGTGAGGTCAACCATAGGAATGTTTCCAAAATAATAATTAAAAAATATGATGTGTGGGCTTATCGGGATATTGATCGATATGGTGAAACAATAATATGTGTTAGATAAGATGCAAGTATGAATCACAAGTATGATATATATGAATAATATAGAGACAAAATAGGGGGAAATGGGAAAATATGAAAATAGGACTCGAGTCTCGGGTTTTAACCCGAGATGCCTATGTAGCCTATATAGGCATCAAAGTCCACGTAGTTTGTATGAAGTATTAGGGTGAGTTTTATCCCATAAATTCAAACGGGGATTTTATCATATGTGTGTGTAAGAAAAAGTTGTTTTTAGTTTTGAAAGAATACGGTGAAAATATTTCGTTGGAATTTATAGACGTAACCTTCTTTTTCCTGTCTTGTTTTTTATAGAAAATAGATTATGTGCAATATAACTAATAAATGATTGATAAGTATGTGTATGATCTTAAGAATTTATATAACTAATGCAAAAATAAAGAAATTTAAAGAGAAAGAAGAATGTTTGGACCATTTTTAGAGACTTGGAGATTGATCTTGATTGATGATGAGCTTCCTTCCAAGTGAATGAAGAATATAGGAATATTTTTGCTAAATTGGGTTTGAAAGTGATGGGAATGAAAGATGGAGAAAGGTTTCAAATAAGGAAACCTCGTTGACTTAAGAATAATGTTGTTGAGATCCTTGAAGTTGATGTTTCTGAGTCCTTATATAGGGTTGGGGGACTTTCGATAGGCATTTTCCTTGCACTTCCTGTTGGCAGGTAACCCCAGACACACTGCCGATAGACAGGAAAATGGACTAGCCAATTGGCAGTCTCGTGCAAATTTTCTGGAAAAACGACCATAAAATGCAATCTATAAGTCCAAATGGTCCACGGGACATACCATTGGAAAGTTTATTTAGAGACCTTTGAGAATCCTTGGGTCGCTCACGAGTTCACGAGTTGACTTTGGGTCAAATGGGGCTCAAAAGTGTCTGTCGGTCCTTTGGATAACAGATCATCAGACGATAATGGATCGTTCGTCCAAACTATAAGTTTGAATCACATAGGGGGTGAACCATTGGAAAAGTTATATGATTCACTTCAATGTTCCAAAGAGCTTCACTCAGTTCAGATAGTTGAATTTTGTCAAACGGGGCCCAAAAGTGCCCGATGCCCTTTCGGAGTAAAACGAATCATTCATCTGAGCCTGTAAGACTATTTTGCACATAGGGTGGAACTTTTCAAAGGTTATTTAGATACCTTTGAAGATTAATTTAGTCTCATTTGATTTGAAGAGTTTACTATGGTCTAACAGAGCTCGGGAGTGTCCGATGGACTCCGAATCAGTTTTTAGGAGAAACGGATCGTTCATCCAAAAGGTTAGTCCATTTTATGGATGAGGAAGACCGTTGGAAAGGTGATTAAGTGCCCTTCAAAGATTCATTGATCTTTCTCTATAAAAATGAAGTTGACGAGGGTCAAATAGAGCCCGAGAGAGCCCGATGGGTTCTAGATCGGTACTCAGAGTATGACCTAGTGTTTGTAGTGAATTGGGGAGGTTCTACGGACCTAAGGAGAGACTTAGGGGGTCCTATAATGTGGTGTCTACAAACCTAATATCTTTTCATAAATAAATCCATCCCAACACATCTAAAACATTATCAAATTCAAGGGATCTAATCTAGATTCAAGAAATTTAATGATTTCTTAATTAATTCTCAAGATTAATCTAATCCTCAACTTTCTCATTCAAGACCCAATCTTTATGTTTGGATTTATTTTCATAATATATATTAAGCAATGATTACACTACTTATCACCCAAAATACCATATTTTAACATATATCCCATTCCCCAAAAGTTTTCTAAAATATAATATATCACCTATTATGATATGAACTGAATTGACATCCATAAAATATCAAATAAGTTAATTACTTGCCTCAATAAATATGTAGAGTCTAATTATACTTCAATGTGTGATGATTTTATCCACCAAAACTCCTTCCATACTCTCACTTTTCTCCCTCTTAGGTCTCCCTTAGCTTTTTTCCTTCTCTCTTTTCTCACCACAAGCCTCTAGAATGTTTTAATTGTGTATAATAGTTACCTTCTAACCCTAATCTCCTTTTTAAACCCTTTAATTATGTATTTAGGTTAACCTTCTCATGAAAAATGGTTTATATGCCCCTGAATGAGTCCTAACTAGTCTAAAAAGCTCCTGAAATCCAATTACAACCTCGAGGTACTAAATTTACACTATTTCTACCAATTTCGGATCAACTGTTCACTCAAAATCGTCATCCGAAACACTATACATTAATTTTCTATCTCAAATTTTAAATAATCTACTCATAAGCCCCAGTTGAGTTATCATCAAAAATCCCACCATTCTTACTCATTACGACGTACTAACAATTCACCGCATTTTATTTACTATACACACTTTGTAAAATTAACACATAAATATTAATCTTAATCTCTCCCAATTAATACTTTATATATATACATATATATATATATATATATATATATATATATATATATATATATATATATATATATATATATATATATATATATATATATATATATATATATATATATATATATATATATATATATATATAATATTCCATATTGATTAAATTACTACACGCCTATAATTAAAAAAAATGCCAAAAAGAATTAAATTTCAAATTATAAAAATACGGGGTGTTACACCCCACTCTTACGTAGAACCAAAACAACATTTGAAGACAACATGTCCTCGAGAGTGTTGAAGGTATGCTGGCACTTCTCAATCTAAACAAAATTTATCCCTTTCCGAGTCTACACGGTCAATGGTCTTGCAATCTTAAAAAATCTTAGAATGAACCTCCAATAATATCTTACCAATTCTAAAAGATAAAAACCTTTGTAGGTGTCATGGGTTGTTCCCAATCCAAAATAGTAGACACCTTCTTTAGATCCATCGATAATCCCGACTCTGAAACTACATGGCCTAAAAATTTCACCTCCCATTTCCAAAACTCGCATTTTGGAACTTCGCATCAACATATGATCTCATAACACCTAAAGTGAAATCTTCAAATGCCCGGTATGCCCCTCCTCGGTCTAAGAATAAATCAAGATGTCATATATTAAGATGACGATATACTGATTCAAATGTGGTCGAATCACCCGGTTCATCAAATCCATGAACACAACGGTAGTGTTGTTTTGCCCAAATGGTATGACCCTGAACTCGTAGGAATTGTAACAAGTTAAAAAGGAAGTATTTGGTATGAATTCCTCCCTTACCCTCAACTGATGATATCCTGAATGCAAAATTATCTTCGAGAATAATGAAGCACCATGTATATGATTAAAAAAATCAGGGATCCTCGGTAAGGGATACTTGCTCCTCATTGTCACCTTGTTTAGCTCATGATAATCAACACACAACCATAGTGAACTAGCCCGCTTCTTCAAAAAAAGAAATAGAACTCCCTATTGAGATGTGATACACCAAATGACCTATTGTAACAAATATTTGATTTTATCTCTCAACTCCTTCATTTCCACTGGAGCCATCCGATACGGCGCATTGGCTATCGGTGTCATGACGGGGTCTAAATCAATAAAAATAAATAAAACTCTCATGTTTGTCGTAATCCTATAACGTCTTTAAATACATCAAAAAACTCTATGACAATCATAATCGAATCTAATAAAATTGTAGACCCCTCTTGAGTCTCCTGATCCATAAAGTATAAGTGTGTTATAGAACCAATCTTTGGCCTAGCATAGCCAGAATATACATCTCCTGACCTGGTATAACGAAAATAATAGTATGATACCTATAATATATATAAGCTTCATATTTAACCAATCAGTCCATACCCAAGATCACATCATAAGAGTGCTTGTCAAAAACAAACAAACCTGCCTCAAAAACATAATTTGTCGATGTAAATCTCCACATCATCACAAATCTTCAAAATATAAGTACATAGACCTAACGGAGTAGCTATCAATAAATATCTATCACGTGGTCTAGTAATCAAACCAAAAATATCCATAAAACTAAGTGATAAAAAAGTGTGCGATACCGGTGTCAAATAAAATTCTAGCTAAGGTGTTAAACACATAAAATGTGCCATCCACCACCTGAACCAACCCCTAACCCTTCTAGTAGGGTTGTTCTATATATTAAACTGTACCATACTGAAGTCAGGGCTTCTGTTGTACAACTGGGGGTGCGGGTAGAGCTGCTACTGGTTTAGGCCTCAAAACTAGAAGATGCGAAGATAGGTATGGTGATTATTGTTATTGGGGCTTGAAGCCCTGCTAACCCTAGTAGTCTTCCCCTGACATTACCCATAGTCTCCATGTCCTTGTTCGACCTGACCTTAGCCTAACTGGATTTGATGCTATAGCCCTAGAACCTATGCACTCAGGCATACTCGAGATTTATGTCCCCTGCCCCACATCTGAAGAACACTCCATCAAATGGGGTTATGGGTGCCCCTACGGCCTCTACAGTTGTGGGTGTTGTGGCTGCAACTACCCTTGCTCCACTTGAAGGGGTCCCCGGAGCTGCTACTAGCACCTCTAGTAACTAGGTTTAAAACTCCTCCAATGTGCTTGTCCCTATTGTCCAGGCACACCCCTCATATCTCCAACTGAGCTCCCATCTACCTCAGGCACACTGGATTGACCAACCTTCTCTCACGTCTTCCCTATGATTCTAGTAATGCATAATCGCAACATCTACCACATGAGTCTAGGTAGTAAAGGTCAGGTTACCCATGAGAAAATGTATGATGAGCCACACTAGGGCTCTCACAAACTTCCTAATATTCTTATCCTCAATATAAACATCAGTATGAGAAAAAAAGGGATAGACTAGTGAAATCTCTCATACTCGGTTGCTATGAGGGATCCCTGCTTAAGTAAAAGAAATTATGCCTTCTTCTATTCTCTAACTGACGACAAAAAATACTTCTCATCTAAACAAACCATAAACTCGTCATAGGTCAAGCTCTCCCTATCCACCATAGAAGTCACACTATCCCACCACTATAGAGCATCTCTGGCACAGAAAAAGGTAGTTAAAACTTGCTTTTATACCCAAGTACAAGTCAATAACCTCAAATTTCTCTTAATGTCCTAGTTCCACTTCTGAGCCATAATGAGATTTGTAGAACCTGTAAACATCGTAGGGTAATTCTTCATGAAGGCTCCCCATTCCCTTTCCAGTCCCAATGCGACCAATACTGTCAACTAAGGTACTACGGGGGGCATCTCATTTCTCCCTACTACCAAGTATGCATGGCTAATCAAGTTCAACAACTTTTGTGCCCTAAAATAATACTGCCCCTATGCATCATGGGATGGAATAGTCTGTGACACCCCGCCTAATTAAATACCGGGCGATCACTCCTTTATTAAATTAAAATCAAGGTGAACAGTTGGTTCATTCTTAGCATCACTGTCGTTAAAATACTTTTCCAATTTAAACACCCTAAATAATTAAGCTAAGTGTCAAAACCAATTAAAACCGTATTCCCATTTTATTAAATCCAATTATAAAACCTTTAACCATTTACATTTTAAAGAGTCACACATTAAGAATAAAAATAGAATTTAACATACACGAATTTAATCATCAATAATAAATCCCAACATTTACAACACTAAAGGAAAACATCCTGACAGTAATAAATCCCGAAATAAAGGTACTGAAAGTAAAAATTACAATCTCTGACAATACCAACTAAATAATAGAAAGAGGGCGACACATGCCCCTGCTGGATAAAACTGAACTAGGAGTAGAATCGAATGGATGAAGTCATCTAAACAACAGGCCTGCAACTCCCACCTAAGCTTCAGCACGTTCCCTCCAAAGGATCCTAAGTAAGACGCCCCTGTGGCTGGGCACCTGTAATACATACATATATATACAAGAGAGAGAGAGAGAGAGAGAGAGAGAGAGAGAGAGAGAGAGAGAGAGAGAGAAACGGGTCAGAGCCCGATAGTGTATATAATTTTAAAAATTGTTTAGCAAGTACTTAAATTGATACAGGCCAATGCAGCAACATATTAGTGCGACACTCTCTAGAGAAATTCTCACCTCTCTTCTAATGTGCACACCTATCGCACTAACCTTCCCAACGGGTTATCTTATCATTTATCGCACTAATATTCCCAATGATTTAACTTATCTTAGATTACTCGTAAGATTCAAAATTTAACGATTCCATTGTTTGAAAGGAATATTTCAATTAGTAACCAAAGTTCTCATTTTGACTTTATGAATCAATAAAGTTTTCCAATTTCATATTATACTTTCTCAAAACAAGTATTTACAATTTGAGTCATAAACCATGTACTACATATCAAATCACAGTAGGCAGTTCCAGATTTCAGAATTTCATATATATATATTAACTACTCGAAAATATATATATCATAATAGCACCCCAAATAATAACTATGGTGCGGGCATACTCTACTATCCAAACCCCATATCACTCACATTAAGGGGAATACAAATTCGGAATCACTCTCGAATTGTATTAACACATACTCAAACAATATTGAGACGAAGTATAGGTTCCAAGTCTCTTAGGACCGTCTGAACTATCACTGCGATAGCCTGTACCAAGGATACCTATACACAAACAATATGAGGCGAAGCATAGATTCCAAGTCTCTAAGAGGAAAGCACATACCCGCATCTCTTAGGACCGTCTGAACTATCATTCCGATAGCCTGTACCAAGGATATCTATCTTCTAGGGTACAAGTCAGTATCCCCCATAAAGGTCCCATCGAGATAAGACTGTCCCAGCGCAGAAACCTCAGGGATAGCAAGTAGCGTGGACATGATTTTCACACATAGATAGTATATGCATACACAATCATATAACTATACTAATATTACCATATCAATAATGGGTAAATTCTCAATTCCCATAATTACGTCCTTCACATTTATTTCACATTATATAGTTATCACGTATAACCATTCACATCTTACTTTAATTTGTGGAACTTTTCCACTTACTACATAACGCTTCATGGATTCTATCCTCCCAATTATAAAATTCAGTAGGTATACACATTTGTCCCAAAGTAACTCTCTTACGTGTCTCTCTCTTTAAATCATAAATTTATCGACCCTTATGTAGTTATCCCAAAATACAATCCTTGCCCGACATCGAGGGTCCCAAAATCTATTCACATGTCCTACTGGTCTCCCCAATCTCCCAAAATATTTTATTAAGGATGCCCAAGAATTTTCTCACAATAAATTGAATTTAACTCATTTAAAAAGGAAATAGGAGTCTGCTAGGAGGGGTCGATCGATCGAGGTCTGGGGCTCGATCGATCGAAGCTCTGGGCTCGATCGATCGATCAAGCAGGTCTGCGAAAACTGAAATTCTGCAGTTACGGGTTTCATCTCCAAACTTCAACAATTTCCATACTTTCTAATCCCAATCATCCCAGAATTGATACTACTAACCTTATATCATCATATTAGATATTTTCAACGTAAATCATGTCAATTTACGTTACTAAACATGGATTAATCATGCCATAAATCATCTAAATGTACAAGAACCCTAGAAATCTCTAAATCATGGTTCCAATCTGTTTTTCCAGAAATTCCATCTTATACTACATTAAAATTTCGTGGATTATTCTCCTACATCACCAACAATTTCCAATATAAGGTTTAAGTCATCACTACATGCAAATTCCTATCACAATTTAGGTTTTCTTCAATGAAATTCATCCCTAATCATCCCTAAACTAATATGAA
The DNA here is from genome assembly GCA_949130495.1 of Sambucus nigra. Classification (NCBI taxonomy): domain Eukaryota; kingdom Viridiplantae; phylum Streptophyta; class Magnoliopsida; order Dipsacales; family Adoxaceae; genus Sambucus; species Sambucus nigra. The sequence continues at coordinate 676,016,567 of OX422208.1, read as the reverse complement.
GGATGCACCAATGAAATAAGCAAGATAAACACTTGCCTGAGATTTTCGACGTTCTGATTTGGTGTCGAATTCGGTATGGTTGCGTTCCCTGTCTCGCGATCTACGTATTGGCGGTGGCGGCGGTGCAAACGGTTGAGTTTCGGGCCTTGAATTTGCCTTGAGAGCTCTCTCCTTCCTCTCCTATGGCCGTCACTTGTGTTTAGAGTTTCTAACCCTAGATGATAACCCTGATATCTGATATAGCCCCTTTAATTTTCGTGGGTTTAATTACCCAAAAATACAAAATGACTAAAATGCCCTCCCGGGGTACTAATTAGGCCTAAAAACGCCCCGAGACCGGAACTAAACCCTCGGGTATACTTTTCTGACTATCTCGACCCTTTCGGACACGTTGGCGCACTCAAAATGACTATACGAACAACTTATAAAATATTCACTTTTATTTATCAATATTTAGTCCCGACGCGACACGGGCGCGTCCTGACCCAAATTTCCAAAATTGTCATTTTATTCACTCGTGACATTCAATATAATCAATATTATATATTACTTTGCTCAATAGTAATATTCAAAAAATTTCCCATAATTACTAACTCTCGTCACGTTAATAATTACAACATAATTAATTTCCGGATTTTTATTAAATAATTAACTCACATTAAATTTAATAAATCCCCAAATTAATATAGCATAAAAATACGGCGTATTACATACTTCCCCCCTAATAACGGAATTTCGTCCTGAAATTCGAAAAACAAGGCATACCTGGTAACATAATTCTGGATATCCTTGTCAGTACGCAAACTATCTACATAGTACGACGCTCAATCATTATAGCTTTTTCCTCACAGCAACATTCTTTTACATTCTCATTGGAAACACTTCACATTGTGCTCCCACCCGACAATATTCGCATAGGTCATGTCTATACATTAAATTTCCTTATCTTACTATCATTAGGAGGCCACACCTCACTACATGAAAAACTACTCGTATTTATTCATACACAAAAATCTCATTCTGAGAAGATCATACGAACATTTGACCACTCCTGACTACCTAAAACAGTCGTGGAATTCCACCATAGATATCGGATATTTTCTCGACCGATAAAAAATTCTGATTATCTACTCTCCTCTAAACATACGGAAGGATAATAGTCGAGGTTATTCCATTACAAAACCTTAATAAGCATCGCGTACGCGACAAACAGGTACGAGGGCTTCTACAGAGCATTCTTGAAATCATCGTACCAAGATTCCAAAATTTCCTTCACATGGCTCCATTAATCTTTAATCACCATGCGCTTATTCCCTGGCTAAGGGTAATACATCCTACTCGAAACGAAATCTTATCTCCAATGGTTCCTGAAATCCCATTTCAAAGGTGGGATTCACCAATCTCATCCTGATTCAGAAATTTATACTACGCCGGATCATGCACTGGCACGATCCTTCCGTTCAAAGGAAGTCTGGGGCATACTAGTTAATATTGTAAGCCAGCCCAAAGGAATATCAACCACTTCCTTCTCGGCAACTTAATTCACATGTTCGGGATAAACCCTTGATCTTGTTTTGAGGATGGCAACCCATCCAAGAACTTTACCGACTTTACCAACCTCTTCTAATTTCAGGAATTTTCGATAAACACAAAATTCTTTGGTTGATTCTCATCTTTCAACTAAACCTTACCTATGGGTAGTTCATGTAGAGACTAATCACTACGTCTCTCTAAACATCAATTCTTCCCTTGAAATATCTCACATTAAGTGACACGTAATACTCCCCTTCCTTCCTTGTAGTATGCCAAAAGTTCCACCCGTGCTCTTCCCTCCATGAAGCGCACTTTTGGATCTCTTACACCATACTAACATCCTTACTCTTTGTATGCGCAAGTCTCTCTCACACTTGACTAATAACAACTCCGCTCCGGGTGTTCTTCATAATCATTTAATTATGCTCCATTCAAGGAATACTCTTCTTGAATGGCTTCTATAGCCTTCCAATCAAGTTAGGGCGTGTTATTCTAATTGCACACTTATGTATGGATTATCGCCCCTCATGTGACGTTTAATCCACTCTATCACTTCCACTTCGTTATACTAGTCCCACAATTATTTATTTCACACGTCTATTACCACGTCCCTTCGACTCGGACTATTTTAACTGTAGTTAACCAAGATGTCCACATTTTTACAACACTCCGACCGCCTTGGGAGAGCGAACGGCGTGCTACTCATCTGTAGGACTAACTAAATTCAACGGAATAGAAGGAATAGTGCATTTAAAATTCCATGACAATAAAAGAGGAATAATAATTATCAACCTTCCTCAGATAAGGACAACAATCTTCCCAAATAGGTACAACAACCAAAATAAATCTCTAACGCTCTATTCATCAAAATAATTACAGGTCATCTCTTTTGTATAATATAAAGTTCTTTCCAGATAATCAATGCTAAAAACCATTCCAACTCTTTATTCACCTTGTGTTCTGTACGTTATGACATTTGGGTGCTCTCAATCACCCTAGAAATCAAAATTCTTAAATTCTCCTTATCATCGTTCCACCCCTCAACTCGTGGGGATAACTTTCAATGCTTTCCTACCACAAAAATCCGGCTCCAATGACTCTAAAACAAAAATTCAACTTTCAACTTTCATACATAATTACTTGATCCCATTTCGATCAGGGTACCGAACTCATGGAATAGTGACCAAACGTCTCCCTATTTCCAACCTGACGCTAAGTTTCATGCGTGGGATGTCTCGCAAAGCGAAATCCAAACAAGGAACCCCCCCCCCCGATACACTACTACCTAGCATTATCGGTTATCGAAATCCGTTAGGTCCTCCGTCCGTGGCATGTACCCCTTTATTCTGTCTCTTGACAGAAAAGTTACAATTTCTCCCGTAATTATGCTTAACAAAGAACGTTTCACTAATTGCATTATTGTTCAGTATAGGTTGGTGGTAATAGCATTTCATAAACCTCGAATACATACACTCGGAATTCTCGAAATTCCTTTCCCTAACAATAGGGGTATAAATATTAACTCCCACATCTCTAAAGGATAAATATAACAACGCACTCTTCCTATTACTAAGTCCGGAGTGCCAAACATAATACTACGTCAAATCTTTTCGCTCAACGGTAAGTCTCGATACATACCGAATCATACTTACAAAGTCTATACATACATTGGCATCAAATATCTCGAGCCCACTATCTCCTCCGAAGTCTCTTGGATAGATAATATAAGTGCAAGTCCAACCTTCTTACAGGTAAAGCCTCGCCAAAACAAACATAAAACATGTTGCACCAATGCAACTACTCCGATAGCCTTGCAATAAATGCCCACTATCATACTACCCATTTTTATAACATTTTAACAAAGATAATATCATACTCGTGTATCACATCACTACAACAAGTAACCTCAATAAAGTATAAAACACTTTTAATATACTCATTCATCCCCCGCGGATAGCACCAAAGAAAAATTCGGCTATACTAAGGAAAAATTCACATAATGGTAACATTTATAATGATATGTATTAAACTTGTCTCACATGCTAATCTAACAATGAACAAAATATGGTGACACGATCGTGTCACATAAACACGCCGCATCCTCTAAGGATACAACTTATACTTCCATCCTGGCAATTGTCTTGACTGCACAAATGGTTTTCGGACATAACACGTCTTGACACCCCGCCTAATTAAATACCGGGCGATCACTCCTTTATTAAATTAAAATCAAGGTGAACAGTTGGTTCATTCTTAGCATCACTGTCGTTAAAATACTTTTCCAATTTAAACACCCTAAATAATTAAGCTAAGTGTCAAAACCAGTTAAAACCATATTCCCATTCTATTAAATCCAATTATAAAACCTTTAACCATTTACATTTTAAAGAGTCACACATTAAGAATAAAAATAGAATTTAACATACACGAATTTAATCATCAATAATAAATCCCAACATTTACAACACTAAAGGAAAACATCCTGATAGTAATAAATCCCGAAATAAAGGTACTGAAAGTAAAAATTACAATCTCTGACAATACCAACTAAATAATAGAAAGAGGGCGACACATGCCCCTGCTGGATAAAACTGAACTAGGAGTAGAATCGAATGGATGAAGTCGTCTAAACAACAGGCCTGCAACTCCCACCTAACCTTCAGCACGTTCCTTCCAAAGGATCCTAAGTAAGACGCCCCTGTGGCTGGGCACCTATAATACATACATATATATACAAGAGAGAGAGAGAGAGAGAGAGAGAGAAAAATGGGTCAGAGCCCAATAGTGTATATGATTTTAAAAATTGTTTAGCAAGTATTTAAATTGATACAGGCCAATGCAGCAACATATTAGTGCGACACTCTCTTGAGAAATTCTCACCTCTCTTCTAATGTGCACACCTATCGCACTAACCTTCCCAACGGGTTGTCTTATCATTTATCGCACTAATCTTCCCAATGATTTAACTTATCTTAGATTACTCGTAAGATTCAAAATTTAACGATTCCATTGTTTGAAAGGAATATTTCAATTAGTAACCAAAGTTCTCATTTTGACTTTATTAATCAATAAAGTTTTCCAATTTCATATTATACTTTCTCAAACCAAGTATTTACAATTTGAGTCATCAACCATGTACTACATATCAAATCACAGTAGGCAGTTCCAGATTTCAGAATTTCATATATATATATTAACTACTCGAAAATATATATATCATAACAGCACCCCAAATAATAACTATGGTGCGGGCATACTCTTCTATCCAAACCCCATATCACTCACATTAAGGGGAATACAAATTCAGAATCACTCTCGAATTGTATTAACACATACTCAAACAATATTGAGATGAAGTATAGGTTCCAAGTCTCTTAGGACCGTTTGAACTATCACTGCGATAGCCTGTACCAAGGATACCTATACACAAACAATATGAGGCGAAGCATAGATTCCAAGTCTTTAAGAGGAAAGCACATACCCGCATCTCTTAGGACCGTCTGAATATCATTTTGATAACCTGTACCAAGTATATTTATCTTCTAGGGTACGAGTCAATATCCCCCATAAAGGTCCCATCGAGATAAGACTGTCCCAGCGCGGAAACCTCAGGGATAGCAAGTAGCATGGGCATGATTTTCACACATAGATAGTATATGCATACACAATCATATAACTATACTAATATTACCATATCAATAATAGGTAAATTCTCAATACCCATAATTACGTCTTTCGAATTTATTTCACATTATATAGTTATCACGTATAACCATTCACATCTTACTTTAATTTGAGGAACTTTTTCACTTACTACATAACGCTTCATGGATTCTATCCTCCCAATTATAAAATTCAGTAGGTATACACATTTGTCCCAAAGTAACTCTCTTACGTGTCTCTCTCTTTAAATCATAAATTTACCGACCCTTATGTAGTTATCCCAAAATAAAATCTTTGCCCGACATCGAGGGTCCCAAAATCTATTCACATGTCCTACTGGTCTCCCCTATCTCCCAAAACATTTTATTAAGGATGCCCAAGAATTTTCTCACAATAAATTGAATTTAACTCATTTAAAAAGGAAATAGGAGTCTGCCAGGAGGGGTCGATCGATCGAGGTCTGGGGCTCGATCGATCGTACCTTCGATCTATCAAAGCTCTGGGCTCGATCGATCGATCAAGCAGGTCTGCGAAAACTGAAATTCTGCAGTTACGGGTTTCATCTCCAAACTTCAACAATTTCCATACTTTCTAATCCCAATCGTCCCAGAATTGATACTACTAACCTTATATCATCATATTAGATATTTTCAACGTAAATCATGTCAATTTACGTCACTAAACATGGATTAATCATGCCATAAATCATCTAAATGTACAAGAACCCTAGAAATCTCTAAATCATGGTTCCAATCTGTTTTTCCAGAAATTCCTTCTTATATTACATTAAAATTTCGTGGATTATTCTCCTACATCACCAACAATTTCCAGAATAAGGTTTAAGTCATCACTACATGCAAATTCCTATCACAATTTAGGTTTTCTTCAATGAAATTCATCCCTAATCATCCCTAAACTAATATGAAGGATGCACCAACGAAATAAGAAAGATAAACACTTGACTGAGATTTTCGACGTTCTGATTTGGTGTCGAATTTGGTATGGTTGGGTTCCCTATCTCGCGATCTACGCGTTGGCGGTGGCGGCGGTGCAAACGGTTGAGTTTCGGACCTTGAATTTGCCTTGAGAGCTCTCTCCCTCCTCTACTATGGCCGCCACTTGTGTTTAGAGTTTCTAACCCTAGATGATAACCCAGATATCTGATATAGCCCCTTTAATTTTCGTGGGTTTAATTACCCAAAAATACAAAATGACTAAAATGCCCTCCCGGGGTACTAATTAGGCCTAAAAACGCCCCAAGACCCGAACTAAACCCCCAGGTATACTTTTCTGACTATCTCGACCCTTCTGGACGCGTTGGCGCACTCAAAATGACCATACGAACAACTTATAAAATATTCACTTTTATTTATCAATATTTAGTCCCGACACGACACGGGCGCGTCCCGACCCAAATTTCCAAAATTGCCATTTTATTCACTCGTGACATTCAATATAATCAATATTATATATTACTTTGCTCAATAGTAATATTTAACAAATTTCCCATAATTACTAACTCTCGTCACGTTAATAATTATAACATAATTAATTTCCGGATTTTTATTAAATAATTAGCTCACATTAAATTTAATAAATCCCCAAATTAATATAGCATAAAAATACGGGGTATTACATAGTCGATATAGCATATGCATGTGGTGTGTGGGCTATGGGCTCAGCATGGCCTGCTAGCTTTCTGGCCTGTCAAACTCTCCTTTAAGGTGACATATTAAATTCAAGATAGAAATCCTATCAGTAAGGAAACATAGATAAGAATGCAAAGATAGACACGTATCAAAGAACGCTACACAGAATTTTAAAAGAGCCTATAGCCCTTGAGGCCTAAGACCATGCTCTGATACCAACTATGATACCCTGTGTAACTAAACATTTAGGTTGATCAAATCTAAATATAAAATTTTACGGATAATAAACAATATTATATCATTCTCATCATGGAGAGATCAAATGAAACATGTGACAAAATATATAGAGGCAATATGATGGTCCTCAAATAAATAAATTGATGATAAAATCCATATTCCAAAGAGAGATAATAATAATAATAATTTCCAAACATAATCCCAAGTGAAAACTCCCAAAATAATAAAAGCCAACAACTGAGTCTCATAATACATGCCAACTACAATATCTCAAAATAATAAACTGAAAGTAAAATGATAACTAAAAGAGGTAAAGACCCACAAAATCTCTAAAGATGGGATTACGGATAGTGAGAGATGAAGTAGATGTGCTAGCTGGAGTGGGGAAGTTTAAACTGAAGGCCAAAGTTTAGCACCTGAATACACGGTGTAAAAGAGATAGGATAAAACCCTAGTATGTCACTGAGGTATACAACTCAAAGAAATTATATATGCAGTTGATAAATCATAGTTTATATAATTCATATAAATGAATCATAACATATAATGTAACCTCAAAAGGTATTAGTTATCTCAATTCATTTCAATAATGAATTGTTCTCAATAATTAATCAACACGTAACCGAAATGTGCCCCTTCTTGTCGGCCATCTCAATAACATGCGTTACGCCAAATAAAATCATCACATAACCTCGATCATCTATCACGTAGCACAGGTAAACCCGTAGCAACCCTGCTATGTAGTACCGGAATCTCCACATGCCATGTGACACAATAACATAAAATATTACTCATAAAATATCTCGACATAGGGGTGTTCCTTATCATCACTTACACATTCATTCACATTTCACATGTTCATCTATCAGTGACATTCATAATTTACAACGTCTTTTGTCACTTTGCTTAATAACCTCAATATCCAATTACCCCACCCTAGGGTTCTTATCATTTAGAGCCATTAATGTGTTTTAATCCATTTCATAAGGATCTAAAGGTGCAATCATCCTATAAGTGATTTCTCCTAAATAAAGCATTAAAGTAAAAGTATATTGATTTCATTAAAGGTTTGAGTCATCACTCCTACCTGTCTTTAAACTCCATACATGGAATGTGTCACCAAAGTAAAATCCGAACAAGGACCCTGATATTTGTAAATTATGTTAGGTTTGATATTTGTAATGACTCCTAAATAAAGCATTAACAATATATGTTAGGTTTGATACTTGTAATTTATTTTAAGCTTGGGTGGAAGGCTGAGAATAGTGGGCCAAATGATTGGGAATATTGAGTGGTTTTTGAGATAAAAGGAGGGGAAATGATTTGTTAATGAGTATGAAGAGAGGGAAAACATATGTCTCTTATGCCAAATGGAGGCTGCAGAAAAAAGAAAAAGGAAAATTATTTTTTTACACCCCCTTCTTTAGACCAGCGCCATAATCTTTTTCCCTCGCCAAAAATCCCAATCTCCATTCCTTTTTTATCTCCCTTTATCGTACCCTCCATTGTGCGTAAAGTAAACCTCAACTAGGGAAAAAAATATCCAAATTTCCATGCCTTTTATCCC